>JANAVB010044419.1:9358630-9361090 GCA_029216955.1 Iris pallida
TGATGCGTATCCGTCAAAATTTACCGTATCGGCCTTTGTGCAAATTCTCAATTACTTTGTGTGCGCTCGTCAGATCGAGACAAAACTTGCGCCAACAGGATCGTATAATTTTTTGTTCTGTATGCCATGTTTGGTCCAATTCAGAGAAAGTGGAATCGGAACGCCGTTTTACGGGCCCCACGGTCCAACTCAACGGGCGATTTTGTGCACGGCCCACCGAAATCCAACTTTGGACATACGGTTTGGTTCGTATCGAAAAATCGGACCTGTTGACATATAGTTTGACGACTTTAGAGACCATTGACTCTGGCACGCTTTTTGGTGCAAAGCGGATCCAACGACGGACATCATTTTTTGCCCGAAATTACCGTTTGCCCCTGTGTCCAGAATTGGACTTAAGGACAGGCAATCCTAGCTAAGTTGACTATTCTGAGAATATTGGTAATATTTATTTCACTATCTGGAGACTTCTGCATGTGTTGACTGATTGTGGCTATTGAGTGGTATATTATTATTGGTTTCTCCAGCTAAAGACCTCAGGCAAGTACACTTTCTGATTGCTTTCCGATTCATAGTAGTCTTTTTATTTCATGCTTATACATATATCTTGCTGCTTGTTGACACGCTCGTCACACGGAGTAGTCGGGAGGGAAAATATCTTAGTAACATGTGGACTACCGGAACTATCCCATTTGTCTAATCTTGAATGATAGCAGCTGCACACGACACGTGCAGTGTGCCGTATTTACCCCTAGCCGTTTATATGTTGAAAATGATATTTTATACCACATAGGTAGATGTTTTTATTTTTCCTTACTTCTCCGCCGTGCCATGTCATCAGTTCTCTCCAGTTTTTATATCTCATAGTTATTTTCATGTGTGTAATTCTATTGTATTTTGTATTGTCGTCGGTTTGTGTACTTGTTCATTCCTGACTGGAAACCAACATTTTCAGGTTTAGCCGCGATCACTCTAGCATTGGGAAGACTTGGGTATGCTGAAGTCAACCCAGAAATAGAAAGCAATTGTATAAATTTCAATAATTATAAAATCTTGTATTTTCTTTAATTATAAATGATTTAATGTTGTAACAAATTTAGAAATGCGAATGAGCAGCAAAGGTTATATTTGAGCATTTATTTTTGCGGACTTGACAGCGTTCTACCGCCGATTCTGCGGCGTAGGCTGGCTTGGACACGTCTTGTGTCGCGAAAAGCGGGTACGGATCGTGACAAGTTTTTGTGGTGGCCCATGCAGGTCCGTCTTCACAAAGATTGCGAACTCGTGATGGTACGTTAGTCGTACTATTGCGAGCTGCGCTCAAGAAATGCTCATTCACAATTAGGATTAAAATAATTTAGGAGAATAACTAGGATTAGAGTCCCTTGTTCAAATTGACGTTGGGTAGTTAAGGTTATTAGATAGGCCATAAAATTTAGATAGCTTGCTAGATCCCTATAGGTTACACCAGTACTTTTTGTCACGCCCCGATCCCGGAGGATCGAAAACTAGCCACTGGGCGTGATGCCGTACAAGTCTAGATTGCACTTGTACAAGGCAAAACCATTACAGTTCCTGGTATTCTCAGAAAACATCGACAACGCAGCGGAACCAAGCAGATAAATTGAAGACACACAATTTATATAGAAATGTATCTCTTTTTAATTCAAATAGATTACAAGACTTACAGCAGAATACAGAGTTTACAACTGATTACAAGGCTTTGAATAGCCAGCTGAATGTATACACTTGCCCTTTAGGCTACAATGAACATACCGACTTCTTTACCATGAACTTGCCAATATGGCTACAATCTCACTGGTACAACTGAGTTCCCATGTCCCATACATTATGTCCCGTATAGTAGAAGACATCGTCTTACAAGAAGAGCTTCTGCCACCCATCGATTCATCGATGCCAAGCACTGATTCACAGGATTTCCCCCAAGCAAACACCTGTAATATTGCCCACAACGTGGGTCAGTACATCATCAATGTACTGGCGAGCGGTGCTGGCCCAACTCACCTAAGAAGACAACACTAAGTAATCATGTTACAGAACATTATTAACAGTGGTCTTTCTTGTCGCCTTAGGATCAATTTCATGTTATAGCCGACAAGAAGTGAAGCATGCAAATCTCATAGCCAACATAATTTAAAGCATGCAGTTATCACCCTTTGGTGATCTATCCACGGTCGTGTAGCCATCCCTGTACAATTATAATACTTACTCTGCCTGCACAAGACATTGTTAGGAAACTATCATGATTCAATATGAATATCACCGTTCGGGTGATTCTTACCAACAGCCGAATCCTTCCGTATTTGAGTAATAACTACTCGCCTGCAAAGACATCATTAGCACCTGACCTAATCCATTATGAAGGTCACTGGCGACACGCCATCCTGGACCATCTTACTTGGTACAACGGTGCCCTTTCAGTGCGGGTTAGCCCCCATG
>JANAVB010044419.1:9361103-9366103 GCA_029216955.1 Iris pallida
GAATATATATATATATATATATATATATATATAATAGATATATAGATATATACGTGTACGTGTGGTGTATATACCAATATATATATATATATAAGTGTATATATAGGCGTTATATGTAAATATAAATATAAATATATATGGGCGTATATGCGTATGATATATATTACATAAATATATAATACGTGTATATATTGTGTGTGTGTGTATATATATATATATATATATATATATATATATATATTATATATATATATAGTATATATATATATATATATATATATATTACTCAGTAGAAACCGACCCAAGCCACCCATACGCGACTCCCCTAGGCAAGCCGACCCACAGCCGAGCAGGCCCTCACCCGAGCGTGAGTCCCCCCACAAGCTGAACCGTATGGGTATAAATACGAAATGAGAGATCGATTTGAGGAGCAAAACCTACCGCGAACGCAAACCCTAACACCCAGATACGACGCCTCCTCTCTGATACTGGCGACCAACCACGTACACGCGCCGCCTTGGGCCGCCGCCGGCAGCGTGGTCGAGCGCGCACAGGAAGCGCAAGGGAATAGAGCAGCAGCGGCCTTGCGAGGCCTACTTCGCGAGGCAACCACGACCTCCACCCTCGTCCGTTTCACGAACGGATTTTTTGGGTACGAAGCTAACCTATACCCCTTCATATTCATGTATTAGGTTAGGTTTAAATCGAACCATAATCGAGTTGGAAATCGACACGAAGTCGATCAAAAACCCGTTTGAAAATAGAACCCAAACAGTCCAATCTCCTGTTTTGGAAGGAAATTCTAGAACAGAATAATAGAAATTTTAGGAATCTATTTGAACAACTTTTTAGCCAACATATACAGGATTACAACACCTTTTATAGAGCCTGAATTCATAAAGTATCTAGAAAGTTATCAGATCCCGAAGTTTTAGAAAAACCTGTTTTGAATAATAGAAAAACTTAAAAAACCCTCCGATACGGCGTGTGTCCCGCCAATCCGGGCGACGTGGTCGCGAACCGAAAGCATCGGAAGGTGCGTAACGACTTCATGGACGTGTGGGATTTGACGGAATTCAAATTGGCCGCGTGTGCGCGACGAATTTGATGCGTATCCGTCAAAATTTACCGTATCGGCCTTTGTGCAAATTTCTTAATTACTTTGTGTGCGCTCGTCAGATCGAGACGAAACTTGCGCCAACAGGACCGTATAATTTTTTTGTTCTGTATGCCAAGTTTGGTCCAATTCTGAGAAAGTGGAATCGAAACGCCGTTTTACGGGCCCCACGGTCCAACTCAACGGGCGATTTTGTGTACGGCCCGAAATCCAACTTTGGACATACGGTTTGATTCGTATCAAAAAATCGGACCTGTTGACATATATTTTGACGACTTTAGAGACCATTGACTCTAGCACGCTTTTCGGTACAAAGCAGGTCCAACGGCGGACATCATTTTTTGCCTAAAATTACCGTTTTGCCCCTGTGTCCAGAATTGGACTTAAGGACAGGTAATCCTAGCTAAGTTGACTATTCTGAGAACATTGGTAATGTTTATTTCAGTATCTGGAGACTTCTGTATGTGTTGACTTATTATGGCTTATTGAGTGGTATATTATTATTGGTTTCTTCAGCTAAAGACCTCAGGCAAGTACACTTTCTGATTGCTTTCCGATTCATAGTAGTCTTTTCATTTCATGCTTATATATATATCTTGCTGCTTGTTGACACGCTCGTCACACGAAGTAGTCTGGAGGGGAAATATCTTAGTATACATGTGGACTACCCGGAACTATCCTATTTGTCTAATCTTGAATGATAGCAGCTGCACACGACACGTACAGTGTGCCGTATTTACCCCCTAGCCATTTATATGTTGAAAATGATATTTCATACCACATAGGTAGATGTCTTTTTATTTTTCCTTTACTTCTCCGCCGTGCCATGTCATCAGTTCTCTCCTGTTTTTATATCTCATATGTTATTTTCATGTCTTGTTAATTCTATTGTATTTTCGTATTGTCGTCGGTTTGTGTACTTGTTCCATTCCTGACTGGAAACCAACATTTTTCAGGTTTA
Organism: Iris pallida; assembly: GCA_029216955.1. Taxonomy (NCBI): domain Eukaryota; kingdom Viridiplantae; phylum Streptophyta; class Magnoliopsida; order Asparagales; family Iridaceae; genus Iris; species Iris pallida. The sequence goes on from JANAVB010044419.1 coordinate 9,363,182, forward strand.
GCCACGATCACTCTTAGCATTGGAAAGACTTGGGTATGCTGAAGTCAACCCAGAAATAGAAAGCAATTGTATAAATTTCAATAATTATAAAATCTTGTATTTTCTTTAATTATAAATGATTTAATGTTGTAACAAATTTAGAAATGCGAATGAGCAGCAAAGGTTATATTTTGAGCATTTATTTTTTGTGGACTTGACAGCGTTCTACCGCCGACTCTGCGGCGTAGGCTGGCTTGGACACGTCTCGTGTCCGAAAAGCAGGTGCGGGTCGTGACAAGTTTTTGTGGTGGCCCATGCAGGTCCGTCTTCACAAAAGATTACGAACTCGTGATGGTACGTTAGTCGTACTATTGCGAGCCTGCGCTCAAGAAATGCTCATTCACAATTAGGATTAAAATAATTTAGGAGAATAACTAGGATTAGAGTCCCTTGTTCAAATTGACCGTTGGGTAGTTAAGGTTATTAGATAGGCCATAAAATTTAGATAGCTTGCTAGATCCCTATAGGTACACCAGTACTTTTGATATGACAATGTGATTCAATGTGGATATACTATTCACTTGGTATGTTAGACTTGCCCAGAATTAAGGCATAAATTTTGATAAACTGTTTAATTTTCTTTTGCCTTATTAGATATAAATCTTCTATCGTAAGTTAGAATTGTCTATTTAAATTTTCTTTTGCTGTAAGGAGTTAGTTTATAATTTCTGATTCTGTTATTCGTGTACGAATCTCGAGTTAGATTTTGATTTTCTTAAAACTCAAATTACTTATGCCTCCTTTCCAAAATTCTCGCCTACTTATATTTTGACTATCTTGACCCATGCTGCTATTACAGCTTAGTTTTTGCAAGCTTACTCTTTTATCGAGCTTGATTCGAGACATATGTTTATTGGGGACGCCCGCTAACATATTGTCTAATCAGAATCATTGTATTACGGTCTGATCAACCATGATGCATTTGGTTCACTCTTCACCTAATTATCCTACGTGGATTGAGATGTAGAAGTCTCTAGGATCTCATCCGCGATTGTTTTGACAATTCTTTTTGAATCATGCATTCGCCCTTGAATCATGTAATTGTGTTCAGTGATATCTCTCTCGAACTCTTTATTGTTTTTGTCTTTCACTGATTGGAAAGACGAAAACTCGTAATTGATAGATAGATACGAAGTATCCCCACGACCATGATGGTTGTATACGCAAGTGTAGCTACCATCGGCCAGCCCTGTAACTGGAACCTTGCCTTGAGTTACTCGTCCTCCCTTCGACAATAAACCTACTATCTTGATCTTCTAGTCATTGGAGTTCGAGAACGATTAGGATCTTTTCCTTTGACCAAATGCCAACCTAGGGGACTATCTATTCTCAAGAGACCGATTGTGGTGAGCCTCAAATTATTTGTTTGAAGCTTGCTTTAACTAGAACCCTTGTAACAATAGTCTGGCAGGTTTGACACCAATAGGAATTCACGACTCAGTGGTTAGAAATCTTTTCGCCTTAGAGTTGGTTACTCCGTCGATAACTCTTGTATACTGTGGACTTCCACTTTTTATTTAGATCATTTTGTGTCCCCGGCCGTGTAATTAATATTCGGAGCACGAGGCTAGTTGTTACCTTCCACTAAATTTCATATTCAAGATCTAGACGAATCCACCTTCATCTAGATATATCATGTCCCACTCAAATCCGTTCCCTTGTACTCTATTTTTATGGTACGACTTCTAGGTTAAAAGGACTAGCTATAACCCTTACCACAACACCGGTATACTTTCTGACTTCCACTAGAGCCTCAACCTTGACTCAGTACATTCGACCCAATATATGGTTGTGATCTACTCGAAGTCCACTACGCACATGCCACTAGTGCCATCCAATTGAGGCCTCATGTGCTGCTTAAACGCAAAGGTCACGGGAGGCGTATTTCGGGCTTTATGAACCTAGCTAACCAACCTGACGGGCAACTAACTCAACCCCTTGGATAGAAACCTATTCTAGAATACCCTAATCTAGTAGGAATAGTTTTATCATTGGAATCTTGTCCAGTCCATCCAATGTTCATTCAATCTACGAGTGATGTCCAAGTAGAAAACCCATTATGACCCAGTAAAACCCATCCATACATACCACCATACTCAGACTATAAAACCGAACTATTTGAAATAGGCCCTATACCTACTATGTAGTCCCCACCTCTTAGGATGTGATGTCATTCGTAACTCTTATTCCATTTACCTGAAAGTCGCGACACGATCTTGTGTTGCAAGCCCTCTAAGAGCGAAGGGTTCTTCGATGTAGCAAGTGACTGGACTAGAGTAGCCCACTCTAGCGAATAAGACTATAGGTTCATAAATACTCTTTCTGCCTATATTATCGTATATTCTCTACCGCTCTTTAAACTTCATAATTGCTCTTAATTGTTCTTCCTTATCTTCCTGTCCTCTCTATTGCAGATAGACGAAGGTTATACTTATTAGAATTCATCAACATTTCTTAGCTACTTGTGTAAATTACAGCTTGCTAAGTTCAGGTTGCTTGATAGATACGAGAGGATTATAGATACCATATGCCTAGATATTTGTTGGTAGGATTGTAAGCACCAGTTAGAAGATTTTAAGATCTTAGTGTGAGGAGTAGTGTGACCAAAGGTGGGTAGAAGTCCTGGCGGCTATTTGGCTAGGAGAAGAATACAAACTATTTTTTTGAGGAATTAAAAATTTGAGAAGATTGTGTAATAGTGGATTTATTCCTTGACTTTTATTTTTAAATTTTAGGCATGGTTATGAGTTAGAATTTCGAGGACGAAATTATTTTTTAAGGTGGGTAGATTTGTAGCTCCCCTTCCCGGAATTTTGAAATTTTTTTATTTTATTTATTTGATTTAAATGGTAATTTTAGAATTTTTGTAAATAATTATTTAGT
>JANAVB010044419.1:10003603-10013603 GCA_029216955.1 Iris pallida
TGTCGATGTCGATTGGTCGGGACCGATTGAATCAAGATCATTTTCTCATTATGGATTGGCTTCTTCGGAATCAAGTGACATATTCAGCGGGTTGCACCTCGAGGATAGACTCTGGGGCTGAGTCGGGAGAGACCTTCCGTTACTCTGCTTTTCATGCCGCACTTGCTTCTTTGGCTTTGGTTTTTTGAATGTGTTTTCGTGAATGTTTGCGATGGATTTGATTTGCTTGCGTTCTTCGAACTTCGTATTTCATATCGAACTCATAATAGAAGGGTAAGGTGCTGATCCGTTGTTTATGCGATTTCAGGTGATCGCATAGGCGTCGTCTAAGTACAACCGGCCTCTTTCCCTCACCTCAGTCAAATCTAGGTGAGTGGCTGATCATTCTCTCCTTTGACCCTCTTACTTTCTAAACCAATTGGAGACACAATATAGTAGAATTTTGTCTTTATATAATTCAATCAATGAACTGTTGCACGATTTCTTATATACACTTGCTATAAAACTGCTATGCCATGATTTACAACATGCATATTTGTTATGCCTGATATAGAACTGTGTTAACGAGTAAATCAATTAATAAATAAATAATGCCACAATAAGGCGAGATACGATGTAAATGACTAAGTTGCTTATGAATTTGTAGGCCATGCATGAATAACTAGTTTAGTTTAGCGGGGTCATTGGACAACTTTTGCAGAACATAGTTAGTTTTTTCGAACGGTTGCCAGGGCCAAGGAACTCATTCGACCTAGGAGGAACGGGGATAGCAGTGATGGCTTAACCAACAGGGTGATTCAGGAACTTTCAAATAGGGCACGCTCCCCGCCTTGAAAGGGTTATCGTCTAACCTAGCTATAGTCCAAGATGGCTTGACTTTGCCGGTGACCTTTACACATATACACATTATTTAGAGTTATTGATATCTGTTGAACAAGGAAGAACATTGTAAGTTTATTCAAGGGCGGTCGACTCTGCCACGGGTAACTTACAACGTAGATTATGTTAATATGCCTGTCGAATGTTACATGCAATCTACTAGGATGGATAGAAAGATCACCAAATATACTACATGCTTTACTTATTACTCTTGAACCAAATGAGAGCACGAAATTTAATTAGCCATCCACCTTTGTCACGACCCGCACCCAGTGTAAGGGCACGAGACCGTGGGTACGTCCAGCCTACGCCGCAGTGTCGGTGGTATTCGCTATCCTAGGTCACAACCATCTAACACAGTATAAATGTACCTGTACAGAATATACTCTCCAATCGGAGGACAATTCAGAAGGTACAACTCAATCACAATTCTAAGATGGATAAATAGCACGATAAGATAGATACGAAACACAGAATGAAATACAACCAGAAAAGAAATAAGTCTAAGTGTTATTAAAACCAAAATCTCAACATCTGAATAATACATCTCAAACTGACAACAGAAAAATAAGATACAAGATCCTAGCAATCTAGCCTAGGAACTACGGTAGTTTCCTCAGTGCCAACTGACCCTCTTGAGGGTCCAAGTCGTAAGTGTCGTCTACGTCAGCTCCATAATAGGTAGTGCAGATATTCTCCATGTTCTCTGTAATATTTTTGTCAACGGGTCGAGTCATGACATGAACGAATACATAACTCTGAAACAGGCTCATAACATGGCAGGAAATACAGTACAAGCAACAGAATAAAATACATGAAATATTGTAAGGAGACGTACATGAGTAATGGAAATAGATAATCTGAATACAGAAAATATGTATGGAAAGTGAGAACTGTAAATAGATATAAGTATAAGTGATTTAGAGTACAAGATGCTTATGTAATCGGGTTAGGTTTGCACATGTTTATACTAAGGTAACTCCATTATATGTGAAGATATAGCAGACATGTATATGATTACACTACTTGGGAATTAACCACATAACCACTTCTACTCCTCCGTCCCCAATCAATACACAAGGATCCATTCAAGTTACGTTACGTACATGATTATTTTATACATGAAGCACATATGAATATGAGAGTACATGAGAGCACATGAGTGTACATAAATAATAAGAGTACAAGGAGTACATCATGTACGTGAAAAGCACATGACATGAAGTACCTGATACACCCGATAAGGGGATAACATCTCATGAAAAGATCCATATAGCACTAATCTGTGTGAACAAAGTGTCAGCATCAAGTAAAGTAGTCTAGAGCAAGAATGTAAGTCCTAACAAGTATGAAAACGATCAAAGTATGTACTCGCCTGATATCTTGAGCGATTAATGTGAACAGAGGTTCGAACTGGAGTAATTTAGAGCAATACGGGTTATAATATGTTCAATATGAAATAATTAAAGTTTACAATGCAATCTACATGATTCTAGATCATTCTAGGTTAAAGTCAACTCTTAGTCAACTCTGGTCAACCTTCTAGTCAAACTAGGTCAATATCTAAGCTAACTTGGTCAACTGTCTAGGGTTTGTCAAACTCTAGTCAACAACTTCATTTAGGCCTAGTGGGTCAATTCTAGGTCATTCCATAGGCTATCTCATAATAGCTATAGGCTAATATATTAGAATGCCTAAGATACTACATAGGCTAACAACTAAAAATAGACTAGGATACCTAGTAGGCTATTCCATATAAACATACCTATCACAAATATATATTATATATATATATATATATATATATATATATATATATATATATATATATATATATATATATATATATAGTATTACCTATACTTGCTCTCAGATATGAGGGCTCTCATATCTCACATGTCAATATAGCATACTCATATGTATAACCCACAATACATACATATATCATACATTGTATCTAACCCCACATCAATAACCTATCACAAATGAATACCCACATACCCTTACGATAACATATATACATATAAATCCCAAATTTGTCCAGGACATGGGAGAAACTGGACTGGGCATCAAAATGAATTCAGTCACAAGGGTCTGAACTCTGGTTACTGCATAACCCATATGAGGTCTGCTGTACGGAGGTGTTAATGGTCAGTGCAAGAGAGGGTGAGAGCAAGTGTTCAGGTGTCAATATATGCAATTGCAAGTGTCACAGAGTGTCAATACATTGTATCCAGTGCAGACAAAGAAGTGTTCGAGTGTGTGTGTGACATGGGATCAAAGTGACATGTGCAACAAGTGTCGAGTAAACAAGATTGAGCCAAAGTGTCATGCAGCAAGGTGCACAGATATGTGAATGTGGGCATGTGTCTACATGTGTCAGATACAAGTGTCTATGGTGTGTCAAAAGTGTATCAGAGTGTTCAGTGAAGACAAGTGTGTGTCGAATGAAAAGTGAATGTGTCCTGAAGTGGTATCATAGTGTATCATGAGTGAGTAGTGAGTGGGTGTCAACTATGCGTGTCTACCCTGTGTCAAACATGTGTCCAAAGAGTGTCGAAGGATATCAATATGAAGAGTGTCCAATGCAGTGTCAAGCAATGTGTATCAGAACATAGAGTACAACAGTGCTCGACTGCTCTGGGTCAAAATCTGTGGGTCGAACCACAGTGCAAATTTGACACCAAGTGGACCCCTATTTCCTAGGCTAGGTGTAAGTCATGGTGGGCACAGGAATTTGGGTTGTGTCTAGCGCGCACGGACGCAGTAATAGCAGGGGACTGCTACAGTGCGTGCGCAGAACCAACCCGTGTGTCCCCGGGCCCATTTCGACACGGCAAATGACACAAAAATAAACTCAGTCACACATCAATGAGATCTACATCTAATAGGCTATCCAAATATATAATTTATTTAGAATTTAGAGAACAAAAAGTTCTAAGGGGCATTTCGTCGAACACTTGATATATCTCTTCGATACGGAGTGATATGCCCTTGATACGGGCGTCAAAGGAATTCGATTTCTAACCAAACTTAGCCTAAGATTAGGGGGACCCTAAATAAATGCATCTATGGTAAGAAATCAGGAAATTAATAGGTTTAAAGATCATTACCAATTGGGAGTTGGAATCCCAATGAAAATCCACTTGCAAAGCTCTCCCACCAAATATAATAGTCAAATCACTTCCAATCCTTGCAAGCTAGCCAATAGAGACCTCCTCTACTCAAGGAAAGTAGTTTGTAATTGGTTTGGTTGGATTTGGAGTTAATTTGATGAAAGGAGATAAATTTGAGGAAGAACACAATTAGGGTTAGGGTTTGCAATGAAAGATGCAAGAGAGGACTAATGAGACTTATATAGGTGGGGAAAAATCTCTCTTGTCCGGCCATGGGTGATAGGCTAGGGTTTGGTTAAGTCACAATGGCCCAAAGCCTCTTTCTATGTTGTAAAAACAAGCCCTTAAGCTAAATGCCCAAACTAGCACCTTAATTCCAATCTCCAAATAGTTTCTAAGTCATTCCTAGGTAGATTAGAGCCTAATTACTATACCAATTATGTAAGCTAGGTCTCCGTGGTCATGGTTAGTCTCTAGGCTAAGTTGTTTTAAGGTTTCACTAGCAAACACCCAAAATCACATTACACAAAATTAAATAATATTAAAATAATAAAAAATTCACAATTACCAAAATATTCTTATTCTAGAAAGAGGTAATGACAAATCTATCCTCTTTAAAATAATTTTGTCCTCAAAATTAAAGATGAAACTAAACAGAAGAGATGGATAGAAAATCATAACTTAAGGCTCAAAAAGATAAGGGTATCGCTCGTGCATCTCATCCTCCCTCTCCCAGGTAGACTCACATGGAGAGTGCTGCCTCCACGTGACACAAACCAAGGGTATAGTCTGGTTCCTCAACACCTTCTTCCATCGATCCAGAATCTCCACAGGTTGTTCTGGAAAACTGAGAGTAGGGCCTACCTCGATCTTGGAATGATCTAGTACATGGCTGGAATCCGCCACATACCATATCAAATATAACACATGAAACACGTTATGAACTCCCTCTAGTGCAGGTGACAAGTCTAGCCTGTAAGCTACGACCCCGACTCTCTCACGGATAACGAAAGGTCCGATGAAATACGGGCTAAGCTTTTCACCTCCACCAAAGCGAATAGCGTCTCGCGTCAGAGATATCCTCTAGAATACCAGATCTCCAACCTAGCACAAACAAGGTCTCACACTTAACTATAACAATCAACATGATCAAACAAAATCACAAAATCAAATAAATTTTTAATCCTAAATCTAAGCTGTACCTTAAACTCCAAAGGTCTTCGGTGGCTATCGGCCTAATATCGCTGTCTGTCCTGCGCCACGCGAAGTCGACCTCTGATAAGCTTCACCTTCTCGGCTGCATCCACAACCATCTCAGGTCCCAATAAAACTCTCTTCCCAACGTCATCCCAAGACAAGGGAGTACGACATCTCCGCCCGTATAACGCCTCGAATGGTGACATCTCAATGCTGGCCTGAAAACAGTTGTTGTAGGCAAACTCAACCAAATGCAAATAATCCTCCCAGGAAACTCCGAAATCCATAACACAAGTGCGGAGCATATCCTCGAGAGTCTGGATAGTCCTTTTCAACTGCCCGTCTGTCTGAAGGTGGTAAGCGGTACGGAACTTGAGCTGAGTGCCCAAGCTAGCCTGCAGACTCTGCCAGAAGTGGAAATTAAAGCGACTATCCTGATCCGAGATGATGCTCATAGGAACTCCATAAAGTCTGACTATCTGCCTCACGTACATATCTTCTAGCATCTCTGTAGGCTAACCCACTTTGAAAGTGGACCGATTTGGTTAACCTATCTACGATGTCCTAAATCGCGTCTTTTCTTTCCGGTGTACGTGGCAATCCTGAAACAAATCCATAGTGATGTGCTCCCATTTTTACTCCGAACTGGGCAACGGTTGCAATAATCCTCCAGGCCTCTACCTCTCTGCCTTTACCTGCTGGCAGATCAAATATTTGGCTACGAAGCGTGCTACCTCCCGCCCTTCCGCTTCATCCCATACCACCAAACATGCTCTCTTAGATCTCTATACATCTTGTTGGCACCTGGATGCATAGAATACTAAGAGCGATGAGCCTCCTGCATAACCTGCTTGCGAAGCTCTCTACTAGGCACACATAGTCTGGAACCGTGCCTCAACGCTCCATCATCTGCAATAACAAACTCGTCAAGAAGTCCTCCCAAACCTGCTCTCGGATACTCCGCAGAGCTACATCCTCAAACTGCGTCGACTTGATCCTATCTATCAAGTCCGACTGGATCTGCAGTCCCCACAACTGTACCTCAACTCCAGGTACTATCACCTCAATCTCTAAAACTCTTCAAATCTGCTAACAAGTGACGGTCTGCTGTCAAACACGTGGCTACTGGATACCTGCTTAAGGCATCGGCAACCACATTTGCCTTCCCTGGATGGTACTGCAACGAGATGTCGAAGTCCTTCATCAACTCCAACCATCTCCTATGTCTTATGTTGAGCTCTTTTAGGGTAAACACATACTTCAAGATTTTATGGTCTGTGAAGATCTCCACACGCACTCCGTATAGATAGTGTTTCCACAACTTAAGAGCAAAAATGACCAGTGCCAACTCCAAATCGTGGGTAGGATAGTTCTTCTCATACGGATGTAATTGCTGAGAAGCATAGGCAATTACCTTCTCATGCTGCTGTAAGACACAACCAGACCCTTTTCTGAGGCATCACTATAGATAGTGAATCCACGTGTCCCTGATGGCAACGTCAAAACTGGAGCTGTCGTCAACCTCTTTTTTATGTCATCAAAGACGACCCGACACTCCTCTGACCAAACAAACTCTGCGTCCTTCCGTGTCAGCCTAGTCAACGGCTCTGCAACCCGAGAGAAATCCTGAACAAACCTCCTGTAGTAGCCTGCCAATTCCAGAAAACTCCTGATCTTTGCAACTGAACTCAAAGCAGTTTACGCCTCAACTGCTGTGATCTTCTTCGGGTCGACTGAGATTCCATCTCCGGTCATAAGATGACCTAGGAACTCAACCTGAACAAGGAAGAACTCACAATTTGAAAGCTTGCCGCAAAGCTTTTCCTTTCCTGAGAGTCTCCAGAACTACTCTCAAGTGCTCCTCATGCTCCTCTAGGGTTTCAAATACACCAAAATGTCGTCGATGAACACTACCACGAACTTATCCAAATACTGATGGAACACCTTGTTCATCAGATTCATGAATACCGTCGGGGCATTGGTTAACCCAAACGACATCACCATGAACTCAAACTGGTCATACCGCGTCCAAAAAATTGTCTTCGGAATATCTTCCTTCTTTATCTTCATCTAGTGATAACCTGACCTCAGATCAATCTTAGAAATACCTTTGCTCCACTCAACTGATCGAACATATCATCAATCCTCGATCGCAGGTACTTGTTCTTGATCGTGAGGTTGTTAAGAGCCCTGTAGTCGATACACATCCGTACCGACCCATCCTTCTTCGGCACAAAGAGCACCGGTGCACCCCACGGTGAAGAACTCAATTTGATAAAGTCCTTGTCCTGCAACTCATCCACTTGCTTCTTCAATTCCACCAACCTACTGTTGTTCACTCTATAGATGTGCTGAGATATTGACTCTGCGTCAGGCACCAAATCTATAAAGAACTCTACATCTCTGTCCGGTGGTAGTCCTGGCAACTCCACCAAAAAAATATCTATGAACTCAGCTATCAATGGATGTGGCACGCTTTGCTCCTCTACTAAAGCTCCATAGAAAACTCCGTTGCTCTGCTCTGCCTCTCGTCTGGCGAACTCAGACTCTGGATCTCCTAGCGATCTGAAAAGAACTCTGCCTCTGCGATAATCTATGTTGGCGTGATGCCTGCTCAACCAATCTATCACGAGTACGATATCGTAGTTCGGTAGTGGCATCACGAGAAAACACACATCCAGTTCTCGGCCTCCTAAAATAACTCTCCGATCCTTGCATACATCACTGACTAAGATAATACCACCCCCAGTCGTTATCTTGCAAGTCCTAGGCAAAATTCAGAAGCAAGATGGTGTCTAATAGCAAATGATACAGACACAAAACTATGAGAAGTACCAGAATCAAATAAAGCAAATACTGGAATGGAATTAAGAAGAAATGGAACATGTAATTAGATCTCCTACTAGCTCGGACTCCTCAGCTGCCATGGCGAAAGCTCGCCCCTGCTGGCCTCCTCTAGCCTGCTGCTGATGCTGAATGAACCTCTGCTACTGAGTCTGCAATGGCGGTCCCTTCTGCTGGCCCGCCGACGCCCTAGCTCCTGCTCCCTGAGCTAAACGTCCCAAAGCTATGGGACAATCCCTCAACTGATGCTCTGCTGAACCACAAAGCAGGCACTTGGCTAGCCTTTTCCTGCATTCGTTCCATCCATACCCTAGCTTCTTGTAGGAGGGACAGATGGTGGCCTGCTGTTGTCTAGGTGCCTGCTGGATCTACCTCTGTTATTGTTGCGCCTGCTGGAAAGGCGCACAACCCTGGCCCTGATACTGCTGCTGCTGGAAGGGCCTCTGCTGATGCTGATGCTGAAAGTGGGGCCTCTTGGCTGGGCCTGTACTACTACCAGCTTCCTGGGTATCTCGACCTCGCGTTAGCTTCAGTTCTAGGTCGTCCTTTGCTGTCATGGCCCCTACCAAGATCTTCTCAAAGGTGGCATCGTGGTCGCTCTTAGTTAACAACTTGACTTTCTTCACCAAACCCTTCCGGAACCTCCTCGCTTTCGCTGTCTCGCTCAAGCCTCCACAAATTTTCCCAGACGACAGAACTCCTCAGCATATTCCTCTACAGTCTGATTCCCTTGAACCAGGTTCTCAAACTGAGCCTCCAACGCGCTGAGTGCAACATCTGGGAAAAACTTTTTCTTGAAAAGATTTTAAAGGCTTTCCAAGTCTATCCTTGAACACCAACTCTGGGATCGGTGTGGTACTATGTCCGAGCAAGATCCTACATCTGGCTGCCTGCTGCCTCATCTGTATCCCGATCGGGATCTGTGCCAGCCGAAATATCTTCTCAATATGCTCTATCCAGTCATCTGCGTACAGAATACCCTCTGTACCCCTAAAGTCCCTCGGCCTCATCTTTTGGAAGTCCAAGATGTTCCCGGGCTATTGTTGCTAAATCTGACCTCCCTGGCCTCCTTATGGCTGAGCAGCCACTCTCTCCACCTCTCTCCAAAAGATGCAGACGCTCCCACAAGAGCAGGAATGAGAGGTGTCGTGGTCCCAGTACCCTACTGAATCGGGCGAGATGTGGTAAACCTCTCAGCAGTGTCTGCTGGGCCGGAACGATGTGATCTAGTTTTGCCATCCTGAAGACAGATCAAACAAAAAAATTAATACTGGACATGAAGTGATATAATCAAAGGAGGATGGTTTATTTCAAAAGAAAAAAATTAGCAGTAAGGATTTAGATGGCAAGAATTAGATAGGAGTTTTTTCCTAAATATGATTGAGTACCTTAAAACTTATATCCTATATCCTACTGCAGGTTGTAGTGATACTCTAGTTCGAGTACCACCACGAACTATGACATAACTTAGAACTCGATCTGCATGGGCCACCACTAAAAACGTGTCACGACCTGTACCCAATATAAGGGCATGAGATCGTAGGTACGTCAAGCCTACGCCGTAGTATCGGCCATAGAACACTGTCCTAGGTCACAACCATCTAACACAATATAAATGTAGCTGTACATAATATACTCTCCAATCGGAAGACAACTCAGAAGGTACAACTCAATCACAATTCTAAGATAGATAAATAGCATGATAAGATAGATACGAAATACAGAATGAAATACCACCAGAAAAGAAATAAGTCTAAGTGTTATCAATACCAAAATCTCAACATCTGAATAATACATCTCAAAATGACAACAGAAAAATAAGATACAAGATCCTAGCAATCTAGCCTAGGAACTTCGGTAGTCTCCTCAGTGCCAATTGGATCCTCCTGAGGCTCCAATTTGCAAGTGTCGTCTACATCAGCTCCATAATAGGTAGTATATATATCCTCCATGTTCTCTGTAAT
>JANAVB010044419.1:10018603-10411103 GCA_029216955.1 Iris pallida
CGCTTGATAATCTCCCAGAAGGAACGAAAGAAAACACCAATAAATTCGTCTGGGCCGGGGGCGCTATGCTCGTTCAATGCCAACACCGCGTCTTTCACTTCCTGTTCGGACAGGGGACGATCCAACAAAGCGTTATCTGAGTCGTTGATGATGGCGGGGATTTGGTCGAGGAAGGATGAGTCTTTGTGGATCGTTTCCTTAGAGAATAACTTAGCATAGTATTCGGCGGCCGCCTTTTGGATACCCTTATGGTCAGTTCTGATGATGCCGTGCTCGTCTGATATATGATGAATCGATAGTTTGTTTCTTTTGCCATTGACGCAGGCGTGGAAGTATTTTGAGTTTTTGTCCCCGTCGCTGTCCCATTTCAGTCTGGCTTTCTGTTTCCAGAAGTCGGTTTCGACTTTGAGTCTGAATTTGAGCATGGCCGTAGTAAGGTTCAGTGCGCTTCTAGCCTCGGGGGACCGATCGGTTTGATATTTAGCTTCAGCTCGGGCGACGTCGTCCTCGACGACGCGGATCGCTTGGAAAATGTCCCCAAAGGCTTGTTTGCTCCAATTGGACAGGGCTTTCCTGGTGGCTTTGAGCTTGTTACAAACCCGAGTAAGAGGGTTGGGGGAATCCTGGCTGTTCCAGGCTTCAGCAACGATGCTCGAGAACTGCGGGTGTTCGGTCCAAAAATCTAGGAATTTGAAGTTCTTTTTGTGAAGGTGGTTGGTGTTCTTGGTCTCCACCAGAATAGGGACGTGGTCGGATTCAGTGGAGTGGAGGTGGGATAGGGTGGAACTGAGCCTCATTCCGTTCCAGCGCGCGTTGGTGAGGGCTCTGTCCAGACAGAAATATTGATGGCGATCGCCTTCCTGCATGTTGCACCAGGTGAATTCGCTGCCTTTGAACTGGAGAGGAGTAAGATGAGCGTTGAATATGAATTCATTAAAGTCTTGCATGGCTGATAGAGGTGTGGGACGACCACCGATCTTCTCTTCTCTGTGGGTGATGACATTGAAATCCCCTATGCAAAGCCAGGGGGAGTTGGTGTTGTGGAGGTAGATGTCGAGAAGATCGTTCCAAAGGCTTTTGCGTTCAGCGATGACACAGCTGCCGTGAACCGCTGAAAGGATGACTCGCTCCGGAAGAGTGGGGTGGGTGACCCAGCAAGAGAGGGCTTGTTGGGAGTTCTGGATGATGTCGAGTTTAACATCCTTCGAGGCTAAAATCCAAATATCGTGCCTGCCGGTAATCGCAATGGGAAGGCCCAGGGCCATTTGGGTAGATTTGAGGCGTTTGGAGGGAATTTTGGGTTCGATGATGATGAAGATGTCAACTTTGTGAATTTTTCAAAGGCTGAAAATTCTCCTCAGTGTCGGTTTGTTAGCCAGGCCTCGAACATTCCAAGATAGGATGTTAAGCATTTAAAGAATTCTGGGGGGATTTTTTATTCCGCCTTGCGACGGATCTGGTTAGGATAGTGACGGTCTTGTCTGTGCCTACCTTGCTCTATTGGGATTTCGGATCTGCCACGCTTGAAGTAGTTGGGTTATTGCAGTTGTGGTGTGCATTCGGACTTGAGGAGGGGCCTATTAGGTCTCCTGTTGAGTCGACAACGGGGTCCTCCGGAGGAATGGCTAGGGAGTCGTAAGCTTTCTCGGTCAGCAACTGCTGAAGAGGGACTCCTGCGGCTTGGACTTGCATGCCTCTGCTCGCTTGGTCGGGCCCAAGGATGGCTAGAACGTTTTCGACTGGGTTCCCGCTGGGGTAATGTGAAGCTGCGTTGATTGGGGGAGATGCCGTGGCTTCTGCCTCCATACCACTGGGTGAAGTCCGTAGCTCTGCGCCGCTCGCGGCGGAATTCTTCGCTCGCTAGGAGATGGGTGAGGGAGGTGAGAGCTCGGGGAGCCTAGATCCGTCGGGGGTGGTGGTCGACTCCGGATCCTCTGAGTCGAGAATGGCAATTTGGTTGGAGGTTGCTATGTATTGGAGAGTGTAAGGGATCAGGGCTCTGCTCGAAGGATCGCTGGAGGCTGGCTCTGTGGGGCTGGATACGAATCGTATGTGGGTATTCGGGAGAGATAAGATGGGTGACTTGGGCGGTCTACCCCCCGGACGGTTGATGTCTTCCCTGGATGACTTCTTTTTGAGCTCCGGGTGTAGGCGGTGGCAAAACTTCTGAAGGTGGCCTCTTAAATGGCAGTGGTTGCAAAACAGTATGTGGTTGTCGTAGAGGATTTGTTGGGTGTGGGTGTGGTTGTCCAGCTCGATGGTGATGAAGTTAGGTGGTTCTGAAGTGAGATCTAGTTCAACACAGAGTTTGGCGTAGTGGGCTTTGGTGAGGTTGCTGGTCTCGGGCGCCGTGGCTACATACGTCCCGAATGAGTTGGCGATGCGTCTTAGCGCCGCTGGGACAAAGCAAATGAGGGAAAGATTGGGGAGGGTAACCCACGCTTCCACAGTGGCTGAATCTTCTTTGGTGTTGAATTCTGGGGTCCACTTGATTATCTTCATGTGGTGAGTTTCGATTTTGGCTGTGCCCTTGGACCACACGGTTCTGTGATCGCTATCCGAAGATAGGTGGAGGACGATGTTCCTGGGGTCAAGGGGGGCCACCCGATAGTCAGACGCAAGGTTCCACTTGGCAATCGCTTCCTGGACCTTGGCAAGTTTGGGGCACCCCGATGAGAATTTCAGAATGTAGGTGTGAGGAAAGGCCGCTGACAGCGAGGATACCTCCGCTTCGGAAAAGGGGATGACTGGGGCAGGGGACTCCTGGGAATAATCAATGTCCTGCAGATCCACGTCTGGGAGAATAGTGCCCTTCGGGGGGGAGAGGTCCGGACGCAACATGGCGGCGTAGGATGGCTGGGACGGCCAGGAGATGAAGAGACCCACTGAGCTGGGACGGCCGGATAGGGAGCCACTCTGGGAGGAGGCAACCCCAACGCTGAGGGAGGGGGAAGCGGTGGGAGCTTGGTGAGGCCTTCCTGAAGGGGGTGATGGTGGGGCATTGGAGGGCGAAGCGCCGCTCGGTCCTGAGGCAGTGGTCACGCTGGCGCAGGGGCGCGCTGCGGATGCCTTCGTCGCGGAGGGGGCGCCCAGGGGGGTAGGCGCGGGGAGAGGAGGAATCAGAGATGCGACTAGCGCAGAAGCGCCGGACCTGTGAGTCACCTGGGAAGGGCGGGAGCTCACGGGAGAGCCAGGAGAAGGGGGGAGGGGACAAGAGGGGGCGGGGTGGGGTCTGCGCAGGAGGGGATTGGAGATTGCGCAGGGGAGGGTGGCGAGTGGGCTGTGCGCTGGAGGGGGGGATGGAGAGGGGGGTAGGGTAGGGGAGGAAAGGGAAGGAGGGAGGGTGAAAGAGTGTCGGGTGGAGGGGTGAGAGACGAACTAAGGGGAAGTGGTTCGATTGCGCAGTAGGAGTGGAGCTGATGTGCGCAGGAGGGGGGGTGGGGGAGTGGACTGCGCAAAGGGGGTTGTCCCACCCTGGGCCAGCGCAAACCGCAGCTGGTGGGTGATGAGACCTAAGAGCTGCGCAGCAGCTGAAGAAGCCAGGAGCTGCGCAAAAGCCTGGAACCGCTCGACAGGGATGTTCTCAGAGCAGCAGGCGTGCTCTAGAAGGACTTCGGGGCACGTGCAAAAAGCAGACAGGGGGGCGGGCGGCCCTAGGCCTGCTGTGCTGAGCCACACGCCATCCGAGGGGGGAAAAGGAGATTTCGAACTGAGGGAATGGACGGGATCTGTGAGGGGAGGCAGAAGGTGGCCGGAGGCGTCCGCGCCGGCGGACGGAACGGATGGGGGCGGGGAGACGCCGAGCGAGCACAGCGCGGGGCTGGGGGGATCATCCTGGGGCGCTGAAGCGGGGAGGGGAGCTCCGGGCTGCGCGGCCGAAGGGACGACCGGCGGCGAGGGGGAAATCGGAGGGGAAGGAGGAGAGGGACCGGACCTAAGGGCGGCGGGGAGGAGGAGACGAAGCCAATCTTGCGACTCCGGGGGCCAAGGGGAAGCCATCGGGTGGGGGCGGTGAGGAACAGAGGAGAGAGGGAGGGGGGGCCGGCCTAAGCCGGCCATGGGAGAGGGAAAAGCTTCACGGGAGGAAGAACCATCTTTTGTGATTCATATGTATACATATATATATATATATATATATATTTATATATATATATATATATATATATATATATATATATATATATATATATATATATATATATATATATATATATATACTTATACTTGCTCTCAGGCTCTCATATCTCACATGTCAATATAGCATACCCATATGTATAACCCACAATACATACATATATCATACAATATATCTAACCCCACATCAATAACCTATCACAAATGAATACCCACATACCCTTACAATAACATATATACATACAAATTCCAAATCTGTCCAGGACATGGAGGAAACTGGACTGGGCATCAAAATAAATTCAGTCACAAGGGTCTGAACTCTGGTTACTGCATAACCCATATGAAGTCTGCTGTATAGAGGTGTCAACGGTCAGTACAAGAGAGGGTGAGAGCAAAGTGTTCATGTGTCAATGTATGCAATTACAAGTGTTACAGAGTGTCAATACATTGTATCATGTGCAAACAAAGAAGTGTTCGAGTGTGTGTGTGTGTCATGGGACCAAAGTGACATGTGCAACAAGTGTTGAGTGAACAAGAGTGAGCCAAAGTGTCATGTAGTAAGGTGCACAGATATGCGAATGTGGGCATTGTAGAGGCTAAAAATTAAGCTATGAAGTCATCTCATCAAAATGCATCAATAAAGCCACGCCACAGCAGGTTGCGCCTACATCAAACTACGCCATATCAGGTCGCGCCTACATCAAGTTGCGCCACATCAGACTGTGCCAACCTCAGGTTGTGTGAAAGCCACGTAGAAGCTCCTCGAAAAACTATAACAGCATCATCATTGCCTGACAGCTGACAACACATATACCAATGAAAATCCTTTCAAATTCTGTGTAGCACGGCGCTCGAGAAGAATTAGTCAGCTAACAGTTTGTGCAATGTGTCAGGGTGCGTGAGGTTGTACTCAGGAGCAAGTTGTTTCATTGCGCCCCCCGTGCAACCTGATGAAGCTCACGCAAGGTGATCGAACAGTGTCCAGAACAGGGTAACGTGGTGCACAAGCCACAAATTTTGTAAAGCGTGCCCACTACACTGTCCACGACCACGCGCATCTTACTCAAACGATGCAACGCATCCATAGCAGTTGGTGCAACCGCTTGTGTAAGTTGTTACATTGTGCCCCCGCGTAACCTGATGAAGCATGCACAAGGTGATCGAACAGTGACCAGAACAGGGTGACGTGGTGCGCAAGCCACCAATTTCGCAGAGCGTGCCCACTACATTGTCCACGACCACGCGTATCTCACTCAAACGATGCCACGTGTCCGCATCAGTTGGTGCAACCATTCGTGCAAGTGAATAGGCATGCAACCTAAAGCTCACGCAACCCAGAATAACTGCTAAACAGTTATTTCTAGAACTCTATAAATAGAGTTTCAAATCAGTTCTCAGGCATCACCAAGGATCATAATCTCCTGCAAAAGTACTATTGCATCCTCCAGAAGCTCGTGTCTTCGATATCACGTCATCCAATGGATAAATTGATCGTCTTCTGATCAGATTCCTATAGTTGTACTTTCCAAAAATCAATTATACTCTTTGTACCTTTTTTCAGTTTGCAGAAATAAAATTTCTTTTTGTTTTTTACAAACAAAATTGCGACTCTGCTGGGGACGACTTTCTCCTCCGACGAGAAAGTGACAACTCAATGTGATACCGCGTCTATCGGCAAGACGTAGAAGACCTTGGTCGTTCAAGTCGACTAGACGGCCTACGAGGCTATGATCAATGCCGGGGGTGCCAAGCGCACCACTGCCACAGCCAAGAGCAAGGTGCGCTCTGTTTGGGCTCCCAAGTCTTCGATAACACAACCCACAATTGCCTCGGCGCAACCTGCGCCTACTGCTACCTTGATGCAACTTAAGGGAAATGGCCTTATGGCTAATCGCTCCATTTCTTCGATTCTGAAATCGAAGGAGACCTTGCCCCGATGCACTGCTGTCCAAAATAAGGAAAAACGCCCTTTGGCCTTTTTTTTTCGGACGCAACCTGCGTCTAATCTTGTTGCAGCACAACTTGCGCCTGTTTTTTCCCTAGCACAACTTAAGGGAAAGGGCCCTTTAGCCACTCCCTCTGCTTCTCCAGTTCTGAACTTGGAGAAAACTGTGTCCAAGACCTCTGCCGGATAAAACAAATGAAAGCATCCTCTGGTTTTCTCTTCCTTGGCACAACCAGAGCCCATTCCTGCTTTGGCGCAACCTGCGCACATTCCTGCTTTGGCACAACCTACACACATTCTTGTATTTGTGCAACGTAAGGGAAAACAATTTTTAGTAACTCCCTCTTTGTCGTATCAGAAACCTACTAAGAATCTACTAAACAAGGAAAAACGCCCTTTGGCTATTCTTCATTCTATCCGAGTCGCTGACTGGGTAGAAAATACTGCTGGTTGCACCTTTGTGCCTCTTAGTACAAAAGTGGATTCAAATGGAAACCCCACTAACAGAGACAACCAAATCTCTGTCGATGAGATAGTTTCTATTCGAAATAAACTTTCCACGCAAAAGAGGATTCTGCCTATTCCAAAGAGGTCAGGTCAGGATCTTCCAACTTTGCATATCTCAAGATTTCAATGAGGCAAGCTACTCGTGTCCCAAACAGATGCACGAACAGCACCCCTTTTTGACTTGCGCACCTATATCAACAGGTGCTAGTTAGGGTCAACCTCAAGGAAACACTAGATGTATCAAGCACAATCTGCACCAGTTGCTAACTTGTGCCAGAGGGCAAATCCTTTGACTTATGCTAACCAGTTTAGCACATCTTTGTACACTCAAGGAAGGGGACATCTCAAGAATAGGAACCATGTTCCTAACATCATTAAAGAATATGTTCCTTCAACTTCTTCTCATCCTGATGTCATAACCGATCTCTGTGAAGTTCTTAAACAGAAGCGTAAGATCACGAATCCATCTGTAATGCAACCCCAAGAACATCACTGTAACCATCACCATGAGGTAGTTATCAAATGTTATTGTCAATGAGCTAAACGATCTGTCTTCGACCGTTTGAATTATTCTCAAACTCCTCAACCGATGATAGTGGATGAAGACGAATTATTGTATGCATCTGTCAACATGATGTCTCGAAATACTGGGGGTAAAAAATGCCCAAGAGGTAATGTATTCTGTAATCCCAGTCAACAGTACTTAGATCAGATTCATGAATTAAGCAAAGGGGTATATCATTATACTAGATCAAGAAGCCGAGACACAATTGATCAAAGGAATCTTCCTTCTGACCAAGAAACAATCGGTCAAAAGAATCTTCCTTCCGACCAAGACACAATCGATCAAAGGAATCTTCTTGATTCTAACCAAGATTCCTTCAGTCAAAAAGACATTCCTATCACTTATTCTGGGGATGGTTCCTTGTATGACTTTGATGCTGAAAGTGAAAGTTCTGAAAGGACCATCCTTTCCCCTAGCTCATCCTCGAGGGCTAGAGAAGTGACTGCTTAAGTCATCACAGAAGATCAAGATACTTCCAGTTCTAACAGCCAAGAGCAGAGAATTGTTGCTTTGGAAGCTAGTTTGAAAAGCATGGTTGAGATGATGATAGACATGCATGCGGTAATTATGACACAACATACAGTTCCACCTGTCGCGAATCTGATTCCGACTCAAGAACCTGTAACAATATCAGCTCCCGTCAATATTAGTCTGGGAGTACAATCTTCTCACACTACTTCCATACCGGTGCAGGCTGCTCCAAGTCAATCTGGTGCTGGAGGTGGTACTTATCATGCAGTACCTTCTCCTAATATATTAAATTAATCTACTGCTCCACAATCATCAGAAAATACCAATGAGACCGTAAAACTTTTACGTACTCAATTCGAAGCTTTCAAACAGAAAGACGGCTTATAGAAGCTTGGGATCAAACAGCCCTATCCCATTGAATGGAAAGAAGTTCAATTTTCTTCTAAATACAAACCCCCTACTATTATGCTGTTTGATGGCAGCACATCTCCAAGTCAATACCTCAATCACTTTGAAATAAAGACTGATCAACTCCAACCAAATGATGCTCTTCTTACTTGAGTATTTATCGGCTGTTTAGCTGGTGCAGCATATGACTGGTATCATAGTTTACCAGATGGTTGTATAACCTCTTTCTCTGGCTTCATACAAATACTCTTGGAACGATTTTATGAGGGAACCAATAACATGACTATGTCTGCTCTCATCAATATCAAACAACGATATAATGAAACTACTGAACGTTTCATTGAACGATTTCGCCGGGAAGCACTCAAAATGCCTCTCGGAACTCCAGATGCTTTGACTATAGACACTTGCAAATCAAAACAGTTGCCTATAATTAGCATGTGGACGGAATCAACATAGTTCCAAGACTGGCCTTCCTTTATAGTGAATGCCAAAGCAGTAGAAGAGAGCGCTGACAAGTTCAAACAATTAGGTATTCAAATGCCTAATCTTGAAAAAGATGAACACGCTATACGTAATAATAGTGGCCGTCAGAACAATCGTATGAGCAAGAAGACTTTGGCTATAATCTCAAAGGCAAAGAAGCTCTAGCTATCAATGTAAGTCAGCCAACATCTAACCCAACGGTACCACCACAAACAGCACCACATCCAAAAGAAAAATACTCTTTTGATGAAGATGATATTATGAGTATCTTTGATTGTTTAATCAAGAGCAACAAATTTCAACTGCCAGAAGTAAAACGGCCAGAGGAAGTTGGTAAGATTGACCATTCTAAATATTGTGTTTACTACAGATTTATCGGACACCCAACTCGAACATGCTATGTGCTCAAGGGTAAAATACAAGAGATGGTCAATTCTGGTGTAATCACTCTCCAACAAGACGAGAAAACTGTAATGGCTAACGTCGTCTCACTACAGTTTGGAGATTTTTTGGCTCAATTTGTGCAAGACGGCGTCATCCCTATCTCGAGAACTACTTTAGAGATTATTAATCTTCTACCTGCATGAACTGATGGTCTTGTTCCTCTGTCTACTGATAAAGGGAAAATTATGTGGATCCATCCAGATTTAGTGGCTGACTTCGAAACACCGTCTTCCTCCACTAAGTCTAAGAAGGCCACTAAATATAAATCATGTCATATGATTTCGTTGGGTGAACATTGTCTTCCACCTCTAACTGCTACCTTCATCTCGGCAGCAGATAATCCTTCTTTTTCTTCTCCTGCGGAGATAATACTGTCAAAAACAGAAGCCAGATATCAACCAGCTTTCCATCTGTATAGTCCACAGTCTCGTGAACTAATGATGAAAATGGGATATAATCTACAAAAGGCCCATGGTTTAAACCATGGAAAAGGATCTCATGTACCTCTTTTTCTATGTCTTTCTCACAACCAATCTCGGGTTGGTTTGGTTACTGGACAAATTCTTCATCTTGCCAAAAGAAACCTTCCAGAAACAAGATCCAGACAAAGGATTACAATATGGTGTCCTTCGAACCTATATCCGAAGAAGAAGCCTTAACTGGTACCAGGTCTAGAAAACCTTAACTAAGAGACTATTCAGAAGGTCAAGAAAATCCTCCTCCAGCTCTGGAGGCTCCTCAAGCATTATCTTTTCCTGCTGTCAATGTTCCATCAGCTTCATTACCTCCAGTAGAACAAACTCTTCCCAAACCAACGACAGCCGACAAAGGAAAACATCATGTTCGTTTTGATAAAGTATTGAAGAAGACTCCAACATTGGGACTCGAAAAACCGTATAACTTTGATATATTGGCTCAGCTGGCTAATACCCCGGCAAGGTTGTCAATTTTTGAGTTACTACGTCTTTCGAAGGAAACTCGACAAACGTTGAGTGAAGCTTTGATGCAAGCTGATACTTATCTAACATTCCTCAAGAAGCCAGAGGAAGAGCCTATAACATGCCTTCATTGTCATAGTATAATGGAACTGATGTCCAATATCACCTTTACACAAGATGATATGTTGTTGGAAGATAATCGTCATGACCGACACCTCTACTTCATGGGATATGTCGAGACCATGGAGGTTGATCGCATCTTGATCGATCCTGGATCTGCACTTAGCATCACGTCAAGACTCTACTAGATGCATTAAAAAATCCTGTACATAATCTTTCAACAACCATCACGACAATCTTAGAATTTAATTCTGGAAGAAGTGAATCTCTGGGAAAAATTCGTCTGAAGGTTCAAATCGGCAAACTTCGTACAGAGGTTACCTTCTACGTGATCGATAATCATGGCTCTTATAATACTTTCATAGGAAAACCCTTTCTAGATGAGCATAACATTGTACCATCCACGCTACATCAATGCTTCAAATATGTAGATGTCAATGGAGAGGTTCAGAAGGAAGTAGCCAACCTAAATCCTTTCAGGGGCATTGAAGCGTATTGTACTGACTCTCGGATGTACAAGAAAGAGTTCATGAAGGTTATATTGGCGATGGATAGTGAGGAAGATCAGAAAGATACTTCAAAAGATGTTCTCATGATCTCCGTTAAGGGACGTACTACTCGTCCCTCTTTTTCTCAGACGTTGACTATCCATCTTTCCTCTCATAATAAACAGCCTCCTACTGTAGAAAGGGAACAAAAGGAGCTTACCTTTTTTTAAACCTTTGGTTATCGACCTTCGTCGTAACAAACCTTCTCCTTCTCCTCCTCTGGTTATCAACCTTACTAACCCTTTTATTAAGGCTAAGAATCCTCCTTCTCCTCCTCTGATTATCAACCTTACTAAGCCTTCTGTTAAGACTAAGTATCATGTTGTAAATGATGATGTACAAATCAATAAAGTAGTATCTCCTTTACAATATACTGATGTTTTTTATTATACTCGATGCTATTTAAGAATGTTACATAACTTCGAACCACTTACCATAGGAGCAGTTCAAACTTTCCAAGATGAAGTATTGTTCGAACCAATGTAGGACTCCTTCTTAATTAGTTCCTTCCAGAAAGAAAGATAAACTTTCTATACTTTTTAGTAAAGGAACGGAACAGAAGATCATGTCCGATAGTGAAAAAGAAATCAAGACAATGGAAGACTTCAACTACGTCGTTATAGTGAACAATCAAAAGATATCATTCAAAAGATGGGCTATAATTTTAAAGCTAGTCTCAATGGCGGTAAAGGAAGGCGAACTCCTATTCGTATTACTGCTCCAAAAGTAAAATCACAATAATACTACAATAAAATGAAGTGGGGACTGGGTTATACTTTGCTAATACCGACTCCAGAAGCTTCCGGATTCAAAAAAGAAGAATGATCTAACTCTTCTAATTCTGTACCATAGAATTTAGATACCAGTGTAGGGTATGTCCATCGAGTGACTCTATCTTCCAATATGGTAACTGCCGAATTCTCGAAAGACGACGAAGATTTTGCCGAAGTCTCTGAATCTGATCCTTGGACACAAAGGATGGATACTCAATGGGAGCTTTGCTTCGAGCAACGTGAACCGCCTATCGAAGATCAGTTGGTTCAAGTCGACGTTGGAGATGAAACCTCCTTAAGACCAATATTTGTCAGCAAAAGCCTCCATGAAGTAGATAAACAAGAACTGATCCAACTTATTAGGGAATACATTGATGTATTCGCTTGGAGCTATGAAGACATGTCGGGATTGGATCCTCAGATCGCTATCCATAAGCTCAACATTCTGTCGAATACGAAGCTAGTCAAGCAGCAACAGCATCGATTTTGACCTGACATGATGGATAACATAGAAGCTGAAGTCAAGAAATTCATCGCCTGTGGTTTTGTCAAAAAAAATAACATCCGGACTGGGTGGCTAATGTTGTTCCAGTTTTGAAGAAAATAGGGAAAGTTCGAGTCTGCATTAACTTTAGAGACCTTAATGAAGCTTGTCCCAAGGACGAATTTCCTCTTCCGATCACTGATGTCATGATCGACAATACTTGCAAAATTTAACGAATGTCTTTTATGGATGGATTCTAAGGATATAATCAAATCAAGATGCATCCAGAAGATAAAAAATATACATCGTTTTGCACTCCTCTTTGAGTTTATTGCTACACTGTCATGCCATTTGGTCTTAAGGACGCTGTTGCAACTTATCAGCAGGCCATGAGTACTATCTTCAGTGATCATTTATGAAAGACTGTTGAATGCTATGTTGACGATATTGCTGTCAAAAGTCGTCTAAAGGAAGACCACATTCAAGACTTGAGAACTATATTCGATCTAATGCGCCATCATCAAGTCAAGATGAATTCCACCAAGTCATTCCTGGGAGTCTCCCGTGGCAAATTTCTCGGATTCGTCATTACCTCTAAAGGTATACACGTTAATCTCGAAAAGATCAAAGCCATTCAAGAGATGCGTCCTCCACGTAACCTAAAAGAGCTACGAGGATTCCAAGGACGGCTTGCGTACATCAGAAGATTCATCTCAAATCTCTCTGGACGCTGTAGACCGTTTACTCAACTCATGAAGAAAGATGTGTCTTTTATTTGGACTGAAGAATGTCAGCAAGCATTTGAAGACATAAAGTAGTACTTGATGAACCCTCCAGTTCTGGTACCTCCAGTTTCAGGAATACCCTTCCTGATGTATGTTCGAGCAATGGAACATTCATTAGGTATTTTATTAGCTCAGAAGAATAAAGAAGGTCATAAACAGGCTATCTATTATCTCAGCTGTACAATGATCGGAGCTGAACATCGATACACTCCAGTAGAAAAAGAATGTCTAGCTCTGATGTTTGATGTTCAAAAGACGAGACATTATATCACCGGTCAAACTATCCATGTGATTTCTAGAGTTAACCCTCTCCGGGTTTTGATGAAAAAGCCTAGAACACTTAACTCCAGGCTTGCTACATGGGCCATATTATTAGCACAATATGATATGGTTTATGTTCATTAAAAGTCTGTTAAGGGTCAAGCTCTCACTGATTTCCTGGCAGCTCATCCAATTCCCGAAACATCTAAACTCTATGATGAGATTCCAGACAAAACTTAGGAATCCAACATGATTTCAGAAGAAATTCTTGCCTGACGTCTATTTTTTGATGTGCATCCAGAATAGGACCAAAAGGTGCCATTTTCGCTGGAGTTGGGATTGTTCTTGTGTCACCAGAAGGATTAGCTATTCAAATAGCTTATTCTTTAAACGAGTCGTGCTCCAATAATGTGACTGAATACAATGCTCTGCTTATTTGTCTCCAATTGGCTAAATAATTAGATATTGAATATCTTGAAGTATATGGAGACTCTAAACTGATTGTCAATCAGGTTAGAGACACGTATGAAGTTCGACATCAAGATTTGGTGCCATATCATGAAGCAGCAGTTAGGCTGGCTATATCGTTTAACTGCTGCTTCATTGAACATGTACGTCGGGCATACAATACGGAGGCTGATGTATTGGCTAATCTGGCAGCCGTATTAGCAATCCCAATGAAAATGCAACAAATAATTGTCATCACTAATAGAGAGTTATTTTACACTGAGAATAACTCAAACATTGAGTTCAGTAATCTAATTGAAATTGATGTCATCAGTGAAGATTGGAGAGCTCCTTTCATTGACTTTGTGGTACATGATATTTTAGCTGAAGATCCTAAAGAAGCTACAACTATTCGTCGGCGATCACTCCGGTTCTATTATAATCATACTACCAAAACCCTCTATCGATGGACATTTGATGGTCTACTTCTACGTTGTCTTGTTGGAGATGAAGCAAAACAAATACTACGGAAGCTCATGATGGTGTTTGTAGTGCACATCAGCCTGGTCCTAAATTACAAGATCGTATCCGGTGTATGGGCTACTATTGGCCCACTATGGTATCATATGCCATTGAATACACAAAAAAATATTGAGCTTGTCAAATTCATGCAGACTTTATCCATCAACCATCAGAGTTTCTGCATCCGACGTCCGCATCATAGCCCTTTGAAGCTTGGGGCATGGATGTCATTGGTCCTATCAATCCACCATCGTCTCGAGGATATCGGTTTATATTAGCTATAATCGATTATTTCTCCAAATGGGCTGAAGCTATACATCTAGCTGAAGTTAAGACAAGCAGCATCATCAACTTTATCATGCATCATGTGATCTACATATTTAGTCTTCTTCGGTGAATCATTCATGATAATGGACTGCAATTCATCAGTAGAAGTTCACTCGATTCTGCGATGACAACATGATCAATAATATTGCTTCTACAGCTTACAATCCTGCAGCTAATGGGTTGGCAGAAGCATTTAACAAGACCATTATCAAACTTCTTAAAAAGTTTGTTTCTACCAACAAACGGAACTGGAGTGAAAAGTTGAAGAATGTCTATGGGCTTATCGCACTACTATATGTACACCACCGGGTGCATACCTTTCTCCTTGGTGTATAGATGCGAAGCTGTCTTACCACTAGAAATCTAAATCCTTTTCCTAAGGGTTTCCATTGCCAATGAACTCACAAATGAAAATAATGATCGTCTGAGACTTCAGGAGCTTGAAGCGCTTGACGAGAAACTGCTCCTAGCTCAGCAACATATTGAGTTATACCAAGCCCGTTTATCAAAAGCCTTCAACCGTAAAGTCAAAGTCTGAATATTTTAGAAATGAGAACTAGTTCTAACCGTCAGACGTCCTATGACTATGGCGCACATGAGCAAGGGCAAATTCAAAGCAAAGTAGGAAGGACCCTATGTTGTAAGCAAAGTTTTCTCAAACGGAGCTTATCAACTAACTGGTATGGATGGCCGAGTCGATATGATGCCTATCAATAACAAATTTCTCAAGAAATACTATATTTAGAGACAAAAAAGATATCCACATCGAGAACCAAAATATAAATAAAATTTCTTTTATTGCATAGTTTAAACAGAAGGAAATACAAAAATTTAACGAGGACCAGAGCCCTCTTGATCGAAGACATATTTTGCAAGGAGTTCGAATACGTTATTGTTGGAAGACACAAACAATTCACACGCAGCTTTCTTCAGAGCTTCTTCATGACATTACTTCCAGGCTCCACTAGTTTGGCAAGAATGTCCTATTTTAATTTAGGAACAGCCGAGCTTTCTTCCACTTCCGACTGAATAGATGGCGGAGGCTTGCCGGAATGAGTGTCGATGGCGGCTTCAATCTTCGGGATAGCCCCAGCCTCCTTAGGCACATCTTCGGAAGACATTTGCAATAAAGGGATAGGGGAGGATAACATTTTTAAACAAAAAGTTCGCACTATTTATAGACAGAAAGGCTACGCGGTCTGTCTCAGGAACCGAAGTGACCTTTTCTCGAAAAGGCATGTTCGTTCATTCATCTCTATTCATCTTGTGAATAAATCTTCATTTATTGTCTGTCTCGAGAACCGACGCGATCTTTCCTCAAAATGGCATGATCATTCATTCATCGATCCTCTTACCTCTGTTCATCTCGTGAATGAGTCTATATTTATTTTCGTTTATTTACTTTCTCGTAAATAAAACCACAGATAATAAATACTCAAAATTTCTAGTGGAGTCTATCCGAATCATCAATTCTGTCTTTTGAAACCCAGCTATTTTAAAAGATATCTTATCTTTATGATAAATCTGTATTATCACAGATATCGCCTTTTTAGACATAAATAATGTCTTTAAGTCTTAGCCGATTTGAAGATCATTAATAGAAAAAACGAGTTCACGTCCACATTACCTCTGAATTCTATTTTCTATATCAAAAGATTCATGTCTGCATTACCTCTGAATTCTATCATCTATATCATTGACTTATTACGTCCACATTACCTCTGATAAAGTCGTCTTTTGAAATGACAATATTATGAGTTATATTCTGTCACGTCCACATTACCTCTGAACATATATAATTAGTATTGTTATTTTCTTTTAGGGGATATGTCATGTCCGGTACCTCTGAACATATTTTTTCTATCATTTTACTTATATCAACTATAGGTATATAATAAACAATAGAATCACAAAAAAAAGCATTATTTTTATTGCCATAATGTTCAAAATGTCAAAAAAAAAACCTAAAAAGGATTTGGTTGATACAATCGATGCATGGATTAATGATCAAAATGCTCACCTTCCATGGCTGGGTTGACAGTTTCTCGTCGTGACGAAGGCGGAATGTACTGACACGTACGTCGCTGCTATTTGCATAATGGAGCGTGAGATGAAGACTCAGCGGGGCCCTCTCCTTTTTTAACATCGAATTTCCTGAGCGCCATTAGGGTTTGTCGAAGAAGCTTCCGAGTCTAGAAGAAAAAGAGACAGACTTGTGGGGAATCCCGCCAGTGGTCGAAGAAGCTCGTAAAGAAGAGAAGGAGATATGGTTTTCAGAAAAGTCACGTTGACTATTTATAGCTTTGCAAGTGAGGCTGAACCGCACAATTTGCGCTGAAGAATCGGGCTCGAGTTGACTGGCGCAACCTAGACACAGTCATTTTGTAAACCCCCTAAAATTTTACTACAATTTTTATATTTGTTTTATACGGATATTTATATGACAAGTACGAGTATGTACATACGTGATATTTGTTTATTTAGTTATTTTACATAAAGAGTTTATTTTAGGTTTCGTAAATATAGTAAATAGTTTTCTTTTTGAAATACATAAAGAGTAAATAATTTGTATATAAATAATTTTTTTGCAAAAAATTAGTCAAATGTTTTATTTTCATTACTATAAAAATGCTTTTTATTTATACAAGTATAGGTAATGATTTAAGAAATGATATTTTTCTCTTTTTATGTACTATACTAGAAAAATATGTTTTATGTAAAATATTAATTGCATGCGAGTACATGAAATTCAATTCATGTATATATTTTGAATTTTTGAAATTATTTTAGTAATTATTTTAATTTGTTAAAAAGGTATTTCAAATAGTCAAATATTTATTATAATTTTTGAAATTATTTATTATTATTTTTATATTATTTATAAATAGTTATTTTGAATTTCTTCTATTTAATTAAACTTATTATGGGTATTTAAATTTGAAATTTTCTTATTACTTTTAATATGCTTAATTTAAATATGGAAGTTATCTAGATTAAATTTGGATTGGATTTGGATTTGGATTTGGATTGAATCGGTTTTAAATTGATTTAAATTTAAAAGTGAGATACCAAAAAGGGGTTTGCAACTATCATAATCCTTATCTAAATAGGAGCTTCCACCTCCTATATAAGGAGAGGCTCATTATTCTATGTTCCATTAATTTCTCTACCTAAATAGGCAGTGCATCGTGTCTGTGTCCATCCAAAATCTTATTCCATCTATTAATAATACATAACTTCCTCGTGTCGGACACACCCTCGACACATCACAAGCCCAAAATCCCGGCGGTCAACTACTACCACTACCACTACCACTATCTCCTCTAGTTCTCGTCCCCTTGGCCGCCGACCTCGGCCCCTTTCGACCACCTACTCCGCCCACACCCGCTGCCATCACCACCACCATCACCTGAGAGTGTAGTAACCTTCAACCAACCCATCACCTCCATCATCATTATCTTTGGCCCCTACCTCCCTCGACCATCACCAGCAACATCATCGGCCAAAACTGAACCTGTCACGACCCGTTACCCAAATTGTTGGGCCGGGTCGAGCCATGTCCAGCCTACGCTTGGTCAAAGCGTAGTAAGCTGTTCTAAGAATAGACAATAAAGAATCTAAGCAGCTAACAGTTCTAAAATCATAATTAAAGTTTATCACAACACAGCATCTATAAGCGAAGGTAAATAAGCACAGACTTAATAATACATAACCAAAGTATCTAACTGGAGACAAAGTCCAGTATCCAAATATAAGTACATACCAAAGTCTAAGTCTCAAAACACAAGAAAGATAACTAAGCAAGGTTCCCCGCTGGGGCCTCTTCTGGAGCTAAGGCCAGGTACATGGTAAGTAGGGCATGTATCCTCAGGACTATCATCTGTAATATTTTCAACAGGTCCAATCAGGACAGGAACGAGTACAACCCATCTAGAAAACCCAAGTAAATGACAGAGAACTCTAAAGCAGTTATAGACAATTTTATTGATGAACATGGCAGTTTATATTCAGGTGATGGTATAGAGAAACAGTTAAGATACAAGAAAAGAAAGGTAACTAAAGAAGAGAAGAATCATAGCAATGATGACGGTAATAAAAGCTAACTGAACTAGAATAACATGTATGAGTCCAGACAGTACAATATAAGTCTAATGTAATCCCAGTGTGAGTCCAGTCCATATAATCCGATACCAGATGATTTTCGGTACAAGATGAGTCCAACAGTGATCAATGAATCAAGGGTGAGTCCAACTATGATCTAACAGTGTGTTTTAAAATACCGAGGTCGACTTGTAAACGGCTGTAGGTATCAGGCACATCTCTTACTGATCAGGCAAGAGATGGCTATGCTTTCGGTAGATTCCTGTGGGAGATTCTGGATTTGGGGTATGTCTACATGTCTTACTCAATATTTTCCCGCCCAACAAGTGAATCCAGTACAAGACACAAGAATCGAGATGAGTCCGGCCAAATGATGATTCCAGAAATGATTCCGGAATGATTCCAACGATTCCAGTAATAGAGGTCAGCAAGTAAGGTATGTGTCGCATACATGAATCCAGAAATATCCATACGTGTTGATACAGAGATTCACATAGAACTAACTAGAACTGAAATACAGTAATTGACAAATAAATGAGAGAACTATCAGAGAATGTACTCGTCTGATACTCTGAAAAGAGTAGTGTAATATCAGATGTCTGTACCAGGGTCACAATGTCCTAAAATAGAGTAATACAGTTATGACATGTCCAAAATGAAAGTAAACGAAAGAACTAATACAATCTATATGATTTCTAAGCCAATCTAGGTCAAAGTCAACTCTAATCAAACATTTTAGTCAAACTAGTCAAGTGGGGACCTAGCATAAAAAGTCTAATGTGGAGTGCCACTATACACAAACTAACTTCCTAGGATCTTTACACTAGTGCGGGGTGAGGTCCAATACGTCTATAACTCAAAACAACACAAAATATTAAAAGTCGTAACTATTCAATAAATAAATCAAACTGTACATTGAGTTCCAACAATTTTTGAGATAGACAAAAAGATCAATATTATATAAAATAAAGTACCAAAATGATCCTTGTTAATTATAGAAATTTATAATAATTTTTCTGGGATTTATAAACCCTCATAGATATTTATTAAAAATCAGCAAACATAAATATACTGAAAATGAGTTCTGTTTTCCCATTTTTATAAAATATGAAAAGTACTTATTAAATACTGGAAAAATTATAATAAATTAGCTAAATTAACATAGTATCTAAATATAATTTTTCCTAGATTTTTACAGAAATTAAAATATATATAAAAACTCAAAAACAGAAAGTAACAATTTATGGAAAAATAATTAATTATAAATTAAGGATAATACATAAGTAAAATCTACAGATGTTGTCGGATGATAAAATAAATATCACCAACGTGTCCAGAATGGTCAAATCAGCTAGGATAGCCTATCCATAAGTCCAATTTAGACACAGGGGCAAAACGGTAATTTCGGGTCAAAATGATGTCCGCCATTGAACACACTTTGTACCAAAAAATGTGTCGGGATAGAAGTCTACAAAACCTAGCAAATTATATGTCCACGAATCCAGAATGATGATACGAACCCAACGGTATGTCCGAAATAGGATTCCGATGTGCCGATCTCAAAATGATACGTTGACGCGACACTTGGTATCCGGTTTGCACGGAAATGCGTGCCGGAGCAAATGTCTTCAAAACTCAGCAAATTATATGTCAACGAGTCCAGAATGACGATACGAACTCAACGGTATATCCGGAATAGGATTCCGATGAGCCGATCTCAAAGTGACCCGTTGACTCAAAAAGTGGGACCCACTTTGCACCGAAATGCGTGCCAGGGCCCACGTTCTCCAAATCAAGCAAACTTTATATGAAAACATGCCAGAACGATGCCACGAGTCTAGTGGTGGTGTTAGAAATTGAATTCGGAGTCCCGGGTTCAAAAATGGAATTTTACAAGTGCAAATTAAAGAATTCGGACGGCCAACTTTGGCGTCGAATTCAACCAACCAAACATGCTTATAATGAAATGAAACCTAAAGGAGGCAGGAAGAGGGTTATACCAGCTGTGCATCGGAAATGACGGTGCGCAAAACGGAGCTACGACGACGAAGATACGAACCCGCAAAGTTGGCATCACGAAACTGTCCAAAAATAGTTCAATTTAAAATGTCAACTTGGTGGCCAGTTTTGAGGTATCAAACGACAAATTTAACGGACGAAAATTGACAGGAGTGAAGATGGATATACCGAGATTGCAACGGAGCAAAAAGTTCGCCAATCTAACGGTCGGATCTCCCAGAAAACACGTGCAAAGTCGCTGTCCCGAAACACAATTTCTGAAACTTGAAATCGCGCGTCACGGCGGGATTTCGACGTAAATGCACGAATCGCCTATTTTTCGCGTCGGAGACGACGGAGGCGGCAAGGGGGAGTTCGCCGGGGGTGCGCCTGGCCAGGGGACGGTCCACGACGGCCGCGCGGTGGTGCGGCCCGGCCACAAGTGGCGCACGGCCACGCCCATACGCGCTTCAGCGCGTGCGCGTGCATGGCGGCTGCTGCCGCAGTTGCTGCTGCTGCTGTGCTGCCAAGGTGGCACGGGGGCGGGCTAGACCGGGCACGACGGAGGTGTGACGAGGGTGGACGCGGCGGTGGAGGTAAAGGTCTGGTGGTGGTGGTGGTGAATAATAGTGATGGTGGTGGTTATAGTAATAGTGATGGTGGTGTTAAAGAAGAAGAGTGATGGTGGTGTGTGGTGAAGTAAGGAGGAGAGTAGGAGGAGGATGATGGTGAGGGTGGTGGTGATGCTTGCTGCCATGAGGGGGGGTTCGGCTGTGTTGTGTGTGTGTGGTTTTTAGAGGAGAGAGAGAAAGAGGTGTATGTATGTATATAATATAGAAGAGAGAGAGAGAGAGATGTAGAGAAAATATAGAGAGAGGGAACAGTAGGTCGGCCAAAGGGGGGTGAGCTGGTGTATGGGGATGGTGAGGTGTGTTGGTGTTTGTAAATAATTGAAGAGAGAGAGAGAGGTATATATATATATGTATATATATATATATATGTATATATATATATATGTATATATATATATATATATATATATATATATATATATATATATATATATATTTTTACATATATATATATTTGTAAAGTGGAGAGAGAAAGATATTTTCAAAATGGAAAAAAAATAGGAAAATTATGTAAGGTATTTGGGCAGTCATGAAAGGGCAACGTGGAGCTTGGGTTCGGGTTCGGTCGAGCCGGGTCGGGCCAAAATCGGACAGGGGGAAATATTCGAATTAAAAATGGGTATTTATAATCATAGGTAAATAAATAACATGCGGGGACTCCAATAAATGGGACACAAGTTTCATGTGGGTAGTAGGCTTCGTATGGACCACGTCCATACTTTGGGTCGACTAGGTTGGATCGATGTCGGGTCCCGAAATTAAATTGGAAATTAAATCAGGTTTTACGGTAGACAATAAATTGGCCTAAATTGACCCAGAAGTTGTGCGAAGAAAATGAAGCACAAAATGGAGTGTCTGAGTGGGACACGAAGGTCATGGGTGAAGAGCGTCTCGAGTAGATCATTCATGAGAAGTTGGTTCTGGAAAACGACTGGTCTCGTGCTCCTAAATTAAAAGTCACGGTAACGTGCAAACGAAGATCAAAAATAAAAGTGGGAATAATTATTCAACGATTAATTGGTCTAAGTTGACCCGAAGTTGCGCGATACAAAAAGAGCACAAGGGAACAAGTTTGGGTGGGACACGATATATCAAAACGAAGATAGTCTTGTCTACTTCAAAACTCGTGAAGAGAGTTTACAGAGATTGGTATCCCTGACGCTCCAAAAGTCGAAGTCACGGAAAGGTACATTAATAATCTAAACAATTAAATAATAAAACATTTATCGAAAATAATTCATTCAGAAAAATAAAAATAAACCCTGAAATTCAGGGGGCTTACAGAACCCCCATCTCTCCTTCCGCCGAGCCACAATCTCGACCATCTATCCCCGGTCACCCAAACCCAACCATTAATCCCCAACTCCTAGCCGGATCTCCACCATCACCATCACAAACACCCAAAATTTCCTAACCCTCACCTGAACCTCGCCACGGTGCCGACTCCATCGAAGCCCCGAGGCCGTGCTGTCACGCCCCAGAACCAGAATACTGGAGAGCGGGGACAGACATAGCCAGCTACGTATAATGAAATGGGATCCACTCCACTATACGGTCACGACTGTCTTGATATATGAGGGTTTATCTACAAGTCAACAGTCTCTTAAGATCAATAACAAGCCTAGTGTCTCAATCCCAAGCAAGTAAGTAAATGTTACAAGATGTAAGACCACCAAATATACAATAGTAAGCCGTCCCAAACATTACATATTCAGCTGATCATGAAGCTAGTCGTACAAAATATCAGGACTAGCAAGAGTTTAGTCATACATGATCAACCCTAGGTTGCCAATCATGTTACAGCCCGTAGGCAGACAGTAAGTAAAATGTACACAAGCTAACACTTGCTCGACGGCTAAACGCCTCAAAAGAATAATTTTACAATATAGTGGGAGAGCTAAAATAAACCCACTCATTGCCAGGATTCTGTCTAGTGGTCATCATCTGGTGGGAAAGTCGATGGATCCTCTGGAACTGCTCCGGTATCTGGCCATACAAAACCAGCTGGATCAGACCCTAGAAAGAGCAAGTGCCACAAAGGCTTCACTTAGGAACTAAAACCAGTAATTAGCATAAGAGTAATAATTACATAATAAAAGACAGTAATTAAGGCTTGATATTAAAAGAATAACAACAGTCATAATGGAGTACGAGGGAACCATTCAAGTAGCCAGGTCACAACCCTTAAACCAAACAAGGACCGGGGTTGTAACCCTTCACCTGAATAGGACTCCATCTCCAAATCTTGTGGGAAAGCATGACAGGTGATATACGATGAGATAACCATGGGACTATTCAGATAACCAGATTATAACCAAAAGTGGGAGGTCATCCATGCGGCCAATATAACAAAGAGGACATGAAATCAAGTAAGACAAAAGATAGTGGGACCCGTAATAATTGCAAGCTCCCACTTCAGTAAGCAAGTTGACTAGAAGAAGCTATGTGGACCCCCACAATAAGGGCAGCAAGAAAAAGATACACGTGAACCATTTAATTAATGGTTCACGTGGCCAAGAGAAATAAATATTAGATGGCCATGCGGCCAACACCAAAAATTGTCACGCAGCAACCATCAAACAAGGGCCATACGGCCAAAATATTTACGTAGGCCATGCGGCAAAAATAATAATATATAGGCCACGCGACCACAAGGTAAGTTTGAGTTGACCATATGCGGCTCAATAGGCCAGCAAACAAAATGCTAAGAGCATTAAATACTAATACCAAGTGCTAATGCATGCAACTTTTCCTGCTGATGCATGCTAAAGAGAATTAATAATGCATGCAATTTACTAATGCATGGAACCTTTTCATGCTGATGCATGCTAAGGAATTTAATAATGCATGCACTTTACTAATGCATGGAACCTTTTCATGCTGATGCATGCTAAGGAATTTAATGCATGCACTTTGCTAAAGAATTAATAATGCATGCGATTGCAGGCAATGCATGGAACCTTTTCTTGCTGATCCATGCGGCCAGCATTTTTTGAATTGGCCAAGTATTATTTTCATTCGACTAAGCTAAGCTAAGTAGCATATGCGGCCAAGCTTGCATATAAGCATGCGGCCAAAAACAAATTTCATGCGGCTAGCAATGTATGCTGCCAGGGAGGTATAAGCATGCAAGGTTAATTGCATGCAAGGCTAAATACAATGCTAAGGCCAAATAATAATTATTTAATGTTAATAGCAATTATTAAATGCAAGCAAATATTTTATGCATGCATGCAAATAATGCTTGCAAGGCCATGCGGCCAAGAATGGCTAAGGCCATATGCGGCTCAGCACTATTATGCGGCCAAGCAAAATAAATGCTGCTTGTTGACTAGTGACATTTTTATGTCAGTAAGTAAATAATGTTGTCATGCTCATACGGCTAAGCAAAATACAAGCTTGTCTTCAGCAAGCTAAGAAAGCTAGGGAGTCACATGCGGCCAGAGCAAATATTAAATAAGTGCATGCAAAAGAAACTAAGTTCCTGCAATGAAGCTGCATGGCCATGCGGCCAGGAAATGTAAATTTT
Source organism: Iris pallida (assembly GCA_029216955.1). NCBI lineage: Eukaryota > Viridiplantae > Streptophyta > Magnoliopsida > Asparagales > Iridaceae > Iris > Iris pallida. The sequence continues at coordinate 10,043,029 of JANAVB010044419.1, forward strand.
TGCTTCCTACAGAGAACATGTCCATAAAAAATACCATGGCCTCCATGCTCCACCAAACAACAATAGGAACCCAAATCCAAACTTTCATGGGTCAATATGGGACAGAATAAAATTCTCTACAACATGGAACCATCAACTAGCAAAAATATGCAAGTTTGATGGATCAAAACCCATGAAAGCCGAAAATACCACAAAGCTAGATCTACAAGAAATTAACCACAGAAATGGAAAGTGCTAAGTACTAAAGTGGGTTAGAAACACATGAGGAAGACAATGGAACAATAAAAATAGAGTTTCCCATGAAGCAATATGCACTTGCCTAAGCTCTCCACTCTCTCTGGTTGGTGGCGAAGTAATGGTAGAGAAGAAGAAGATATTTAATGAAGGTGGTGGTAGGTGGGAGTGGTTTGGTTCACATAAATTCAAGCAAAACTGAACCAAGCCAAACAAACCGAACCGAACCAAGATAAACCAATCAATGAAATGTTAAAATAAATCAAGCAGGGAGACATACAATACGGGACAAAATACGTACACGTATTCCAAAAACATAATACAAGATATGGGCATTACAACTCTACCCACCTTAAAATTCTGTCCTCAAAATTTAATCAAGTGGCTAGAGATTGCAAGGACAAGCTATACGAAGAAATCAATCAAACAATCAATCATGCAAGCAAGAAATTGAAGGCATAAAGAAGAGGAAAGACATCCTGCTAGAAACCTCTCTGCCGGTTCTGAATTTGAGCTTGGACCAAGGCATACTGTTGGGGTCTCTGCTGCTGGAAGACTTGGATCTGAGGCGACAATGGCCTCGGAGGCTGGTACTGCTGTTGCTGCTGCACTGGTGCTGGTCCCCTTACCGAGGGACTAGTCTCGGCCGATGAGGAGGAACCGGCACTATTCGGGCAGGACCCTATCTTGTGGTTCGGTGCTCCACAAGCCAAGCACAATCCCTGTGCTCTGCGACACTCCGAAATAACGTGTCCTGGCTTTCCATAATGAGTGCAGTCCATTGCGGAAGACTGCTTCTGCTTCTGTTGCTGAGGGGACGTGACCGACGTCACTGAGGCCGCCTGCCTCGGAGTTCCAATTGTCAAAGCCCTGACTGTCGGGGCTGGTGCTGTCGACTGGGTCATCTGGCCGTGAGACCGCTTCCGACCCCCGGTCCTGTCTACGATCCTGTGGGAGGTATACTTGTGCCTCCTGGCTGCTCTCAATACTGTATCAAAAGTCTGATGCTCAAACTGCTCCACTGCCAACAAAATCTCGAGATGGAGCCCTTGCTGGAATCGCTGGGCTCTGTCAAACTCGGTCGCCACCAAGGTGGGAGCAAACCGACTGAGCCTGAAAAACTCGACCGCATATCCATCGACCGTCCTGCCCATCTGCTTCAGATTGGTAAACTTGGTCTGTAGATCGTACCGAGCTACAACATCAAAATACTTGGTCTGGAATCTCTCACAAAATACTACCCAAGCAATAGGTACCACTAATCCCACGGCCTGCACCGCCTACCAGCTGCAGGCAAGATCTAGTAACTACAGGTGCACTATGGCCACCTTCTTATTCTCTGGATTCATGGCTGCTTCTAGAATCACTTCGGTGTCCTGAAGCCATGCATCAGCAGCGATAGCGTCTTCGCTGCCATCGAAGAATGGAGAGTTCAGGCGCTTGAAACTGTTCGCTGCACTGTTTCCATGATGTCCACCTCTGTCCAGAGCATCTACCACCGCCTAATACAAGGCATCTCCTCTACGATCCTAGAAAGCTAACAAGGTCCTGATGAGACCCACCAAGGTGCCATCATCGGGCTCTGCAGGCTGGACGGGCTGAACTGGTGGCTCGGGATCCCCGGTAGGCATGACTCGGGAGGCTGCTCCTGAGTGCTGGGCCTGATCTTATGGTTGCTGCTGGTCCACGGTAGGTGCTCCGCCTTGCTGATCGGCAGGGCCAAGAACAATGCCGCTGAAGAAGACGACATAGAGAACAATAAGGAAGGACCAAGACAAATCAACGATACAAGCATGTGATCAGGACAAGGATTTCAGGGATTTAGAGAATACAAACAGAGATCAAGGATGAGTACTGATTGAGACATCGATTCAGTAAACCCCCATATATCTTGATTTATAAGACCTGTATGGGCCACCACTTAAACCATGTCACGCCCCAGAACCAGAACACTGGAGAGCGGGGACAGACATAGCCAGCTACGTATAATGAAATAGGATCCACTCCACTATACGGTCACGGTTGTCTAGATATATGAGGGTTTATCTACACGCCAACAGTCTCTTAAGGTCAATAACAAGCCTAGTGTCTCAATCCAAAGCAAGTAAGTAAATGTTACAAGATGTAAGACCACCAAATATACAATAGTAAGGCGTCCCAAACATTACATATTCAGCTGATCATGAAGCTAGTCGTATAAAATGTCAGGACTAGCAAGAGTTTAGTCATACATGATCAACCTTAGGTTGCCAATCATGTTACAGCCCGTAGGCAGATAGTAAGTAAAATGTACACGAGCTAACACTTGCTCGGCGGCTAAACGCCTCAAAAGAATAATTTTACAATAGAGTGGGAGAGCCAAAATAAATCCACTCGTTGCTAGGATTCCGTCTAGTGGTCACCATCTGGCGGAAAAGTCGGTGGATCCTCTGGAACTGCTCCGGTATCTGGCCATACAAAACCAGCTGGGTCAAACCCCAGAAAGAACAAGTGCCATAAATGAGGCTTCACTTAGGAACTAAAACTAGTAATTAGCATAAGAGTAATAATTACATAATAAAAGACAGTAATTAAGGCTTGGTATTAAAAGAATAACAACAGTCATAATGGAGTACGAGGGAACCATTCAAGTAGCCAGGTCACAACCCTTAAACCAAACAAGGACCGGGGTTGTAACCCTTCACCTGAATAGGACTCCGTCTCCAAATCTTGTGGGGAAGCATGACAGGTGATATACGATGAGATAACCATGGGACTATTCAGATAACCAGGTTACAACCCGTAAACCAAACAAGGACCGAGGTTGTAACCCTTCGTCTGAACAGAACTTGGTTTCTCCTACCATTTATCGACAAGATAAAATAAGAAATCAGGACATGTAACAATCTTGTACAGGATCAAGACAAGACTAGACTTATTGAACTCCATCCAACAATCACGGCCAAGCAATAAGTACGGCTTGATACTTTAACTAACTAGGATTATCACATGCCTAGTTACTAGCAAGATGCAAAGAGATTTCCAAGTCCAGTTACCCGCCTGCTGCTACCTGAGTGACCCCAGCAAAAGAAAAACAAGTATAGCATACACACTGTAGTGAGATACATTTGTCCTAAAGAGGTGCCCCACTCGACGGCAGGCTGGAAATGTGCTCATCATGACAGGTAGCTCCAAGTCCCATGTATATATATTATATAAGGTCGGGGTCAAAGGGGCAACAGGTAACTGGAAAAGTCTCTTCATGAACTACTTGATCAATCTAGTCATTAATCCTAGCCATATTCAGTATGAATTCCTAACCGTAGGAAACCAGAGATTCATGTCCTAGACATGATGTAAGACAATATTGGTTTACTTGTACAAACACAATCACCCACGGTGTCCAGGCCATTTATTCTTGTCAAGTCATACTAGCCGTCGCAACAGCCTTCGAGATATATCATGTCAGGTTTATCATGTCAAGAGTACGCCGCATCGGGCCACTATCAAGAATTATCATATCAAGTTATCATGTCAAATTTGTCAGGTCAAGTTATCTTGTCAGGAGTGCACCACGGCGGGTCACTATCAAGTCATATCATTTATCAAGGAGGAGAGAAACTTGCACAATTAAATAATAATATATTTATAATATATATATTCTTGAAGCCAAGGAGAAACTCTACAACTTTCATGTTGGAAGTTGGAAGAAATTCTGACCACAATTTAGGCATATAAAATATTTAAACAATCAAAGTGGACCCCATGCGGCCCAAAAGTGGGAGGTCATCCATGCGGCCAATATAACAAAGAGGACATAAAATCAAGTAAGACAAAAGATAGTGGGACCCGTAATAATTGCAAGCTCCCACTTCAGTAAACAAGTTGACAAGAAGAAGCTATGTGGGACCCCTATAATAAGGGCAGCAAGGAAAAGATACACGTGAACCATTTAATTAATGGTTCACGTGGCCAAGAGAAATAAATATTAGATGGCCATGCGGCCAACACCAAAATTGTCACGCAACAACCATCAAACAAGGGCCATGCGGCCAAAATATTTACGTAGGCCATGCGGCAAAAATAATAATATATAGGCCATGCGGCCACAAGGTAAGTTTGAGTTGACCATATGCGGCTCAATAGGCCAGCAAACAAAATGCTAAGAGCATTAAATACTAATACCAAGTGCTAATGCATACAACTTTTCCTGCTGATGCATGCTAAAGAGAATTAATAATGCATGCAATTTGCTAATGCATGGAACCTTTTCATGCTGATGCATGCTAAGGAATTTAATAATGCATGCACTTTACTAATGCATGGAACCTTTTCATGCTGATGCATGCTAAGGAATTTAATGCATGCACTTTGCTAAAGAATTAATAATGTATGCGATTGCAGGCAATGCATGGAACCTTTTCTTGCTGATCCATGTGGCCAGCATTTTTTGAATTGGCCAAGTATTATTTTCATGCGGCTAAGCTAAGCTAAGTAGCATATGCGGCTAAGCTTGCATATAAGCATGCGGCCAAAAACAAATTTCATGCGGCCAGCAATGTATACTGCCAGGGAGGTATAAGCATGCAAGGTTAATTGCATGCAAGGCTAAATACAATGCTAAGGCCAAATAATAATTATTTAATGTTAATATCAATTATTAAATACAAGCAAATATTTTATGCATGCATGCAAATAATGCTTGCAAGGCTATGCCGCCAAGAATGGCTAAGGCCATATGCGGCTCAGCACTATTATGCGGCCAAGCAAAATAAATGATGCTTGTTGACTAGTGACATTTCCATGTCAGTAAGTAAATAATGTTGTCATGCTCATGCGGCTAAGCAAAATACAAGCTTGTCTTCAGCAAGCTAAGAAAGCTAGGGAGTCACATGCGGCCAGAGCAAATATTAAATAAGTGCATGCAAAAGAAACTAAGTGCCTGCAATGAAGCTGCATGGCCATGCGGCCAGAAAATGCAAATTTTTGCTTCCCACAGAGAACATGTCCATGAAAAATACCATGGCCTCCATGCTCCACCAAACAACAATAGGAACCCAAATTCAAACTTTCATGGGTCAATATGGGACAGAATGAAATTCTCTACAACATGGAACCATCAATTAGCAAAAATATGCAAGTTTGATGGATCAAAACCCATGAAAGCCGAAAATACCACAAAGCTAGATCTACAAGAAATTAACCACAGAAATGAAAAGTGCTAAGTAGTAAAGTGGGTTAGAAACACATGGGGAAGACAATGGAACAATAAAAATAGAGTTTCCTCATGAAGCAAGATGCACTTGCCTAAGCTCTCCACTCTCTCTCTGGTTGGTGGAGAAGTAATGGTGGAGAAGAAGAAGTAAATGAAGAGAGAGAAATGTGTGGTAGGATATTTAATGAAGGTGGTGGTAGGTGGGAGTGGTTTGGTTCACATAAATTCAAGCAAAACCGAACCAAGCCAAACAAATCGAACCGAACCAAGATAAACCAATCAATGAAATGTCAAAATAAATCAAGGAGGGAGACATACAATACGGGGAAAAATACGTACATGTATTCCAAATACGTAATACGAGATATGGGCATTACACGAGCGTGCTCCGCCGCCAGGACCTGGCGCCAGACCTCCGTGGCCCGCCGCCAACACATTGTCTCGCCCTCCTCCGGAAGTCGTCGTAGCAGCCCAGCGCCCTCCGCCGTGGTCTCCCATGCGCCGCCCCGACCTCGGCAACGCCGACGAGCCGCGGTGAGCTCCGCCCAGCAGCACGCAGCACTGGTAACCCTTCCCCGACCTCTATCCGAGCTTCACTCCTCTTCCTCCCTCTTCTCTTCCGCTCTTGAATTTTTCCCCAAATCCTGCTTTTTCTCTCCTTCCTTTCTTGCTTCTTCCTTCTTAAGCTTCCTAATTCCCACAAAAATCAGCAACACAACTTCTGTGTAAAACTTGTCTCTATTTCAATATTGTTGTTATTATTATTAATTTTGTTCTTTTAATTGAGTTAAAGTGAACAGCACAGGCAACAAATGCTTTGATTGTTGCGTTGCTATTATTATTCAGAGTATTCTATATACATGTTATAGTTATGGTTATTATTAATATCATGAATATATGTACATATCTATACTGAGTATTACTATTATTATTATTATTATTATTATTATTATTATTAAAACTATTAGTATTATTTTTATTGTTTTCATTAATGTATATTTTCCCAAAAAATATTTTTGAAGCAAAAGTATAGTTTTGTGCTTAACTTTACATAGAATTTAAAATATAGTTTTAAAGGCAAAAGCCCTAAGATATTCGTATATTATGTTTATTTATTTAAAAATATAGTTTTTGGCCTGTAAATATTATTAGATTAATCTTAGCCATATTTCAAATATAGTTTTAAACCTAAATTAATTTCTCCGTATTTTCAAGTATTTTTCAAAAATTATTTTAAGTAGTTTTCAATAATGAATCTTATCTAAAAGTATTTTGGGGTAGTAAAATATATTTTTCAAATATTACAAACAGTTTTCTAAAATTATATACGTTATTATTTATCCGGTTTTCTTCGATTATCTTTCTATCCGTGATTAATCCTAGTTTTTCTATTCCCTCACCAAATCTGTACCTCAACCTATCGATCCTAGCTAACTTGACCATTCGGGACCCGATGGAACAGTCTGTGCCGTCATCGAAGGCCGACTTGCATAATTAATGCACTGAAATTAAATTTCGTGCTCTTTGATCATCGTACCACACCAGGCGACACTACCAGGCAAGTATACCTTGCTAATTTACTGTCATATTATTTATTTTCAGCATTTATTTATTTTGTTTCATATTTGTTAGTTTTATTTGTTATAAACTGTGCGTCCAAGCCATACTTAGGTGCAAGCGACTCTATTAGTTGTTTTCGTTGTTTTATTTTATTTGATACATGTGGACTTAGTTTTAGCGGACTACCTCCTTATTGTGGGATATCCTTATATCTCCTTTGGCTATGACACCCACACTACACGGGTTGAGACATTTTGCTAGGGGCACGACTTGCATATTGATTGGCCATCTCTATAGTCATGTGTCGGATAGTTGATCGTAACTGCTATGATTAAGGTATAGAGACTCGAGCAGTTACAAAACTGGGCGGGTCATGGACATGACTTGGTCAGTGTAGAAAATATGGGGGAGGACAGTCGCTAGTGCGTATAGGAAGCTAAACAGGTAAACCATAGTTTTTCAAAGGAACTATGGCGTGATATATTTGTAGATAGCCTCTGACGTTTTGGAAGTTACGGCCGGATACGGATGAATGGATGCCAGTTACGTACTTATAGCCTAAATCCCACACATGCGCATGAAAGTTGTCGTCTAAATTGCACAATAGACGGTTAGAATTTCCTTTGCATATTTGTTCTAGGTTAGTCTTTTGTATATTATTTTATTATTTTGACAGTTCATATTAGCATGTTCTTCCTGTATCTTGTTACGTCCCTCTGAGGACATGGTGATTTCTCCAGGTGTGTTTCTGATTTTCACAGGTGCTCTAGCCAAGGGTATAGTTTACAATCTACCTTCGCGATGCTAGATTTTGGATCGTCTTTCGCTTCGCTCGACTCTTCCCTCGTTGCTATGTATTTCTCTTTTTTGTTGGTAGTGGATTTGTCTCCGCCCAACGTTTTGTACAAATGACTTTAATAAGTTGATTTTATGATATATTGGTTTGTGGATGAGATTAGTTTTATGGTTACTGCATTTTACAGCTTATGTATACATACGAGATTTTCGTATATTAGAGTATGCTTCGTATGTATGCAGTTGGCATGTCTACGTACTTGGTCCTAAGTATTTTGGGACTGGGGCATTACACATTTCTAATTCAAAGTATTTCAAAACTTTGAAGTCTTTTCAAGTTTCAAAAACTTTGAAGGGGTCTTGTAGAGGCTAAAAATTAAGCTATAAAGTTATCTCATCAAAATGTCATGTGCAACAAGTGTCGAGCGAACAAGAGTGTGGACATTGTAGAGGCTAAAAATTAAGCTATGAAGTCATGTGCTACAAGTGTCGTGCAGTAAGGTGCACAGATATGTGAATGTGGGCATTGTATAGGCTAAAAATTAAGCTATGAAGTCATCTCATCAAAATGCATCAATAAAGCTGTGCCACATCAGGTTGCGCCTACATCAAACTACGCCATATAAGGTCGCGCCTACCTCAAGCTGTGCCACATCATGTTGCGCTCATCTCAGGTTGCGCCAACCTCAAGTTGCGAGAGAGCCACGTGGCAGCCTCATCGAAAAACTATAACAACATCACCATTACCTGACAACTAACAACACATATACCAAGAAAAATCCGTTCGAATTCCGTGCAACATGGCGCTCGAGAAGATTTAGTCAGCTAGCAGTTTGCGCAATGTGTTAGGGTGCACGAGGTTGTACTCAGGCACAAGTTGTTTCATTGTGCCCCCGCACAACCTGATGAAGCTCCTTCAAGGTGATCGAATAGTGTCCAGAGCAGGGGGTGACGTGGTGCGCAAGCCACCAATTTTGCAAAGCGTATCCACTACACTGCCCACGACCACACGCATCTCACTCAAACGATGTCACGCATCCACAGCAGGTGGTGCAACCGCTCGTACAAGTTGTTACATTGTGCCCCCGCACAACCTGATGAAGCACGCACAAGGTGATCGAACAGTGACCAGAACATGGTGACGTGGTGCACAAGCCACCAATTTCGTATAGCGTGCCCACTACACTACCCATGACCACATGCATCTCACTCAAATGTTGCCATGCATCCACAGTAGTTGGTACAACCACTCGCGCAAGTGAACAGGCGCGCATCTAAAGCCCGCGCAACCCAGAATAACTGCTAAACAGTTATTTCCAGAACTCTATAAATAGAGTTTCAAATCAGTTCTCAAACATCACCAAGGATCATAATCTCCTGCAAAAGTGTTGTTGCATCCTCCAGAGGCTCGTGTCTTCGATATCACATCGTTCAAGGGATAAAGTGATCGCCTTCTGATCAGATTTCTATAGTTGTACTTCCCCTGAAATTAATTGTACTCTTTGTACTTTTTCTCAGTTTGTAGAAATAGAATTTCTTTTTGTTTTTTACAAACATGCATGTGTCTACATGTGTCAGATACAAGTGTCTATGGTGTGTCAAAAGAGTATCAGTGTGTTAAGTGTCAATTGGTATGTGAATACAAGTATGTGTCAAATAAAAAGTGAATGTGTCCTGAAGTGGTGTCATAGTATATCATGAGTGAGCAGTGAGTAGGTGTCAACCATGCATGTCTATCCTGTGTCAAACATGTGTCCAAAGAGTGTCAAAGGATGTGAATGTGAAGAGTGTCCAATGCAGTGTCAAGCAATGTGTATTAGAACAAAGAGTACAACAGTGCTCGACTGTTCTGGGTCAAAATCAGTGGGTTGAACCACAGTGCGAATTCGACACCAAGTGGAGCCCTATTTCCTAGACTCGGTGTCAGTCATGGGGGTTACCTAATCATGTCACTAGCACAGGAATTTGGGTCATGTCCAGCATGCACGAACATAGCAGTAGTAAGGGACTGCTACAATGCGTGCGCAGAACCAACCCGCGTGTCTCCGTATCCATTTCGACATGGCAAACGGCACAAAAACAAACTCAGTCACACATCAATGAGATCTAAATCTAATAGGCTATCCAAATATATAATTTATTTAGAATTTAGAGAACAAAAAGTTCTAAGGGACATTTCGTCGAACACTTAAGATATCTCTCCGATACGGAGCGATACGCCCATGATACGGGCGTCAAATGGATTCGATTTCTAACCAAAGTTAGCCTAAGGCTAGGGGGACACTAAATGAATGCATCTATGGTGAGAAATCAGGAAATTAATAGGTTTAGAGATCATTACCAATTGGGAGTTGAAATCCCAATGAAAATCCTCTTGCAAAGCTCTCCCACCAAATCTAATGGTCAAATCACTCCCATTCCTTGCTAGCTAGCCAAGAGAGACCTTCTCTACTCAAGGGGAGTAGCTTGCTGTCATGACCCGCCCCCGCTTTTCGGGATACGAGTGCGTGTCCAAGCCCAGCCTACGCCACGGTATTGACGGTAGTACGCTGTCTAGCCTGTAATAAACAAGGGCTCATAAATGCTAACTGCTCATTCACAACACTAAATCAACTTTACAAAATATAGAAGTTTTATATTTGAAGAAGAATGTAAGCTTTTACATTTATAGAAAACTACCACACAACTAACTAGTCTTCTATGGTTTGGCCTTCGAGTCTCTATCTTCCCTCGTATGGTCTATAGCGCAAGAGTGGGCACGTCAACCTCACCTATAACAACGATCAAGAGATGAACTAACATGATGGCAAAGAGTATATAAAGAACTAGCAAGAGATGAACTAACATGATATGAACTAGCACTAGAGTATATAAAGAACTAGCAAGAGATGAATTAACATGATATGAACTAGCACTAGCAAGATATGAACTAGCAGAACGAAACTAGCAAGGTATGAACTAACGAAATACGAACTGGCAAAATGTAAACTAGCAACATGTGAACTAACTAGATAGGAACTAACTAGATAATGGACTAGATAAAGGAAAAATAAGAACAACTATGTGTGCGTAAAATACCTTTTAATACGTGAATGGCTGGGCTAATACGGCACATCATACGATGGCTATCCACAATAATAGGTTACGGCTAACTCATACGTGGGGTGTATGACTTAGCTATCCACAATCAAAATAGTTGGGTTTATTCACATACTTACCGAGTATTTTCCCTTCCGACTCTCTAACAATCAATAACGATCAATGATACACTAAAAAGGATACAATAACTATGGTGTCACAATTGTATCTCAATAGAATATCAAGCAATATCTCAATGGGATATCAAACAAGGAAATGATAGAGAAAACATTATAAAGGACCAAAACATAAATGCAATACTGTACTTGCCTGAATCCTTGCACAAACCATAGTCACAAGTAGAGGATATGGGAAATGTCGATCTAGAAGCTGTCAACCTATAACACATATCGCACCACGAACCGTGCACGAAAACCATAAGTCAATTCTAATGTTCTAGTTCTAAATTCATAGAATAAGTGGCTAATGGGTTAACTAATCTATTAATAGTTAATTATGGAATAATTTACTTAAAAACATAATTTAATCTAATAATAATTTGAATATTATCTAAACATGCAAGTTTGGCCATCCAAAGTCATATTTCCAATTTTGGAAACTATGGAACGCAAATCGAGGCATGCCGTTGACTATCTAGTCAAACATCATAAACTCTAGATTTTGAAAATGAACCTTGGTTGATTTCAGTGCCACGAGTGTGCTGGAATCAACCGTGCCACAAATTCACGTTTTGATCAAAAGATATCGCCGTTATGGCTAATCATGACCAAAACGGTAATTCATCGATCAATTTTGAGTTCAACAGATTAATTAAAATACTAGATGAACGAATTAATTTTTGAAAAAAATATATATCGTAGAGATCTGTGTTAGCTTTCCTCAACTTCAAATGGTTCATGATTTCGATTTCTTTTTCTCCCAAAATCTCGAAAACACCGAAATGTGTCAAGTTTCTGACAACCGACACTCTACAAATTTTCTAGAAATTTAAGAAGAAGGTATATGAAAATAAATTACATATTCAAAAAATTTACCTCGATACGAATCCAACAAAAAAAACAGTGCACGAATCCGAGGTCGGGGCTGACGGCAATCTCCTTGGGAAGTCAGGGTCTCCTTGGACTCAAACATCTCAAAGTCGACCAGGAATAACTAGGGTTTTTTCTGTTCTGCGTGTAATATATATATAAACAGGCGGGTACAGTCAGCACCTGCTGACTAGGTGCTGCGCTGGCTGACGTGTGGGTCCGGCCAGTGCTGACTGGATATTGATTGTGTATTTATTTTCCAGAAATTGATTTAAAATGATTTTAAGGCCAAATAAACTCAAATGAAATCCTAAAAAATTGTAGAAAACTATAGAAAATATATCTAACCTTCTAGAATATAAATAAAAATACTTTACCTCATATTAATCTCAAATGGCCTCATAATAAATATTGGAAGCCTTTAAAAATATTTAAACGTTAATAAATAAATACTTAAAAATTCCCAAAAATTATGAAAAAATTCTAGAAAAATATAAAATAGAATAATGAACCCTAGAAAAATATTTTGGGTCAATATTTGCTCTTAGGCTAGCACAATAAATTCCAGAAGTCCTAGAAAATAGGTTTTTTCTATATTTAATTATCAAAGTAATTCCAGAAAATACCAAAAAAATCTAGAAAATTTAGAAAATAGTTTTTGAGGTTCTAGAACCTAAATAAAATACTGGATCCCAAAAATAACCCTGAATGGTCATATGGTAAATCATGAAATTTAATAAAATATATAAATCTTCACAAAATAGATATTTAAAAATTATCTAAAATATCTAAAAATTATGATAAACTATAAAAGAGCCAAATAATGCTTACTAAAGTCCAAATGACCATAAAAGTAAATCATATTCAAATAAAAAAAATGGGAAGTGGGCTTAAAAATCTACCTACCTTAGAAAAAAAAATTGTCCTCGAAATTTTGGAGGATACGATTAAGAATCAACATTTAGATAAGATTAGGAATCTAGCAGAAGAAAATCAAATAGGTTTTAAAGGTTGCTAGGAGCCAAATAACATTCAAAAAATAGAAGGATAAGATAATAGTTCATGGATAAAGGAAAAGAATAAGAAATAAATTAATAGTCATATGTCGAAAGGATGTAGTCTCTATAATATTTAAAAACTGTATGTATACATGAAGTCACTTTACCAAAAAATTATGCCCCACCAGTGTACATCTGACTGTAGTAACCCGTTGATATCATGACTCAAATATATTACGGTATCGAACACTCTATCAACTCTATCCAATGTTGACATAATAAATCAAAGGATCAAATAATGCAACTAGGATATAGTTTTAGTAATATTCGACAAACTACGCATACTTTAAATTATTTCAACTTAAGGATTATGCCACGCCAGTGCGCCACTGACTGCAGTGAACCCGCAGTCTCTATAATTCAAATAAATGGGGACAGTGCGCATCTGCTTTACCATTATAAGTCATCGAAAATTATTTCAACTATATCCATAAGAATTTCAAGGAGCTTCTATAAATTCAAATAAGTCGATCATGATAAGAAAATGTAAGTATATATGTCCTTGAATAAAAGTGTCAGTTTTGAAAACAAAACGATCGCAAAATAGTTTTGAAAATAAAATGAGATTTAGAGAAGGCAGAAGATAAAATGGAAAAATGATCAAAATTAGGAATTGAATTCTATGAAGACCTAACTTACCAAACGTATATTCTACCCACCTTACACTACTACAAAAATAGATAACAATGACGGCTAAATATGTTAATTGATGACATTTGTTTGGCCGTCATCTATGAAGGGGTCATCTTTATTATTAGTAATCAATGACACCTCAACACACGTCATCTTTATTTAAAAAAGATGACTTTTATGTATCATCTTTATTTAGAAAATATGACTTTTATATGTCATTGTTATTTACAAAAGATGACTTCTATCATGAGACAACAATGACAATGCCACGCACGTCATCTTTATTTATAAAAGATGACTTTTATGTATCATCTTTCTTTAGAAAGATGACTTTTATATGTCAACTTTATTTACATAAGATGACTTCTATTGTGAGACAACAATGACAGCTCAACACACGTCGTCTTTGTATATGGATATGACTTTTATGCGTCATCTTCATTTACTAACGATGACTTACATACGTCATCATTATTTATAAAATATGACTTATCGTAGAAAAATAATGACAGCTCAATACACGTCATTATTATTTACAAATAATGACTTGTGTACATCATTGTTATTACAAAGATGACTTGTATGCGTCATCTATATATACAAAAGACGACTTATAAAAGATGACTTTTAACATTGGAAAATAATATTATAAAAATATGATTTGTATCGAGGGTACAACAATGACGTCTCAAAAAAATGAAAAGTATATACAATATTCCATTGAAGAAAGCAAAGAAGAAAACTTATATTTAACACCAACAAAAAAGATTTTATTTCAGAAGTATCATATATGGAATAAATAAATCATAACCCTATATTGTGATGGTGTATAATTCCAAAATGTTACAAATAACTCCAGTCATAAAAGAATCAGTCCCCATGATCTTATAAGAAAATGACCATAACCATCATGGGTTCAATAACCTGTTACTAAAACCAATCAAACAGGCCTCCATTATCCTAAAGATCCAGGCTTTCGTTCGCTAGCAAGTTGGAGATATGTCGGTCTCTTTGGGAATTCCATACTGGAAGAGGAAGGAGTTGAGGCTGTTTTCGTCGGCCTCCATCTTCTTGAGCTGGAACTCGGACCAGGAGTCCATGGTGACGGAGCAGACGAAGCTGACGTGGACGTCGAGGCCGCGATGCTTCCCGAACCAAGGAGTCCATGGTGACCTCAAGTCGAGTTCTTCAAATAAAAAGTTTCAGAAACTTGTAGTTGCCCTCTTCATGTAAAGCTTTCAATCTGTCAAGTTCTTCAAATAAAAATATTAGTTTCAGAATAAAAAGTTTGTACATACTACATAAGTGAGCAAAGTTTGTACATACTACATGGCAAGTCTATACTCAGTATGTGTATTAAGGGGTCCGTGCAGTAGTTTAAACATGTGTATCATAAGTGAGTAACCTTATTACACTACAACAAAAATAACTTTAATCCAAAGATAATATACAAAGCAATAAATTGATGATAATGCTAGACTATTCCTGGATCATGTTTATGCATTTCATATATATATCACCACCATAGCAAGTGTTTATCTTGTCTTGGGACAGAGATGGAAGCCATGATCAAGGCATTTTTGAATGAAAGCACGCTTGCTTGTATGTCTCGCCAGATGCCACTATCACTGGATCAGACGATCAGTTCTAGGGACAGTGGGCAGCAAAAGTCCACAGGAATTGACACCCTATTAAAGCTGTACAATTGCTTTATTCTAACATGGCAATCATGCATATAAGCTACAAGTGCTATCATCAGACATTAAGAAGAAGACCTAGATAAAATCGTATCAGGCATTAACAAGAAGTCCTAGGTTTACATGAATCAGGCAACAAATATAGATAAGGGCACGATACTGATACTCTAGTACGGACATAAGTTATCACCTATGTTGCATGACACGGACATAAAAAATACAAGTACCGATACGACACATACACGGAGAAACTTTTTTGTGTCCGTGCAAGATAGCTTAACCATAATGCTCCTCTCCTCAAGTGTCATGATAATCAGTCATCAGT
This sequence comes from Iris pallida, assembly GCA_029216955.1. Taxonomy (NCBI): domain Eukaryota; kingdom Viridiplantae; phylum Streptophyta; class Magnoliopsida; order Asparagales; family Iridaceae; genus Iris; species Iris pallida. Next base: position 10,058,652 of record JANAVB010044419.1, read on the forward strand.
ATCTGTCAAGTATATCATTTTGCTGGATTATATGATAACTTCAATTATCAGGGCACATAATCATTACCTGCACAACTAATATATAAGATTTTTTTTGTGGATTAATATATAGTTACCTTCAGTTAATCAGCCTAAATTCTTGGTTGTAGGTTGTTATCATAGTTATTTAAATACTTGGAGAGATCACACTCAGGTTATCAGAAAAGTTAGTGGAATAAAGAGATGTTGTTGAAACATAGGTGACATCTTTGTGGAACCAATGACTTGTGTGCAAGGTCTCAATTATTTAGTATTATCTAGTGAAGCAGAAGTGCTAAAATAATGGCAAGGCCCTCAGGAAAGAAAGACATGAAGGAGACTCTAGGGAGACATGCAATCAACTGTATCCCCATGATACTTAGAAAAGAAAAAAAGAAGAACAAAGGGACACCAGCACAGACCAACCTACTGCTTTCCTTTTCCCTCTTGAGAAGCTATCAATTTTTTTCCTTTTTCTTTTGGAAGATTTCTTTGCTGGCACAAGTCTTTACCTCACCTCTGGCTCTCATTGTCGGCAACAGCTCTCTTTACAAAAGCCTCAAATCCTCACACACCATTTGCAAGTCACAGGTTCTATTTTCCCCTTCTCTATTTTTTTTGTGAAATTTGATTGATCAGAAATCCCTACAGACCAGGTCCACTAATTCCTTATTATACCTTCCTTATATATAGTTCATAGCTGACCCTAATGAGAGAAGGCCCTACGATTTTTTTATTTGTACATAGATTTGAAAACATGGTATTAGAGCTCCAAAACACCCGCCATCTCGGTTCAATATGTCAAGAGAAGACAGTAGAAAATAACACAGAAAGCAAGTACAATATGTACTTGATGTGAATTTCAAATAAAAGTTAACAATGACCAAAAAGTAAGTAATTGCTAATTAGTAAAAGAACAATAAAAAGAGGGTTACCGACGTTATGGCTAACCTGGACTGCATAACCTGTCTCCTCTAAGCTCAACAAGAAACCATGGGCAAGGAATGAATTAAACTTTTCAGCCCCAATTGCATCAAGTGCACATGCATAGAAATTGTTATGTTACAAAAAGGTAGGAGTTAAATTCCCTCCTGGAATTTTTAGAACAGAGTAAGCAGACTAACCTCCAAGATACTTGCTATTCTCAATGGATATTTTGTGCGCATCAGCTATCCTGCAAAGGTAAACAATAATCATTGTATTACTTGTATACCTCTCACCGAGAAGCATAAAAGTAATATTTGTACAATAAAAACATCATAATTTATGCACCGGAGGTATTACCTTAAATCAGCAGTCCCAGGAGGAGCCACTGAATGGAATTGTCCTAGCTCTGTTGGCTCATAATCAGGATTCTGATATTCTCTTCGTTCCTTAGCACGATCTCGGTACTTGGGGCCTAATGGGTCTTCTTGTTTCTCCTCCCTGTTAAATTGACAGCATTTCGGCATAGGTTCTTGTACTGAGACAGGAGAAAACATAGGTTCTCAATCAGCAACAATTCTTGCTTGCTAGCTGGTAGTAGGATCATTTGTCTCTTGGTGGGGCTTCCATGATTGCATTTTCTAATTGAGATTAAGCGATATATGGTTAATGGATGTTGGAACTTTTTGTCTCTAGTACAATGTATGTCTAAGAGAAAAATCATAACTTCTTCATACAATGAAGCAAAAACAAACAAAAAAAATCTTCATGTGGACATTGTCACCATATAATCATAGCCTGAAGGCATCAATTTTGAACCACGCTGGAAGGATACAGCAGCTGGCTTGGACACATTGCAAGCTTGTAGATGCAGTAGCTGGCTTGGACACATTGCAAGCTTGTAGCAGTACATCATGGTGTTGTGGTCTGACCATTTACATCTCTCCCTATATTTAAACAAAATAAGAATTTTCAGTGATACCAATGACAATACTTTCACGGACTTGGCTTCTGCCATACCTATCTACAGTTTTATCTATCATACCTATCTACAGATGACCACGTACGTTTTCATGCAACACCAAGATGATGAATTACTAAAAACTAAAAAGAGAGAGAAGAAGACTACATAGGAAGTAGAGAGCCAGCAATATCAATATGTGGCTTTGACAATTTGTAGGTAACCTGAAGAGATTAATCACCTAAAATTTAAGAACTAGCTCCGAGTTATGAGTTAATCCTGCTGAATCGAAAACCAAACTCTTAAAGTAGGCACAAGTATTTGCTATTTAGAATATTAATCTTCATTACTTAGCAAGGTTGTGAACATTTAACAATCGGGTGTCTCGTATCTTGCGACAATATCCCAATTCAACAGATAATTTGGTGGTTATCGATTTTCATTAAAATGAAAAGAACATGTATGTTTTATAGCTAGAGACCGGTTCGAGCCATGAATATGATCAGACTATATCCTACTAAATTAGCAATTACATAATTCTTAAACTAGTATTATTTGATATGTTAAGATAATGGGAGAGAACAACTCCACATGCTTCTATAGGACGTTTCTTGTGACATTGCCAACATGAATTAGCATAAACAATAAGAGTTGGAGGACTTGCTACCAACTCTATTGCAAATCAATCCTTGGCTTTATCCCTAGATTGAAGTTTTGCTTTATGTACTCTGTTACGAACCAAAAGCTCTACTAGTTTATTTCTCAAAAACATCTAGGGATTGAAGAGTTGTTAGTTAAATTTTGAGCTTAAACACACATGCTTGCATCTGAAGTATCTTCGATTCTAAGATCTCCATGTATATTTTATGGAGAGTAGTAATTAACAGTTGAAAGTAAATTTTAATTAATGATCATTTTAATTAAGGATAATATGACTCCAGACACGAATAATATATGACATCACCTTCAAGATAATCATGTAAACTAGCAGTAAGTATTACATGTTCAAGAATTTATCAAGCTGCAGTTTTCCTTTTTCCATCAGCCAACAATATTGTATTCCATAGATGAGTTATCTTAAAGTATAAAAAAGTACACTAGGTGAGATTCTTGGAGGAATTATTACCATACGCCTTCAGTACGTACTGATTTTCACTTGCTGCTACCAAGTTAGACACTTCAGATTCAGGGGGCATATTGGTATGTACTTCCTCTCCATTAATGCCCTGAGCATCGATCTTCATAGAAGACAAAAACAAAAAATCCAGAGGAAAAGGGAAGAAGCTCTTGTTGAGGGCCATTCCTCTCTAAGATTAGAAAATGTTTCAGTTGTTCAAAATTCAGTTGTTCAAAATTCAAATAATAAATAACAACAACAATAAAACTTCATACCAGAATCGTGTACATGAATCCTTATCTTCCATTCCGCTCAGTTGAGGGCCATTCCTCTCTAAGATTAGAAAATGTGCTATCTTTCTTCACAACCTCAATCCAAATTCATGTAAGTATACTCTAAAGAGTAAAGTTGCTTAATCATTAAACATGAGCACAAAGTGGTATGCCAAAGAAACTTTTCATGGGAGAATATGTAATGTAAGCTAGTAGTCAATCTTATCCTAATGAGTCTCTGCCTAAAACTCGTGTTGGTGTATATGCTCCACTGAGGAGCTACCTTCACAAACTACAAAGAATTAAAATAAGACTTTTTTTTATCTTTTGCTGGAGCTCAGAAGTGTTCTCCACTCCAGTAGAGAAATTACTTAATTATGTATCTCAAAGCTTGTATTCCATTGGCTACATATGATCCTGAAGTTGACGTGAAATATATTTGATAAATTACCCTTTTGGTGACCATCATCATCAAGACTTCTCCTTGTTCCAAGCGACTCAACTATTTGAGAATAATTGGAGGTGAAGAAAAGTCTACATAAATGAAATAACCCCAGGTTTTACAAACAGTTGTCAACGTCGTGTTACCCCCCAATGAATTGACAAAAATTTCCTACTAAGAGCAGATATGAGACAATAGAGCTTGTCATAAAGCATCAAGACTTAATAGCCATAAATCTTTAGATAGCTCTTTAAGTCTTCCATTCTTGCAGATGTGAAACCAAATGAAGCTGGAGTAGAGGCCTAAGATGAATTTGGTCAGTTGTCTCGGGACTAGAATAATAAAGGACAGACTTAGAAAGCATTAGCGTTTTAAGAAAAGGCTTTCCGGCTTTGCTAAAAGATGATGTTAAAGAAAGTTGGCATTGTCCTGCTGTGCAAAATTCTCAAGTTTCTTTCCTCTATTCACATATGACATTCATGGAGTAGCTCGATGAGTGATTGGTCATGTAAGCAATCAATTGTGTATAGAGAGTCTGAAAATGGCATGATATATAGTTTAGGAAGATGATTCTTGGACCATAAATTTGTTGGACACTCTGGTTTCTTTGCCAAGCAATGGTAGGAGGCCAGATTGAATGATATTGATACAATTAACCTACTATTGTAGCATTACTTGGTGAACTATATACTAAGTAAACTAATAATCAAGTAATTGAATGACTGAACTATAATCTCAAAAAAGATAATTACTATCAAGAACAAGCCAAAAACATAATAGAAAAAAGAGGCGAGGAAAAAAAATCTAAGTTCAAGTATACCTGTGTCTCCTGAGAGAGCAAAATCCTTGAGTAATGAAACAGAACTATTCACTTACACATTAGGGAAGTGGGAAAATGGGGTATCCGGCGAGAGCTTGGATAGATACTCCTTAGCCTTTGATAACATCGACTCAAGCCTCGACACGCTCCGGATCCTATCATTCAACATCAACACGTACACCAAAATACCCACACCATTAGTATGCAAGGAACCCTCAATTTGCAATGCCGTTAATCTCAAACTACACCGACATGCCCTTGGTACTTATGCGCTCGAAGGAAGTCCACCAGGGGCTCCAGGCAATCCTTGTTCCCGAACATGATCGAAGAAAGGTGTCGGTTGAGGAACTGGAGGCCGTTCCCGATGGAGGAGGACCGGTCAGCTTCGGGATATGGGCGTGGAAGGGCACAAAATCGAGCTCCAGCACATAGTGATCGTCAAAGCTGCCAAATTTAGTCGTAATTTAAAATTTTGAGACAAATTAGAGGGGGTTTTTAGGGGGGTTTAATTAATTAATGAATTACTAGTGTTCATCGATGAGCTCGTCTTTGAACTTGAGGTACTCGAAGACGGTGAGCTGCTCGACCGTCAGCTCGTAGACGTTGACGTTGCATCACGCAAACGAACTTCCATATCCCGGGGCGGAGGCATACGGTGACGGCGACGAAGGGGGGGGAGGACTACGGCTTCCTGAAATCAAAAGCAGCAACTATGAGCCGAAATGGAAAAAGAATTAGGTTAGGGTTAGGGTTTTTGTGTGGTAATCTGGACGGAGCGGACGACTTCGAGGAAGGGATCTTCGGAGAGGGTGTGGCAGTGGTGATCGTGGGAGAAGACGTTGGCGAGGCCGTGGAGGAGGACATGGGGCTGGAGGATGCCCTTCCCCTGGTTGACGTACCTGGAGGAGGAGGAAAAGAAGAAGAAGAAGAAGAAGAAGAAGAAGAAGAAGAAGAAGAAGAAGAAGAAGAAGAAGAAGAAAAAGTTAGGCTTAGGGTTTCTGAAGGGGGAGGGAGAGAGAGAGGGGGTGGCAGCAGAGACTTGGAGAGGAGAGAGACGAGGTCGTTGCAGTGAGCAGAGAGAGTATCCTCGACGCGCTCGCGGACGCTGGGGATTCGTGGAGGAAGAAGAAGGGGGTCAGGTTAATTGGGAATGGAATTGGATTTGAAAGGAAATAATAAATCTTAGCCGTAATATATGTGTGAGGAATTGAGATAGAGAGAGAGAGAGAGTGTGTGTGTGTGTTTTTTTCACCCAAGCTAGTATATAAGCAATTAAAAACATATCTCAAACATATATTCTACATCTTTTCTTCCATACATGAAAGATGACATTCTTAAAATTCTTTAAGAATGCTTATTTTTTTAATTGTCATCTTAATATACTTTTTATGACATTATCTTTTTTAATTTCATTGATTACATTATTAATGACAATCATCTAATAAACTGACATTAAAAATAACATCAATGACATTTTTTTATGAGTGTCATCTATGAAGTGTCATTGTTAACGATTTTTGTAGTAGTGTTAGATCATACGGCCTCGTATTAAAATACAATAGAATTACATGGCTTATGTAGCAACCTTATCTACCAACCAATAGAATTAAATAAGGGACTCCTAGTCCTGGTATTCTCCTAAAATCAAATCAATCCTAATTATGAATGAGCACTTCCTAGTCGCAGGCTTGTAGTAGTACAACAAACTTAAGTACTACCACAAGTTCGTAATCATTTACGAAATCCGACCTGCATGGGCCACCATAAAAGCTTGTCACGATCCGCACCCATTTTTTGGGATACGAGTGCGTGCCCAAGCCCAGCCTACACCGCGGTATCGGCGGTAGTACGCTGTCTAGCCCGAAATAAACAAGTGCTCATAAATGCTAACTACTCATTCACAACAACTAAATCAACTTTACAAAATATAAAAGTTTTACATTTGAAGAAGAATGTAAGTTTTTATATTTATAGAAAACTACCACACAACTAACTAGTCGTCTATGGTTTGGCCTTCGAGTATTTATCTCCCCCTCGTATGGTCCATAGCGCAAGAGTAGGCACGTCAACCTCACCTATAACAATGATCTAGTCAGGAAAGGAGCAGAGTACAATTATATTGCAATTAATGTTGTTAGTCCAAAATAAGTTAGAACAACGAGAAACTATGATGGCAAAGAGTATATAAAGAACTAGCAAGAGATGAACTAACATGATATGAACTGGCACTAGCAAGATATGAATTGGCACTAGCAAGATATGAACTAGCAGAATGAAACTAGCAAGGTATGAACTAACGAGATACGAACTGACAAAATATAAACTAGCAACATGTGAACTAACAAGATAGGAACTAACTAGATAATGGACTAGATAAAGGAAAAATAAGAACAACTATATGTGTGTGAAATACCTTTTAATACGTGAACGGCTGGGCTAATACAACACATCATACGATAGCTATCCATAATAATAGTGTACGACTAACTCATACGTGGGGTGTATTAGCTATCCACAATCAAAATAGTTGTGTTTGTTCACGTACTTACCGAGTATTTCCCCTCTCCACTCTCTAACAATCAATAATGATCAATGATACACTAAAAAGGATACAATAACTATGGTATCACAATCGTATCTCAATAGAATATCAAGCAATATCTCAATGGGATATCAAACAAGGAAATGATCACAAAGAAAACATTATAATGAACCAAAATATAAATGCAATACTGTACTTGTCTGGATCCTTGCACAAACCATAGTCACAAGTAGAGGATGAGGGGAATGCTGAACTAGAAGCTGTCAACTTATAACACATATCGCACCAGAAACCGTACACGAAAACCACAAGTCAATTCTAATGTTATAGTTCTAAATTCATTGAATAAGTGGCTAATGGGTTAACTAATCTATTAATAGTTAATTCTAGAATAAATTACTTAGAAACCTAATTTAACCTAATAGTAATGTGAATATAATTTAAACATGCAAGTTTGGCCATCCAAAGTCAAGTTTCCAATTTTAGAAACTATGGCACACAAATCGAGGCGTGTCGTTGACTATCTAGTCAAACATCGTGAACTCTAGATTTTGAAAATGAACCTTGGTAGATTTTAGCACCACGAGTGCACTGGAATCAACCATGCCGCAAATTCATATTTTGGTCAAAAGATATCGCCGTTATGGCTAATCGTGACCAAAACGGTGATTCACCGATCAATTCTGAGTTCAACAGAATAATTAAAATAATAGATGAACAAACTAATTTCTAGAAAAAATATATGTCGTAGAGCTCTGTGTTAGCTTTCCGAAACTTCAAACGGTTCTTAATTTTGATTTCTGGTTCTCCCGTAATCTCGAAAACACCAAAACGTGTCAAGTTTCGGACAACCGACACTCTACGAATTTTTTAGAAATTTAGGAAGAACTTATACAAAATAAATTACATATTCAGAAAGTTTACCTCGATACGAAATCAACAAAAAAACGGCACGCGAATCAGACGTCGGGGCTGACGGCAACCTCCTCGGGAAGTCGGGGTCTCCTTGGAATCAAACACCTCAAAGTCGGCCAGGAATAACTAGGGTTTTTTCTGTTCTGCATGTAATATATATATAAACAGGCGGGTACAATCAGCACCGCTGATTGGGCATTATGCTGGCTGACGGGTGGGCCCGGCCAGTGCTGACTGGATATTGACTGTGTATTTATTTTCCAGAAATTGATTTAGAATGATTTTAAGGCCAAATAAACTCAAATAAAATCCTAAAAATTCGTAAAAAATTGTAGAAAATTACAGAAAATATATCTAACCTTCTAGAATATAAATAAAAATGGTTTACCTTATATTAGTCCCAAATGGCCTCATAATAAATATTGGAAGCCTTTAAAAATATATAAACCTTAATAAATAAATACTTAAAAATTCCCAAAAATATGGAAAAATTCTAGAAAATATAAAATAGAATAATGAACCCTAGAAAAATATTTGGGGTCAATATTTTCTCTTAGGCTAGCACAATAAATTCTAGAAGTCCTAGAAAATATGTTTTTCCTATTTTTAATTATCAAATTAATTCCAGAAAATACCAAAAAAATCTAAAAAATTTAGAAAATAGTTTTTGAGGTTCTAGAACCTAAATAAAATACTGGATCCCAAAAATAATCCCGAATGGCTATATGATAAATCATGAAATTTAAAAAATATATATATATCTTCACAAAATAGATATATAAAAATTATCTAAAATATCTAAAAATTATGATAAACTATAAAATAGCCAAATAATGCTTACTAAGGTCTAAATGACAATAAAAGTAAATCATAATCAAATAAAAAAATTGGGACGTGAGCTTACACTTGCAATTGGTTTGGTTGGATTTGGAGTTGATTTAATGAAAGGAGGCAAATTTGAGGAAGAACACAATTGGGGTTAGGGTTTGCAATAAAAGAGGCAAGAGATGACTAATGATGACTTATATAGGTGGAGAAAAACCTCTTTTGGCTAGCCATGGGTGATAGGCTAGGATTTGGTTAAGTCATAATGGCCCAAAACCTCTTTCTATGTTGTAAAAATAAGCCTTTAAGCTAAAGGCCCAAACTAGCACCTTAATTCCAATCTCCAAATAGTTTCTAAGTCATTCATAGCTAGATTAGAGACTGATTACTAATCCAATTATGTTAGCTAGGTCTTCGTGGTCATGGTTAGTCTCTAGGCTAAGTTGTTCTAAGGTTTTACTAGCAAAAGCCCAAAATCATATTACACCAAATTAAATAATATTAAAATAATAAAAAATTCACAATTACCAAAATACTCTTATTCTAGAAAGTGGTAGTGACAACCTGTAGACGATAATGTACTGATCCTCGCTCTCCACAGGTGCTCTGAACCAAGAAAGCGTGCATAGGAACTGAAGGCGACGCTTGAAACATTTTAAAGCCTTGCTCGTATGCTCGAAAGCTTGAATCACCTCTTTTGAAGACTCTACTACATCAGACTAAGGAATATAGCTCGACTTTCCTCGATACCAGGTGGTTTGAATGTTTTATTTTATAAAAGGGAACAACTATCTCATCAGCGTTCATTTTGTAATCGAGTCAAGTTTCAAGCCCGTGCAATAACTATTATAATAGAGTCTTTGTAAATGATGTTCATTATCAATAAATTTAAGTTTTTTTTTGTTTTAAATGTGTTGTTCAATTTCTCTGCGTACTCTATTAGATATTGCATTTCAGATAACCTTATGACATTGCCGTGTACGAGCACAACTTAGGCTCGCATGGCATCACGTCCGAGGGATGACTATTAATTCTTTGGAATCGGGATGTGATATAATGGTATCAAAGCACAGCTTTATGTCCTTTGGCTTTTTGTCTTGAGTCTCGAAACCTTTGCCCTCGTGTCGATGAGATGAGTTATTCCATATAATGAGCCTGTAATATTTTCTAAGACTAATGTGAGTTTCATTTTTAATTCAAAAGTTGCGAAACCTACGGCCGCGATCGATTCGAGTGCTTCGAGAGGCTCTAGCAGCTCGAAGGCCGACCATCGGTTGACCTAATGGAGCGAATATTACTCATGATAGAAGTGCAACAACAATGGGCTGATGCCTGACACACGCAGTTCGAGAACACGTGTGGACCTATTTAAGGTATAACATAAGTAGCTTGACACCTTACAACAAATCGTACAGACAATCATGGTCAATAACAATCATTCTGCGACCGCGTCTGCCGTAACAGAGCCGACAAACCAACGCAGCGAAGTCGACCATGACGAGCCTAAGCCTGCACCTACAAAGTATGCCTCCTCTAAAATCTCAGAATTCAAGAAGGTGTGCAATACTTCGTTCAAGGGAACCGAAGATCCTTCTGCGATGCTCGACTGGTTGGCAGAATTAGAAGACCACTTCGAAGCATTCGGCATGGACGAGTCAAGGTGAGTTGCTTGTGCTCAAATTCAACTTAGGTTGAACGCACACGACTGGTAGATCACTTGTGCATAATTGAGCAATCCTGCGAGACGATGAAGATCACTTGGGCTACATTCAACAGCAACAACAACAAGCATATTTGTTGCAGACTAATAATGATAATGAATGACGCTGCCATACTGATAGACCCTCAATGATACTGCATGATATTAATACTGCAAAATACTTGTGCTATTCAAAATGAATCACTGATACCCAATATAATTAGATACCAAATCTCACAACCCATCCAACTCCTCTTTGCCCGCTCTCATGTTTTGGTAGCGTTGAAGGATCTTTTCATTGTTTAGAGGAGTGAACACATCTTTCTCAATATATGTAATCAAGCAGTCATTCATCCATTGATCGCCCATCCGGTTCCTCAGTCAATTTTTTACAATCTTCATTGCTGAAAATGCTTTTTCAACCAAAGTTGTTGCTACAGGTAGTAGAAAAACTAATTTCACAAGCAAGTGCCCCAATGGATATGCAACATTCTTTTTTGTTTGAACTAGTTTCACTGCCAGGCCGCTGATTCCCTTAATTATCGAAAATTCATCACTACTTCGCACACATCAAGTATATAATTCTCCAATTGATTATCAAGTGCCATAATCCAACATTCAGAAAATTCTAATGGATTCAATTTGGCAAGATGAATCAACTTATCCTTATCAAAGGAAGAGAAAGAATCACTTGGATCTAAAGATGCCATACAAATAAGTAGCTTTGTGTGTATCTCATTGAACCGATCATTGAGTTCTAGAAGTTGCGAGTCTATCACCGTATAAAATAAGCCAGCACGATAATGAAGTAGATTTCTGTTTTGTTGAGCATTCCGTCATGACCTCCCTCACACTACGTATTTATCATCCATATTTGGAACAAAAATATGATTCTTTTCACAAAAAGAAGAAGCTTCAGTTTTTAACTTTTCCTATCCATCATCCCTCATCATTTGTAGCCTTTGTTTGGATAAATTAACCAAGGACATCGCATTTACAATATCTTGGTCTTTTCTTTGTAATGACTGCGACAACTCATTTGTAACTCCCATAACACTTTTCGTTAAGTGCAAATTGAACACAAATTCAAAAGTTTGAATTCCATCTAACAAAGCACATGCCTCACCCTTTTGCTTTGAACTAGTACTATCCTGTGAAACAATCTCAAGCACATCAATAACAAAGAAGAATATAACAACCAAGGATATCAAGGTACCATAATGTGAATCCCATCGAGTATCGTCTGCCCTTTGAAGACTACATTCTTGGTTCAAACCACACCCACTAGAGATTTCACCAGTTCTTAGTGCTTCTATGACCTTGCTACTTTGTGCTTCCCTCAAAGTATATCAACACTTGCAAGAACCTCCAACAACATTCACCAAATTATTGATAGTATTAAAAAGAAGAGCAATTTGATTGTGATTTTTTGCAAACGCCACAAGGGCTAATTGTAGTTGATGGGCAAAGTAATGGACATAGAAAGCATATGGATTTTCATTCAAGATAATAGTTTTGAGACCATTAAATTCTCCCTCATATTGCTAGAACCATCATACCCCTGTCCACGTAACTTTGACAAAGCTTAATCCATGTTTCAAGAACAATGGATCAATCGCCTTTTTTAGAGATGAGGAAGTCGTGTTGGAAACATGGACAATGCCAAAAAAATATTAAATAATTAGCCCTTTTTTATTCACGTCGCAGTAAAACCGCCATCTGCTCCTTAATGGACACATCCTGAGACTCATCAATCATAATAGAAAAGAAATCATCCTCAATGTCCTCAATCAATGCCTTTGTAGTTTCAGCTGCAGCGGTACTAACAGTATTTTTTTGGATATCATGAGATGTTACTGTTAGATTTTTAGGGGCATTCATCAACACAACCGTATTAATATCTTCATTGTGATCGACAAGAAATTCAAGAAGTTCAAGAAAATTTCCTTGATTTGATGACTTATCAGATTCATCATGACCACGGAAGGCTAACCCCGACGTAACAAATATCTAACACAATTAACTGACGCTGTTAAACGAGTCCGATAATCCTTTCATTTTTATTTCGACTGCTTGAACAAAGAAGCTTCAATATGTTGCTTTTGGTTTATCAAACTTACACACTTGGTCCAAGCAAGTATGTGTTCGATGTACTTGGCATGAGTGCTTAATCTCTCGTTTTTCTTCCAATTAGTGAAACCCCAGTTATGAAAGAATCAGTTCCTTTTTATGAGTCTTCAACATCAACTCTTATGAGATAACAACATAAGCAAAAGGCAGCATCTATTTGAATGATATACTCTAACCAACCACCAAACTCATCAAACCATTATGGATTGAACTCTTTGTGAAAATTTATGACCACGAGGTTGGCATGAACCTCTTTGCAATTAGGCTCTTCGAATTTTCTCACGCTGATTAGGATGATATTCTGAAATTTGTTGTCGAAAAGCAGGATCCGATGGAAGAGTTTCTGAATTAATTTCAATACGTCTTTGTCTAGATGACTGTGGTCTTTCATCTTCATCAATGCAATCCTTACATTCTTGAGTAAGAGGAGGAGGTTTTAGTTTCATAATGAATTTATCAAGTCCCATACCTATAACCTAATCATGAAAATAAAATAAAATTTTCAAAAATCTAGGTGTCATAAACCCAAGGCGTGATATCGCACGAGGCTAGATTGCGCTCATGCAAGGCAGTTTCATAACGGCCGATTACAGTGGCTGCGACGGGGTCGTCGCACAGAAGTTCCAAGCAGAAACATTAAAATATGCAGCAAAAATTTTGAAGCAACATACAAGTTATTCAAGAGTGCTCTTTATTGATATTGAACAATAAGATTACAATGGGGCACAAGGCCATGATTACAAGTCTCTCAAGCTCACTTTTTTCTCATTTTATAAGTCACTCTGCTCTCTCTCATCTCTCGATACAATGCTTGAGCCAGCGGATGCTTCGAAAGGCAATGTCCATACATTATGTCTCGTATAAGTCTTGACTCCATGCGGCCGCGCGCTTCGAATTGCCAAGGAACTTCGTGCCTCGATGTATCCAAGCGAGCTCCACGCCACAAGCTTCTACCTGTGCCTGCACATGAAAACAGCGTGGGTGTCAGTACTCAACTGTACTGGTGGAGTGAGCTTCTCGCCCACCCATACAAAACTGACACATTCATTTACTTTGTGTAATACAAATCCCTTTCGATTGTCTTTCTAGTCTTGCCTTAGGATCAGTTTTAAGACGTAGACGTCTGACCAAATCGATGTGCCATGACATGGTCATGCTATAATGCCAACATGTATTTCGATCGAGGCAGTGCCTCATTGCTTATGTACTTGACCGAACTTCAACTCGGGACGGCAGGGTCATGCCATGACATCTACTTGTCTATTCTAGTTTCTAATGACGTCAAGGAGACAATTTGTGCAGGTAGTGCCTCTAGACCTTGCTTAGACTTATTCGTGCTTCAAGATTGAGACCGTTCCTCACAACTTATCAAGACTTATCCATGCTACCGCCTTGCGGCCTTCCTGTTCGACTCATAAACCAACTTAGACAAGACTTGTGAAACATAGTATCAATTTCATGAATATTCCGACGCCAAGTATCGTGCCAAGCACGGTGCCTATACCGCAGCCCAATCTTAGGCCCAGACATTGTGTTACCGACTGGACATGCATTCAAGTTCTAGACTCAATCCAAAGACATATACGCGGTTTGTCGCTATTCTGTCGACCCATCTATATGAGTGGTCACTAGCAATGTCAAGCTATCTTGGACTGGCTCGGGGATATCGGACCGTCCCTCCGCAGGTAGCTAGCCCCGGAAGCGCCAAATCTCCTATGCGGTTATCCAGTATCCTACCTTGAGCCGCAATGTGCTTCCCCCGGGCCGACATGATCCCGGTCCCCCGACGATCATTCGAGAAGACTACACCTTGTTGACAAGTTATCTAATAACCATGCAGACTCAACTCGATCTATCAAGTCCATCCTTAACCATGACCATGCTTTCCATTTTTCTATCAAGACTCCCAAGTAGCGGGACCGATCTCGCGTGATTGCTTATCCGGATTTATCGAGACTCCCAAGTAGCGGGACCGATCTCGCGTGAACGCGACTTGTCGAGACTTAGCGAGACTCCCAAGTAGCGGGACCGATCTCGCATGCGAATCTTATCGAGACTTAGCAAAACTCCCAAGTAGTGGGACCGATCTCACGTGCGAGACTTATCGAGACTCCCAAGTAGCGGGACCGATCTCGGCGACAACCAGTCGCGTGAACTTCCTTTATCTATGGTATGCTTTTCACTAGACCGATCGTGCCTCGTGCCTTAGAAAGACCTTCTTCTCTAGGCGACGCTATCGCTCAAGCCGTATACTTTATACGACGATCCTTGTTCTCGAGGGACTACACAGCTTGACAACCGCAGATAGAACGGACAGTGCTAGAATTGACTTAGATCGACCGGCATAACTTTGCCTAACTTATTTGCACAACGACTTGACGAGCAAAGGCTACGCCAAGCTTTGCATCGAAGGAACGTGCCGTGCACGCGTTTGACTTGAATAACCAAGTTCTCGGGTGCCTAGACTTAAGCCACAAGCCATGCAATACGACTTAACCCATAGGACGTGCGAAGGCTATGCCAAGCCTTGCGGGATATGCGAAGGCTATGCCAAGCCTTGGACGATGGGACTGTGCATGCTTTATCAAGCATTCATGTCGGCAACGCCTATGACTTAGGCCAATTCGAGTGTTGAGATAACTTAGCAACTTAGGCCAACTTCCTTCTTCCAAGCCACGGGACGAAGGATCGAGTGTTATTTTGAAAGCATGCTGAGCCGACTTCTAAGCAGACCGTGGGACCATTTTCTATGTTCTAAGACATTTCGACCCTTCGGGATTATTCCCTTAGCTATGTGGATGCGTCTCTTTTATTATCAAGCCTAACTTGTGCAATTTGAAAACATGTGAGTTATTATATGAAGGTTAAGATGAGGCAAGTTCATCGAAACTACCCCACCTGAGCAAGGAGTCGCCTCGATCGAGCTAGTCCTAGAGCAGCCGTTGCAAGGCTAAGTCCGAACGCCGTCGGCGTTTTGATTCCTCCGATTGACCGAGCGAGACGGGTCACTACATCATACACCACTCAAAAAAAGTTTTGTCCTCGAAACAAACTGAGTACTTACTTTCGATACTTTGATCCAAGGACTATCGTACACACTACGCATATGTGTTTCCTCAATCCGAGCCACGCTCGCACTACCATCAATCTTTCTTTTAATACGATTTTAAATCCTTGACACTTTTCCATTCAACGAGTCTCACTTTAATTCAATGTATCACTTGGTTGAATCGTGCACGTATTTTAGGCGTCTCCAAAATACATGTATTTCAGCCAAGCCGCATGATAGCGAATTTGTCATTCTCACTCGAGTTGTATCGTACACATATCTAGGCATCCCTAAAATATATGCATGTCAGTCGAGTCTCGTGAGCAGGGTTTCCTATTCTTGAATCATTCAATCCATCCATACCAATCCGCAAGATCAATCCTCGAATGCTAACTCTTGAAACAGGGGCGTCTCGCCTAACCGCTAGGCTATTTCTCAAGGCTAAAGTCAATGCCAGGATTGGACTCATAATACCCCAACAATAATGCCAACACTGACCCCAATCCTAGGGTCAAACCAAGTTCAATTATACAAGATTTTCTACCCAAGCTAGCATCACTCAGATTTCTAAACATCGAGCATGATCACCTAATTTGTATCAAGGCATTCGTTGTACAGCACAACAAATTCGAATCCATTCAAATCACCAAATCGACATAATTCACATATCCAATCTAACCAATTCGAGTATTCGATCACGAGGTCGTCTAGCTTGGCAATATATTGTGCCCCAATCTCACGCGAGTCCGATTATGTACGGTAGTTCATGAATCACCATGCAACGCTCTCGCGGAATAATCATTCTTATCAGGGCATAACTCTTGTTTGAGTCTAGACTAATTCATTCTCGATACGCGAATTGGATCTACTCAATCTTTAAGTTCAATCATCAAGCACACTGATTCATTCTCGAGCCCACCTTTGCGTCAAACCACAAGTCGAAGCAATCAAATTGCCACACCATACAAGTTTGATCACTCCCGCAGTATGAATCACCATACCAATGCTCAAGCGGAGTGTGTCACGCCCCGCTTCCGTAGGAGCGATCGTCCTCGCTAAGGCGTGATGTCGCACGGGCCTAGGTTGCGTCTGTGCAAGGCTAAGTCCGGAAACGGCTGATTTGAGCTAGGCCAAAGAGTCGCACAGAGTGTCCCCATTTGCAGCAAAAAGTAAATGAACACAAGTTGAAACGAATTCAAACTCTTTGTTGATTTTTAAGAAGTTTACAAGCGGCGCTAGGCCGAGTTTACAAGTCTCTCAAGCTCTCTCTCTGAAACATAAAAGATGTGCTAAGTGGCTTACAACATGGAATAATTCATGGCGATATTTCGATACATTATGTCCTGTATATGGTGCTTCAGCTCCTTGCAATGCTCCAAGGCTTTAGAGTTAGCTCCGCGCCTTAGCACATTCGAGGGAAGCTCTGCACCCGACGACATCTTCTTCGTCCTGTAAGCAAACTGTGGGGTTATCAGTACATTGTTACGCACTGGTGGAGAGGCTAGCTCGCCCACAATGCTATCATTACCAAACACGTTCTATTTACTTTTGTGCACCATCTATCATTCATTGTCTTTCTAATCTTGCCTTAGGATCAGTTTCATGGCATATTTCATAACCTATCTCGTGTTGCCGAATTCAAGTGTTTACATGGAAATACATGCACGACTTACCCATACTTACCATCCGGCCTTCTCTGTCCAAAGTAAACCAAGTTAGACAACAATTCGTATATATCAACTTAACATAATTCACGTAAACATTCAAAGTCAAGGGCGTGTTCCTGCCTCAGGTCCTAGCACGTCGTAGGCATATTTTCTAACTCATTTGCACGAAGTACTCTTGATCATTTGGTGTGTTATAATCAAGCCTGTTCAGAAGGCGCTTCTTTCCGTTAACTTAGACTACTTTGTTTCAATACAAGGACTTGCACGTGGATTGCCACCAGCAAAGCCCACTTAATCTATGTGCACCGGTCGCTGGCATCACAAGCCAATTTGGACTTATTCTCCTTTGGTAATTTCTCACCTATCATAGCGTGCGGCTGGTACACCTTGATAGTCTTTTGAAATACCCTGCACTTATGTCTCCTGGGTGGCCAAGCCCGTACCCAAGTAGCCCGTAAGCCATTTTGATTCCGCCTAGGCCAGCCATGATCCTCCCTTTGATCATGCCGAGGAATCCCTTATTTCTTCTAGCTCCCGTATACGAGTGGATTGTCCATGACCATTTCGTTTTGTTTGTCATTTTAACTTAACGGCTGTCTCTGAACCGTAGGCTAACCCTTAGCCATAATACGTTATCGACTAGGTTGGCGGTGGCATCCATGCAGCACGGGTAGCGAGCCCCGATGTACGTCCCCGTCATACCTGTCGCTAACCATTCCTTTCTTTCTTTCTTATCTTTTATTTATTCTTTTTTTTCTTTCTTTCACTTGTTCGTTCATTCATTGATTCATTTACATATTCATTCATTCTCATATTCATTCATTCATTCATTCGTTGATTCATTCATTCACTTATTCGTTCATTCATTCATTCATAAATTATGCAACTCCCCGTGCAGGAGTTGCCTGGGCGACCCATCGATCCCGAAGTCTTCCAATGTTGCTATACTCTACTCGAAACGACTATGTCGATAGTCTTCCGTTTTATTGTTGTAAACTGTTCATTGTTTCATTATTTGAACGCATAAGGAACTTGAATGTAAACTTGTACCTTAGCACGAGCGTGGAGTGCGGTGCGAGAGTTCTCATATTTCCATGTTCTTTTCCATATTCTATACAAGCATACAAGATGGGATTATTCCCTTAGCTAGGTGCGTTGAGTCATTTATTAGCATGTGCGGTATTATCGCCTAGCGATTCTAGCAATCGTGTCTGTATTGTTATGTGTCTAGGCTAAGCAAAGACGGGTTCATCGGAGCCACCCACCTTAACGATGTTCGCATCGGCCGAACGATACTCCGAGCGCGCCTTTGAAAGTCTAAGTCTAGATTCATCTTTGACGGGCCAATGTAAGTCTTGCATCGAATCTTCATCAGGTCGATGCCAACTCTTCGGATTGACGGCTCGTTTGAGTCATTGCACTTGCCATTTGAATCGACGTTCTGCTAGGGCGGAGCGGGTCATTACATAATACACAACTCAAAACAAGTCTTGTCCTCGAGACTTCCTGAGTGCAGGTCATCCTACCGTTTCCTAACACATATCGTGTGCGTACCTTAGACAATCCCTATCGAATGGCTTTATCGTTCGATGGCACCGAACTACACTCGATACCTTTCCAAGTTTCGTGTCGCATATGTTTGGTCGATTTTATTGTATAATTTTTCATTCATTTTAGAGTTGATGGTACTTATTCAATTAACGTGTTTCTTCGACTTGGTTGCTATTTTGTCGTGCCATGCGACTGTAATGGTCGTATGAGGTGCGTTGTAATTCATCAAACACGAGAGTCGTAGGCTGAGGCAAACTCACTCGTTCGTTCATGTGCATCGCAACACCCACTTGTAGCTGCATTCGAGTTCATCATATCGCTGAGTTTGGATCGTGCACATATTCAAGGCGTCCCCCGAATACGTACATTTCAACCAAGCTTAGCGATTCGCGAAGTCGGACAAGCTACTCGTGATAGTTTTGATTTGCCGATCGTTTTGCTAACTTCAATTTAAAACCAAACTCGTGTGCATCTCACTATCGTTTATCTCGGTCATCGAGATGACCCGATTCGCTTCTCAAACGTTCTTGTCCACGAAATTAGTATAATTTCTTCTTAGTGGGGACGACCAAGTCTAAGTAATTTCCGTCCGATTCAAGACCAAGTATTCAATATCATCGAGTACGTCTTCCTATCAATGATTCAATTCGTTATCCCAACTTTACTTGTGCATCATCCATTCTTATCATTTACTTCGTTTGGGGCCAATCTCATTGTCGTTCACGCATACTCCCAGTTCTCCGTCCTACTCTAAGTCTTGTTGCCCCAAGTCTATCGTCCGTCCAGAGGATACCGTAAACCACACAGGTTCAATCACTCGGCATAGGGTCATCAGCCTATCCGCTAGGTCATCTCACCAGGTCATAGGTACAAGTCAAGTTCTCGGTTCATTGTGCAAATTCATTGTACGACGTTCGCCCCAAATCCAATGGTCAAACCATTTTGTTCGTTCGTACGGGCGTTTCTACCCAAGTTTGCTTCACTCAAATTTCTACACATCAAGTAGCGTTCACCCTATTCGCATCAACACATTCTCAGTTCCAAGTCCGAGCACCTTTAGGAAAGTCATCCTACGATAGGTTGTCCTCAATTAAATCCTTGACATGTCAATATCATGCATCCGCACTAGCAATTATCGTAGTCTATCTTTTCAAGTATGTTTGATATAATTCACCTATCCATCCTATCCAATTCACGTAGTCGATCACAAGGTTGTCTAGCCTTGCAACATGTCGTGCCCCGATCTTACGCAAGTCTGATTATCCACGGCGGACATGAATCACCATGTCAACGTTCCCGCGAAGTAATCGTTCTCATCGGGACGTAACTCTTGCGTTGCGTCTAGACTTACTCATTTTCGATACGCGGATTGGGCCTACTCAATCCTCAACTTTACTTCGTCGTTAATCATAAGTCCTCAATCCTCAAATTTGCCTTCGCTTTAAACCATAAGTCGTAGCAATCAAAATTGATATGTCAAGGTATTTCGAGTTCGATCATTCCCGCTAGACATGAATCACCATGCCAACGCTCACACAGAACAATCGTCCCAAATCCGACGTGATGCATATGCGAGGCTGGAGTTACGCTCGCACAAGACAAGATCATTGTCGTTGTGGTTATCACCAAACAATCAAGTCACTTCCCTTCTTCATTCCAAACATTCATTTCTATCAAAATTTCCCAAACATAGTATCCTTCCAAATAATAACTTCTAACACGATCATCATTCATCGAATCGGAGTACCCCCGAGTTATCGTACATCGATATTTGATACGCATCAATGCCATCGATGATGTACATAACCTGACGATCTTCTTTTTGTAATAAAGTTTGAGTCGTGCAACTTAATTCCTCAATTCACATCGTCTCGTGCTAACTCTTCATTGAGCAA
The DNA here is from genome assembly GCA_029216955.1 of Iris pallida. Lineage (NCBI taxonomy): Eukaryota > Viridiplantae > Streptophyta > Magnoliopsida > Asparagales > Iridaceae > Iris > Iris pallida. The sequence goes on from JANAVB010044419.1 coordinate 10,079,479, forward strand.
CATCCATTCCAAATTCGTAGTCATTCTCGTATCTCCAAATCAACGTTTCCTATACACGCTATCTTTCGATCGTGCTATCTTCGGTTTCATCTGAGTATTTCGTCTTAACTGGCTAACTCTTAGCATTGCGGCAAATACCAACTTTTCCTTCTCCCAAGCCACGAGACGAAGGACCGAGTGTCATTTTCAAAGCACGCCATGCACCAACTCTAAGCCAACCGTTGGACCTTTCCATATTCTAACTCAATTCGATCCTTCGGGATTACTCCCTTTAGCTATGTGGATTCGTCTCTTTTATTATCAAGTCTAGTTGTGCAAGTTGAAAACATGCAATTTATTATGTGAAGGCTAAGATGAGGCAAGTTCACCGAAACTACCCCACCTGAGCGAGCGGTCGCCTCGACCGAGCGATGTCTTCAAGTCGCCATTGTATGCTAAGTCCGAACGCCATTGGCATTTTCGATTCCTCAGATTTACTGAGCGGGACGGGGCACTACATCATACACCACTCAGAAAAAGTTTCGTCCTCGAAACTAACTGAGTATACTTATCGTCTTATCACTTTACTCAACATTTAAGGACTCTCGCACACACTACTCCTATGCGTTTCCTCAATCCGAGCCACGCTCGTGCTACCCACAATCTTTTCTTCAAAACTTTCGATCCCAAAAATCTTTGACACTTTTCCGTTCCTCAAGTCTCACTTGATTCAACGTATCACTTAGTTGGATCGTGCACATATTCCAGGCGTCCCCAAATACATATATTTCAGCCAAGCCTCGTGATAGAGAATCCGCCATCACCACTCGAGTCAGATCGTGCACATATTCGGGCGTCCCTGATATACGTGTATGTCAATAGAGACTCGCGAGTGGTGCCTCCACAATTTTCTACCACTTTGCACTCGGACGTCTGCCTAACCGCTAGGCTATGTCTTTTCGTCAGTATTGGAATCATAGTTCCCAAATAACGATATCAACACTGACCCCATCCTAAGGTCAGACCAGATTGATGGTACGGGGTTTTCTATCCAAGCTCGTATCACTCCGATTTCTAAACATCAAGCATAGATTTCCTATACACATCCCAACGTTCGTCGCACGGGGTCTGAGTCATTCAGCAAAGCCATCCTATGATAACTCACGTCCCAACCGATCCTCGACAAGAACATATCGCTCATTCATCAAGCCATTTCGTATGGTCTATCTCTTCGAACATGTTCGACATAATCCACCTATCAATCCTTCTCAAGTCAAGCATGCTACGACATGATTCATCGCTAACCATAATTTACATTTCATACTCCCTAAGTCATTCATCCCAATTCACGTAATCGATTACAAGGTCGTCCGACTTAACAATATGTTGCGCCCCGATCTCACGCGAGTCAGATTATCCAAGGTGGACACGAATCACCATGCACGCTCCCGCAGGATAATCATCCTCATCGGGACGTAACACTTGTTTGTGTCTGGACTAGTTCATTCTCAATGCGCGGATTGGACCTACTCAATCCTCAAGGTTTATTCAATCATCAATCACAAGTCCTAACATCCTCGAGTTCTCCTTCGCATCATACCAACAAATCAAAATAATTAAAGTTGCCACATCCTGATTTTTCGAGTTCAATCATTCTCGTGACATGAATCACCATGTCAGCGCTCACGCGGAGTGATCGCCCCAAATCTGATGCAACGCATGTGCGAGGCTAGAGTTGCGCTCGCACAAGACAAGATCGTCGACGTTGTGATTATCAACGTAACCATCAAGACACAATCATTTTCTTCCAACATTATCTTAATCAAAATCCTAAGTATAGCATCCAACCGAACAACAACACTTGCACAACCGTTATTCGCCGAGTCAGAGTACCCCCGAGTTATCGCATATCGGTCTTTGATACACCTCAATACCATCGACGATATGCGTAACCTGACGATCTTCCTTTGCAACCAATTTCGAGTCGTGCGAATGAAGCTATCGTCCGACTGGATAATGTCCTAGACATTCAAATTCAAGTTTGATCATTATCCCTCTTATCATCAACAACAACAATTTCCTCAAACCAATTTCACGTATTGTTCATCCGTTTAACTTAAGTCATCGACCAACGTATTTCCTCAATTCGCATCGTTCCTTGCTAACTCAAATTATCGAGCAACATTCAATCCAATCCTTAGAGTCATTGCTTAACTTCAAAATTCAACTTTTCATGCACGCTATCTTTCCATCATGCTAACTTTTTCTTATACGATTCCGTATCAATTTCCTCGATCAAGTTATCCATTCGTATACCCTAACTTTTTCCTCGATTCAGTTTCACCTACTCAATCATCTCCGCGTTTCATACTTGCGCAATCCTCAATCCCATGTACGTTCCGTGCGCCTCAATTTCTAGATTGTCTGAATCGACTCGTCAAAAAATCTTAAAGACTACATTTTTCTCAATCATATTCAATCCACGGCTTTGCATACCCGCGACGCTTGCTTATAGACTCTTTGACTCCCCGTATCCTCAATCGATCGATCGACATTCCTGAAATTATCGTATACACTACTCAGGAATGAAGTCATTCAATAAATTCTCAAAACTATTATTCGAATCAAAATCGACTTCTTCGAATCCCGTCCGAACTATTCCTTTAGTTCCAAGCACGCTCATCTATATCGCACCGACGTTATCATCGCTCGATAGCACCCCTATCGATAGTCATCTCACTTTACTAAATCAAGTTCGACTCGTTCTTGCTCGAAACATTACGAATCCCGCACTCGACTTTTCTAAGATCGACGCAACTTGGTGTATATGCCCAGCCCGACTTAGCCAACCGTGCTTACGTAAGCCATCTTTTTGTTTCTTGTCAAAAACTATTCTCCTATATTTTGCAAATTATTTAGACTTATTGTATGGACATCCCGTGGGACATTTAAGAGAGAGCGCACCAACAATATCAACTTTACGGAAGCAACAATTCAGAGTTAGCGGAAACAACGTACGTAGATAAAGAATTCAATCGATAGTCCAAGGTTGTAAAGCAGTGCTCTGATACCATTATGTCATGCCCCGCTCCCGTAGGAGCGATCGTCCTCGCTAAGGCGTGGTGCCACACGAGCCTAGATTGCACTCGTACAAGACAGGTTCCATAACGGCCGATTGCAGCGGCTCCGACGGGATCGTCGTACAGAAGTCCCATATAGAGACATTGAATAATAGAAGCAGAAATTAGAAACAAAACACAAGTTATTCAAAAGAAGCTCTTTATTGATATTGAAGCAAATGTTACAATGGGGCACAAGGCCAAGATTACAAGTCTCTCAAGCTCACTCATCTCACATTACAAGTCACTCAGCTCTCTCTCATCTCTCGATACATGTCTTGAGCCAGCAGATGCTTTGGAAGGCGACGTCCATACATTATGTCCCGTATAAGTCTTGAATCCATGAGGCCGCACGCTTCGAATCGCCAAGAAACATCGTGTCTTGACGCATCCAAGCGAGCTCCGTGCCACAAGCTTCTACGTGTTCCTGCACATGGAAACTATGTGGGTGTCAGTACTCAACTGTACTGGTGGAATGAGCTCCTCGCCCACCCATACAAAACTAACACGTTTGATTTACTTTGTGTAACATAGTCCTTTCTTATCAATTGTCTTTCTACTCTTGCCTTAGGATCAGTTTTAAGACAGACGCCTTGGCCTATTTTGCGTCTCTAGACCATTCTGTGCTTGCATCAACAACATTAACCTATCGAGTCGTGTTTGCCTAACGGCCCAAAATCAGAGACGTAACTACGCGATGAGGCTCCATTTATATGTGATCGTGCTAGGAATTCATGGTGCCGTACCTCGCAGTTTTGTATGACTTAACCAAATCGCCGCCCCGCGGCCCTTGCTACTTTGATCACCAACTGACCCAATCAAGACTTGTGGGTTAAGTGTCACTCGATCGACTTTGCCATGCGGCGTTTCCTGACTTGAACTCAAGACAACTCAAAGTAACTTATGCAACTTATATGTCGACAACTCAAGACTCGATGCCACATCTCGTGCTGAAGCACGTTGCCTATGTTGCAACCAATCTTAGGCCCAACATTTTGTTCTAACTGTACACACACATTCAACTTAACTCAATCCAAAGACACATATGCGGATTTGCCGCCATGCCGACTCATCTATATGAATTTGGTCACTGGCTCCCAGAGCCATTATGGACTTCCTTTTAGCTGAGTATAGGATGGACCAGTCAAAGCGGGTAGCTAGCCCCAATGAGCATCCACCGAATACTTTGCCCCAGGTTCAGCTATCCCGCTCACATTCACCCTCCGTTTCCTCCTAGGCCAGAACGGTCCTGCTGTGGCCCTAGGTTATCATCCGAGGAAACAAATTTACCTTGTCGATAAGTTGTCCATGACCATGCTAGACTCGACTCAAACTAACGTCTCACACAGTCATTCTACTTCTAGTGTTCCCATCTCTTTCTGAGCTAAGTTCAACACTTCTCACATCTGAGACCTTGCCTCGGCGACCCAGCCGTGAGCATTCTTCTCTCTTGCCTCAACGACCCAGTCGCGAGCATTCTTCTTTCTTGCCTTATCATTTCATTCAACTCAAGAACAACAATTTGAATCGCTTTCCAAACTCAATGGATCAACCGTGGCCCGTGCCTTAAAACACTAAGTTCATGCCATCGTGTCTTAAACCAACTTGAAAATCTATGTGACACCACCGCCCAAGTCATACTCTATATGACGGGCCTTATAAGACTATGTGGTCATACCCAACCGTAGAACTCATAGGAGAGTGCCTGCTAGCTTAACGTAACTTGCCTAACTTACTTTGCAACAACGTGACGAGCAAAGGCTGCGTCAAGCTTTACGACGTAGGAACGTGCCATGCATGCGTTAAACCAAGTTATTTGAGGTGCCTAGACTTATGCCGCAAGCCATGCAATACAACTTAACCCGTCGGGCGAGTAGAGGCTATGCCACGTCTTGGGCGATGAGATCGTGTGCATGCTTTATGAAGCCGTTGTGCGGATGATGCCTAAGAATTTAGCTAACTCTTAGCCTTGCGACAAATACCAACTTTTCCTTCTCCCAAGCCACGGGACGAAGGATCGAGTGTCATTTTCAAAGCACGCCATGCATCAACTCTAAGCCAACAGTTGGACATTTCCATATTCTAACTCAATTCGATCCTTCGGGATTACTCCCTTTACCTATGTGGATTCATCTCTTTTATTATCAAGCCTACTTGTGCAAGTTAAAAACATGCAATTTATTATGTGAAGGTTAAGATGAGGCAAGTTCACCGAAACTACCCCACCTGAGCGAGCGGTCGCCTCGACCGAGCGATGTCTTCAAGTCGCCGTTGCATGCTAAGTCCGAACACCGTTGGCATTTTCGATTCCTCCGATTTACTGAGCGGGACGGGGCACTACACCAACTACTTTGACGCTGTAGCTCGGTATGATCTACAGACGAGGTTCACTAACTTGAAGCATATGGACAGGACGGTCGATGGATATGCGGCCGAGTTTTTTACTCTTAGTCGGCTTGCTCCCAGTTTGGTGGCGACCGAGTTCGACAGAGATCAGCGGTTCCAGCAGGGACTCCACCTGGAGGTTTTACTGGCAGTAGAGCAGTTTGAGCATCAGACTTTCGATGCAGTATTGAGAGCAGCTAGGAGGCATGAGTATACCTCCCAGAGGATTGTGGACAGGACCGGAAGTCGGAAGCGGTCTCACGGCCAGATGAACCAGTCTTCAGCACCAGTCCCGGCAGCTAGGGCTTTGACCATTGGATCTCCGAGGTGGACGACTTCCGTTACGTCGATTCAGCATTCGACCCGGGCATATCCCTAACAGCAGCAGCAGAAGTAGAAGCAGTCTTCCGTAATAGGTTGCACTCATTGTGGGAAGCCAGGACACGTAGTGTTGGAATGTCGCAGAGCACAGGGCTTGTGCTTGGTTTGTGGGACACCAGACCACAGGGTTGGGAACTGCCCGAATAGGGGGAGTTGCTCTTCTTCAACCTTTTCTAGTCCCTCGGTGAGGGGACCAGCCCCAGTATCAGTCCAACAGCAGCAGAAGTACCCGTTACCGAGGCCCTTGCCGCCTCAGGCCCAAGCATTTCAGCAGTAGAACCCCCAACAGTATGCACAAGTCCAAGCTCAGACCCAGAACCGCCAGAGAGATTTCCAGCAGAGGGGACCAACACCCAGAGGGCAAGATCAGGCTATGGATTTGACCGTGGAGGAAGAGTTAGCTTCAGGTGAGGTGGTGGCAGGTACCATTCTTGTTAACTCTTTTCCGATATCAGTATTATTTGATTCGGGTGCATCGCATTCATTTATGTCTGCATGATTCGCTACACGGATAGGACTGAAGCCCGAGTCATTATCAGTAAGGTTCAATATACTTACTGGTAACGGACTTGTGGGAGTGGATCGAGTGTTTTCCTCGTGTCGGATCGTAGTTGGCGGTAGAGAGTTTCCTGCTAGGTTGATAGAATTCCTGATGGCCGATTATGACGTGGTCTTAGGGTTGGATTGGTTGAGGGACCAGTATGCTAGAATAGATTGCCATATCGGCAAGATTATTTTTAGTATTCCTGGTGAGCCAGAGTTTTCATTTTTCCGAAGCGGAGTAGAACCTTCTCCTCCAGTGTTGCAGATGGCAGTAGCAGCCGCAGTTCAGTTTCCCAGAGTTGTAGAAGAGTTTCCCGATATTTTCCCGAGGAGCTCCCAGGTATGCCACCAGAGAGAGAGATCGAGTTCACTATATACTTGATCCCCAGAACAGTACCAGTGTCAGAGAGAGTCTACCGGATGGCACCGTCAGAATTGGAGATCTTGTATAAGATGATTGAAGAACTCAGGACCAAAGGATTCATCCGTGCTAGTGGATCGCCTTGGGGAGCCCCGATTCTTCTTGTGAAAAAGAAGGATGGTATATCCAGACTATGTATTGATTATCGTACCTTGAACTCAGTGACAATCAAGAACAGATATCATCTCCCGAGGATAAATGAATTGTTTGATCAACTCAGAGGGGCGAAAGTATTTTCGAAGATTGATTTGCGGTCAAGATACCACCAGATTAGAGTCAGAGAGCAGGACATCCCAAAGACGGCATTTAGATCCAGGTATGGGCATTGGGAGTTCCTTGTTATTCCCTTTGGAGCAACCAATGCGCCGACTGTATTCATGGACCTCATGAATCGTATCTTCATATCTTATTTGGATCAGTTTGTGATTGTGTTCATAGACGACATCCTGGTCTACAGCAAGAGTGAAGCGGAGCATGAGCAGCATCTCAGAGTTGTCCTCCAGATTCTCCGAGAACACCAGTTGTATGCAAAGTTCAGTAAATACGAGTTATGGCTCGATCGCATTTTATACTTAGGTCATATCATCACCAGAGGTGGAGTATAAGTGGATCCCCCGAAGATCGTGGCTATTGAGACGTGGCCGGTACCCAGCACAGTTGCAGAAGTTCGCAGTTTTTTTGGCTTGGCCGGCTACTACCAGCGATTTGTTTCAGACTTTGCTCAGATTACAGCACCACTGACGCAGTTGACCCGCAAGGATGTACAGTTTGCTTGGACCGCAGAATGTCAGGATTCTTTTGAGAAGTTGAAGCAAGGTTTGATGACGGCACCCATTCTCACGCTTCCAGATGGGACTGGGGGATTCTCAGACTATTGTGATGCTTCAGGCAGAGGTTTAGGATGTGTTTTGATGCAGCATGGGAAGGTAATAGATTATGCGTCACGTCAACTTCGTGATCATGAGAGGAATTACCCAACCCATGACTTGGAGCTGGCAGCAGTAGTGTTTGCACTTAAGCTTTGGAGACACTACTTGTATGGAGATAGGATGGAGATTTTCACCCACTACAAAAAATTGTCAGATTAGCGACGTTCCAAAACGTCGCTAATCTCGGCAGAAATGTCGCTAACCTAAATTAGCGACATTTTGGAAATGACAGAAAAAAGCGTATCACTAATCGAAAAAACATCGCAAAACGTCACTATGGCGACATTAGTTAGCGACGTTGATAACGTCGCTAATTAGCGACGTTAATTGCGACGTTCCCTCGTGGTCGCTGATTAGTGACACAATTTGCGACGTTATTGTATGGTCATCGTTTAACGATACATTTGCGACGTTTTGGCGACGACGTACTGACAACGGGTTCGGGGCCACGTGTTGCCACGTCAGCAATTTAGTGACGCTTTTAGCGACATTCCTTAACATCGTAAAAATTTAGCGACGCTTATTAACGTCGCTAAGAACGTCGCTAAGTTAAAAAGTAAAAAAAAACAGGTTCCAGAATGCAAATGGAGCTGGAGCCTGATACAAAATACAGAATACAAAATACAAAATACAGAATCCAATCCCTGGGTTCACCGACCCCCTCGGTGGAACACTCAACACCGGCATACACAATACATTCCAGAATATACAAAAAATTTAAAGAAAAAATACTATCCGCAACGAACAATGTCAATATATAATATCCTCAACAAACCAAATCAATATCCGCAAATACGTACAAACTCAATATCCTCAACGAAAAAACTAAATATCCCCAAATACGTACAAAGTCAAGAATATAGTACAGTCCAAAAATGCAAAAAATGAAACTACTGATCGCCTGGAGCTGGAGCTGGATCCGGTGCTGGAGCCGGAGCTGGAGGAGGAGCGCCACCAGATGACTGTCGTCGCAACGTCAGGATCGTCTGATACTCCTCCGGTGACAACAGGTGGACGAACATGTCCTCCCGAGCACCGCCGGATGTAGACGATCGCTCCGTAGCCATCTCCTGGAACTGCTGTATGACCAACCGCTACGTAGCCTCCTGCGTAGCACGGGTCATCTATCGCAGCCCCTCCGTATTCTCCTCCAGCCTCTCAAAGCATGAGATGAGCGCAGAATCATCTGTATGTGGCGCCCCCATCATCTGCAGCATCTCGTCACGTACAGCTGCGATCTGCGCATCGATACTCTACTGGTGGCAGAGCGACTCCTCAGTCTGTGCGGGGTCGGGCACACTAGTGGCGGTCGCAGACCCCTGTGACGCAATTAAGGTACCATATGAGCCCGTACCATAGTACGTACCCCTATGCATGCCACCAACGGCCCTCATCCACAGCTCGTCATCTGACTGAGCTGTGGTGGCCGAGGACTGCTGGAAAGTGCTAGCACCAGCTCCCTCTGACCGTGTCGGCCCGGCCTCCCTAAGCCTCAAAAACTCGGCCTAGAAATAACATCTATATGAATTCTCACGTGGTCGCTAAAAATTAATATTAATGAACTAGCATTAAGTAAAACTTCTAAAACTCGGCCTACAAATAACATCTATATGAATTTTCTACGTAACTAAAAATTAATATTAATGAACTAGCATTAAGTAAAACTTACGTAGGTGTCCCGGGCCTTGTCGTCTACGAAACGCTCCCCCTTCGTGTGCGTGGCGAGGAACAAGGTCACCATATTCGGATCTTCTCCCGATTCAACCTGTTACAAAATTATTATATGATTTGTCAGTTAAGTTGAAAGAAATATATTACTATAAAGTATTAATTATGGGTATACAGCCAGATACGTACCATATGGGTGAAAAAATCCATGATGGACCGTAATCCACCACACCACTGCGACCCCGCCTGTCGCGCTCTTTTAGACTTCGCGGACTTCTCTTTGTAGGCTTCCTCCTCGAATCTCCTCTTCATTACCGCCCAGTCGGCGACAGAGATCCAACCCTGAATAGGCTCTCCCTGGCGGTCGTGATCCTTTTGGTCGAGGATCGCGTCCCTAACGAGCTTGCTGGCGACGCTAGAAAATATAGCCTCGACAGCAACGGCACGGTGGGGAGGGAAGAAGTAAGTCCGCTAAAAAATCATAGAAGTACGTAAGTTATAACATAACATACTAAATGTTAAAAGGAAATAAACTTTTACGTACCGAAAAGTGCTCAAACCAGAAGGCCTTCTTGTCGGCTGGGACATCCCTCTAGTTGTTCCAGGGCCTCCCGTAGTTCTGTCGCAGGAATGTACCCAGCGACCGGTGTATGGAGGAGGGATGATACCTATAAAATGAAAATTAAAATTTATTAAACAAGTTTATAATAAATTTAAACGAATTAAATGTAATAATTTTACTTACTGCCTGGTCCGAGTACAGGACCAAATCTCCAACCTCAGATCCCCCTCCGGGCGACACGGAGGATCTGTCTCAAATGGGAGCTGCACTATGACCCTGCCCCGTCTCCTGTCCCTGCCCCTGTCCTTGCCCGGAGCCTGTCCCTCGGCCTCGCCCTCGCCCTCGACGTGGGCCTCGCCATCGCCCTCGACCTCGACGTGGGCCTCAGCCTCGGCCTGCTCCTCAGTAGTGGGGTCGACCTCTGGAATACTCGACAGTACTGGCTGCGTAGAAGAAGAAGGCCCTAGCCTCGAACTGCTAGAGCCGGGTATGGAGACACTGCCGACGACTAGACCGCTAGTGTATACTGGAGTGCCAGGGGATGAGGAGTGGTAGATGGAGACTGTCGGGCTCGTCGACTCCCACCAGCATCGGAACCAAAGGATCCACGTCGAGCAATATCTGAAAAAAATACAGAAGTATACCATACTACATCTGAAAACGTCGCTAAGTAAACCATACTACATCTGAAAAAGACAAAAGTAAACCATACTAAATCTGAAACGTCGCTTATTAACGTCGCTAAAACAAAAATAAACCATACTAAATCTGAAAAAAAACAAAAGTAAACCATACTACATCTGAAAATTAAACATATTCAATCCTCTTCTAAAAATTCATCTTGTTCCGATTCCTCTTCCTCTTCCTCTTCACTTCTATTAACTTCCTCTTCCTCTTCTGATACTTCTACCTCTTCCAATTGATGAAACATGTCATGCGGAACTTCCGTTGAGTCCACATCGACAATATTTGTAATAAGAGGTAGTTCGTCTTCCTGATAAGCTATCTCGTCGACATCGAAGGTATTCCGAGCTTTAGTCTTACAGACTGCCCACCAATCTGATCTCCCGGCTCCTTATTTTGGATAGCTGGTAAAGTAAACTAGCTGAGCCTGGCTTGCTAGAACAAACGGCTCATAAGCTTGATATCGACGGCGATAATTTATGTAAATAAGACCATGTTTGTCAACTCTCCAACATCGACCTTGGATCAGATCGAACCAGTCACATCTGAACAAGACGATCTTACAAGGTTCTATAGCATAATTGTATGTCAGTTCCACAATCTTCCGTAAGATGCCAAAGAAGTCATTGCCTGGGTCGACGTCTTTGTAGTTTGAAGATTTTTTGCACAAACAGCTATTCTTCGTAGAATCCAAATCCAAGAAGTCGTCTCTTATTCGAGCATTTGTTGACTTGAACCTGAAACCATTTACACAGTAACTTGGCCAGGTCTTCACTTGATAAATTGGCCCCTTGGCTAGAATTTTAATATACTCATTCTCAATGATTGCCTCCGGACGATCAACCTAAATACCATATAAACGATGCTAACTTAATTATTATGTGCAAGTATAAATATACAGAAAAAGTAAATTATGACTACGTCCGTACATATGCTCTCAACCAAAAAAGAAAATGAAGTCTCATTTGCTATTCCACTTCCTCCTCAGTTGCGTACGAATTGTTGGACGTTACCTCATCCTTAAACTTGCTGAAAAGCAACGAAGCATAGGTATATTAGTTATATTCAGAAGCAACGAAGCACGCGAAATAATTTTACTTACCCCTCTAGCTTGTCCACTTCTTCCTCGTCGCAGTTGAGCAATACATATAATATTGTAGCGCTAACCTCGTCGTCATTTAGATATCTTTTTTTATTTTACCAGATAGTTTTTCGTAGGCAGTAAATACTTTCAGCTTTGCCTCAATACCAACTTCATAGCCGTCGTCATTTCTGGGAGCCCTTATTCTGTTTGTAGCAATATGAGGCTACAAATACATGGAACAGAAGTTTGAAATCTCCTCAAGGACATATGCTTCACAAATAGAACCCTCCATCCGTGCCTTATTTTTCACCTTCCTCTTGAGGTGGTACAACTGTCGCTCGAACGGGTACATCCAACGATAACTGACAGGTCCAACAACAAGAGCCTCATGGATAAGATGAATAGGCAAATGCTCTATTGAGTCGAAGAATGCAGGAGGAAAAACTCTCTCAAGTTTGTAAAGTGTTACCACAATGTCCTTCTCTTGCTTCTCTAAACGATCGACGAGCAACTTACAAGAACAAAGATCTCTGAAGAATATGCTAAGCTCTGTTAATGGATCCCAGACTACCGGCGGTAATAATTTACAGAATGCAATAGGAATTAACCTCTCCATGAATACGTGGCAATCGTGGCTCTTCATTTCGGTCAGTTTACACTCCTTTATGTCGACACATCTTCTTAGATTGGAGACATATCCGTCCGAAAATTTTAAGTCCTGGATCCATCTATAAAGTCTCACTTTGTCCCCCTTGTCCAGCGAGTAGATTGTCTTAGGCCGCAAAAGCTTTCCCTTTCCATTGTCTATCATGTGCAATGTAGGGCGTCTGCATATTTCGGCTAAGTCCAATCTAACCTTCTGATTGTCTTTTGTCTTTCCCTTGACGTCCATTACAGTATTAATTATGTTATCAAACACGTTCTTCTCGACATGCATGACGTTAAGGTTATGTCTAATCAGATTTGTGATCTAATATGGCAGATTCTAGAATATACTCCTTTTGGTCTAGTTATGATCTTCGTCAAATCCCTCGCAACAGCTGCTCGTTGTAGGATCTTCAATAGCACTTAGGATTTCTTTTACTTGCTCCCATGTGTCCTCTCTGGACCACATTGGCGGTGGATCGCCCTTCTTCATAGCTCCGGCACAGAATGTAGTTCTGTTCCTACGGTACGGATGGTCTTTCGGCAAGAACTGCCGGTGACAATCAAAGAAGCATGGCTTTCCTCCGTGTCTCAAACGAAAAGCCTTAGTGCGGTCCATGCAATACGGACATGAAAGCCGACCATGAGTGCTCCATCCAGATAACATTTTATAAGCCAAAAAGTCGTTGATTGTCTGTAGTGCCCCGTCCCGCAAAGTCAATCGGAGAAATTGAAATGCCGACGGCGTCGAAACTTAGACTTGTAACGGCTGCTCAAAGGCTCGCTCGGTCGAGGCGACTCCTCGCACAGGTGGGGTAGTTTCGGTGAACTCTCCTCATCTTAGCCTTCACATAATAAATCGTGTTTTCAACTTGCATAAGTAGGCTAATATAAAAGCTACGTACCAACATAGCTAAGGGAATAATCCCGTCGGGTCGAAATGTCCCAGAACATGGAAAATGGTCCCACAGTCAACGTAGAAGTCGGCTCAGCGTGCTTTCAAATGACACTCGATCCTTCGATCCCGTGGCTTGGGAGAAGGAAGTTGGCCTAAGTTGCTAAGTTGTCCTGACACTCGAAATGGCCTAAGTCATAGGCGTCGCCCGCTCGAATGCTTATTTAAGCATGCACGGTTCCGTCATGTTGCCCCGACACTTGAAATAGCCTAAGTCCTAGGCGTCGCCTACGTAAATGCTTGGTAAAGCATGTACGGTCCCGTCATTTTGCCCCAACTCTTGAATCAGCCTAAGTCATAGGCATCGCGCGCATAAATACTAATAAAGCATGCACGGTCCTATCCCGCAAGGCTTGGCATAGCCTTCGCACGTCCCGCAAGTTAAGTCGTCTTGTACGGCTGTTGGCTTAAGTCTAGGCACAAACTTCGTTGTTTAAGTCGATCCCGTGCATAGTACGTTCCCTCGACGCGAAGCTCGGCGTAGTCTTTGCTCGTCGACTCGTTGCCCGAATAAGTAGACAAAAGTTGTGCTAGGCTATCGAAGCCACCCGCTCTATCTGCGGTTGTCAAGTCGCATAGTCCCTTGAGAACAAAGCTCGTCGTATAAGTATATGACTTGAGCGTTAGCATCGCCTATAGAACCAGGCCTGTCTAAGGCACGAGTTACGGTCGGTTTAGTGAAAAGCTTGCCACGAACAAAGGAAGTCCACGTGGCTTGTTGTCGCCGAGATCGGTCCCGCTACTTGGTAGTCTCGCTATGTCTTGATATATCCCGCACACGAGATGGGTCCCGCGGCTTGGGAGTTTCGCTAAGTCTTGATAAGTCCCGCACATGAGATCGGTCCCGCGGCTTGGGAGTCTCGTTAAGTCTCGATAGAAAGAAGGAATGCATGGTCATGTTAAGAAAGGATTGGCTAGATCGAGTTGAGACTTGCATGGTCATTGGACAACTTGTCGACAAGGTGTAGTCTTCTCGAATGATAGCCGGGGCACCGGGATCATTCGTCCCGGGGAAAGCGAGTGTGGCTCAAAGTAGGATGCTGGATAACCACATGGAAGACTTCGGCGCCTCCGGGCTAGCTACCCGTGTAGGGACGAGACCGATATCCCACGAGCTTGTCCAAGATAGCTTGACATTGCTAGTGACCACTCATGTAGATGTGTCGGCAGATAGCGACACACCGCGTGTATGCCTTTGGATTTGGGTCTAGAGCTTGAACGCAGGTCTAGTCGGTAACACAAGTTCTGGGCCTAAGATTGGGCTGCTGCATAGGCACCGTGCTTGGCACGATAGATGGCATCAGGATATTCATAGAATCAACACTATGTTTCACAAGTCTTGTCTAAGTTAGCAAATGAGTCGATCAGGAAGGCCGCAAGGCGGTAGCATGATAAGTCTTGATATGTTGCGAGACGCGGCCTTAATCTTGAAGCACGAACAAGTCTAAGCAAGGTCTAGAGACACGACCCGCACGAGTCGTCCCGTTCTCGTCTTTGGCATTTGAATCGTTGGCACGAGAATTGATCTAGTGATCTTGAGTTTAATACAAAGTCTTGGCACGGCCGAGTTCGCATGAGTTGCTCTTCGGCAAAGCACTGTCTTGAATATGTCTAAGTCGCGAATAGAGAATGGCACGACCCTGCCGTCCCGAGTTGAAGTTTGGTCAAGTACCTAGGCGATGAGGCACTGCCTCGATCGGAATACACGTTGATATGATAGCACGACTATGTCGTCGCATAACGAGTTGGTTACGCATTGTGGTCTTAAAACTGATCCTAAGGCAAGACTAGAAAGATAATCGAAGGAGACTTAAGCTGCACAAAGTAAATGAACGTGTCGGTTATGTATGGGTGGGCGAGAAGCTCACTCCACCAGTACAGTTGAGTACTGACATCCACACAGTGTTCATGTGCAGGCACAGGTAGAAGCTCGTGGCACGGAGCCCGCTTGGATGCGTCGAGGCACAGAGTTCCTTGGCGACTCGATGCGTGCGACCGCGTAGATTGAAGACTTATACAGGATATAATGTATGGACATCGCCTTCCGAAGCTTCTGCTGACATCAAGCATTGTATCGAGAGATGAGAGAGAGCAGAGTGACTTATAAATAAGAGAAAAGTGAGCACGAGAGACTTGTAATTTGGCCTTGCGCCTACAAATGTAATCTTGTGTTCAATATCAATAAAAGAGTTTCTTTTGAATGACTTGTGTTCATGTGTACCTGTTCTTAAATTCTGCTGCATGTTTCAATATTTCTGCTTGGGACTTCTGTGCGACGATCCCGTCGTCGCCGTTGTAATCGGTCGTTATGGAACCTGCCTTGCACGAGCGCAATCTAGGCTCGTATGGCATCACGCCTTAGCGAGGACAATCGCTCCTACAGGAGCGGGGCATGACATTGTCCACATTAGTGCTTCCCGCATCTGAAAATTCTATTTTTTCGAAGCATCATACGTGTACGCCCCTGTTTCCTATAGCTGCTTCAGCTCATCTATCAAAGGCTGTAAGTACACGTCGATGTTCCTCTTCGGGTTGTTCGGACCGGGGATGATAATAGTTAAGAACATGTCATGTGTCTTCATGCACATCTAAGGCGGTAGGTTGTTCGGAGTGAGGATTACCGGCCAGCATGAATATTAGGAGCCTGAAAAACCAAATGGGGTAAAACCATTAGAGCAGAGTCCCAATCTTATATTACGCGCATCAGAAGCAAAATTAGGATATGCTCGATCGAAGTGCTTCCACGCTTCTCCATCAGATGGGTGATCCAACACTCCTTCGGTCTGTTATCGCTTGTGCCAACTCATATTTTCTATAGTCTCTTTCACCATGAACAATCTCTGCAACCGCGGCGTCAACGGCAAGTAGTGCATTGAAGCAGTCGGTCTTCTAGACCTGCCTGCAGTAGTTGGCTTGTCGCGATCAGCACCACAGTATCCGTATATTTCTGCATCCTTGTGATCTTTATAGTAAAGCATGCATCCGTTCTGACAGTAATCGATCTTGTCGTATTCCATCCAGAGGGATCTTACCATCCTCTTAGAGCGGTAGAAGTCTTTCGGTAACTTGGCACCCTCCGGCAAGATATCGGTAATCAACTCAAGCACTCTATTGTAGCATTCTTACGACATGTTAAAGTCAGACTTTATGCTCAAGAGCCGAGTGATTACCTCTAACGGTGAATGGTCCTCACAGCCAGGGTATAAAGGAGTCCTTGCATTCTCCAGCAACTCTATGAACTTCGCGACATCGGCATTCGGTGCCTCCTCAGCTGCGTCACGATTGTATGGATCGAAACTAGGCCTCGCAGCGTCGAAGACCATGTTCATGTACTCGTTGTCGACACCAGTTCGGTTGTGGACATTCATATAAGGCTCCACAAAAGGCTTCACATAAGGCTCCGCTTGGAATGCTAAAGGTACAAGCTCTCCGTGTGCGGTCCATTGGTAGTAATTCGGAAGGAAACCCTTTGTGTATAAGTGATACATCACATCCAATTCTGGTTGAAACTTCATGTTCTGACATTTTGCACACGGGCACTTAATGTCCATGCCGTCCATGGATTGAGAAAACGCCTTCACGAATTGGAGGAATTGTTCTACTCCGACGATGTATTCATCTCGTACACCGTACCTGTCATCTCGAATGCGGTTGTACATCCACGAACGGTCTAGCAGATACATGGATATAGTTATTTCTAGATATCTGTAAATATGAAGAAACTTCAAAACCAAAATGAATATACTACATACTACATACTACGGCCGTAACTCGAGACCATTCCTATGAGTCGGGACCATTCCTACTACATACTACATACTAAAACGAATAAACTTCAAAACTAAAACGAATATACTACAAACTAAAATGAATATACGACATACTACGGCCGTGACTCGGGACCTTTCCTATGAGTATCGGGATCAAGGAAACTACGTATTCCAAATATTGGCACTATAGGTACGTGTTACAAATATCGGCACTATCGTGTTACAAATTAACCAACCAACAAAACTACGTGTTACAAATATCGGCACTATCGGTACGTGGTTCCGAATCGAAGTATCATATTTTTCGGTGTCGGAAAACAAATAACTATTACTAAATTATCAAATTTTTTGGCACTAACGGTGCCCCTGACCCAGCCCCCCCGCACCCCTCCCCCCTACACAACCCCTAACCCTAACCCGAACCCTATCCCTAACCCCTCCCCCACCAGCCCCCCTCCCCTCCCCAGCCCCCCAACCCCTACACCACCCCTAACCCGAACCCTATCTCTAACCCCTCCCCCACCATCCCCCCTCCCCTCCCAAGCCCTCCCGTCCTCACCCCCCAGCCGCCCTCACCCCCCTCCCCCGCCCCTCTCCCCTAACCTGAACCCTAACCCTCCCCTTCCCCCAGCCCCCCCTCCTCACCCCCAGCCGCCCTCACCCCTCCTGCCCCACCCTCCCCAGCCACCCCTTCAACCATTCCTCACCTCCAACCACCCGCACCCCACCCCCGCCCCTCCCTCCGAGCCACCAGCACCCTCTAACCACCAACAATAAATAGAGAGAGGGAGTCACGTACCAAAGAAGAGTCGTCGGGGAGAGTAAAATCGTCGGAGAGAGTGAGAGCGAGAGCGCCGGAGGAAGAGAGTGAGAGAGTAAAATAGATGGGAGGAAATAAATCGGAGGGAAAATTTAATTTAGTTAGAATTTAGCGACGTTATTATTAACGTCGCTAAATCAATCGCAATTAGCGACGTTGTAGCGACATTTTGTGACGACTAGCTCACGTAACTAATATACGTCGTTGTCACATCGCTATTTGTGTCGCTAGTAGCGATGGTTACCGACGTTTCATTTATACGAGACTAATGTGCACAATTTAGCAACGTTTTGTTAACATCGCTAAATTTACGTCGCCAATTAAGCAATTTTTAGTAGTGACCGACCACAAGAGCCTGAAGTATGTTTTTACTCAGAAGGATCTTAACATGCATCAGAGGAGATGGCTAGAGCTGCTTGTGGATTATGACATCAACCTGCAGTATCATCCTGGGAAGGCCAACGTCGTTGCAGATGCATTGAGCAGAAGAGCTGGAGTTTATTTTCTAACAGTACCACCAGAGTTATTAGCAGATCTTCAGAAGATGGGTATAGAAGTTGTCTTTCCTACCAATATGGCATTGATGGCCAGCATGTAAGTTCAGTCCAGTATAGTTGAGAGGATCAAGTTAGCTCAGTCATCAGATTCTAAGCTTCAGCGGCTTAGGACAGAATGTGTAGCAGGACAAAGACCAGAGTTATGTATCCATAGGGATGGTACACTTCGACATGGGAGACGTCTTTATGTACCTAGTGGTGATATCAGACAGGAGGTCATGGCAGAAGCTCACAGTTCTCAGTATTCCATTCATCCGGGCGGTACGAAGATGTATCGTGATATCCGACAGCATTTTTGGTGGAATGGCATGAAGAGGAAGATAGCACGGTTTGTCTCCCGATGTTTAGTTTGTCAACAAGTAAAAGATGAACATCAAAGACCGGCTGGACTTCTTCAACCTTTACCGATCCTCGAATGGAAATAGGAGCACATTACCATGGATTTTGTAACTGGGTTACCTAGAACCCCAGCTGGGAGAGATACGATCTGGGGTTATAGTCGACAGACTCACCAATGTAGCTCATTTTATCCCTTTCAGAATCGGTCAGTCGATGGACCAGCTTGTAGAGATGTACCTCATGCAGGTAGTCAGGTTGCATGGAGTACCAGTCAGTATTGTAACCGATAGAGATTCAAGATTCATATCGCACTTTTGGCAGGTCTTCAGAAAAGTTTAGGGACTCGCCTCAAGTTCAGTTCAGCTTATCACCCGCAGACAGATGGTCAGTCAGAACGCATGATCCAGACTCTTAAAGATATGTTACGGTCATGTACACTCGACTTCGGTGGTTCGTGGGAAGATCACCTGCATCTCGTGGATTTCTCCTATAACAACAGTTTCCAGGCCAGTATCCAGATGGCACCCTTTGAGGCCTTGTACGGCAGAAAGTACAGATCTCCGTTAGCATGGGATGATATAGACGAGAGGCAGATGCTTGGTCCAAAGATGATCACACGGACTATTGAGGTGGTCAGGCAAGTCAGAGATCATCTTCGAGTTGCGCAAGATCGCCAGCGTCATTGGGCCGATTCTCATCGGCGTCCTCTTGAATTTTCTGTCGGCGACCATGTGTTCCTTAGGATCTCGCCTACCCATGGCGTCATTCGTTTTTGCATACGGGAAAAGCTTAGACCTAGGTATATAGGGCCATTCGACATTCTAGAGCGAGTAGAAGATGTGTCCTATCGTCTCGCTCTTCCACCGTCATTATGTGAGGTGCATGATGTCTTCCATGTATTCCAATTGCAATGGTATATCCCGGATCTGAGTCATGTCCTTGATCATTCGGAATTGGTTGTTGGTACCAACCTTTCGTATGAGGAGAAACCCGTATCCATATTATACCGAAGAGAGAAGATACTCAAGAACAAGACTATCAAGTTAGTCCGTGTTGCTTGGGGTCATCACTCCTTGGGTGAGTCAACGTGGGAGCGTGAGGATGATATCCGCTCGCGATATCCACACCTATTTGACTCGTAAGGTATAATATCTTCCTTATGCTTTTAATTCCTTGCTTGCATGAATGATTGCTTCGTTGACTGCTAGTCGTAGCTTGCTTATGATTAATATAGCTTGCCCTGACATCTCTAGCCTCGTGATTAAATTCCGTGGACAAAATTCTTTTAAGCTGGGTAGAGTTATCACCTCCGTTTTCCGTATACGTAATTCTAGTATACGTGTACGGAATCCCTTCCAGTAGTTAGACTTGTCTTGCTTAGCTTGATCCTGATTTTATCTTGCCTTAGTTTATTTTGGGTTCATCCTGGTTCGGCTTGGCTTGGCTTGGTATATTTGGTTGGGCTCGGTTTGTTAGGACTTGGCCCAACATGCTAACCCCCTTTTTTAAGCCACCAACCCCTTTCTCTCTTTTCATTCACTTCTTCATTTACTTCTTCTTCTTCCTCCATTAACTCTCTCCACCTACCAAGAGCTTAGGCAAGTACAACTTGCTTCATAGAGGAACTCAATTTTTGTTGTTCCATTGTCTTCATCACGAGATTCTAAGACACTCTAGTACTCAGCATTTTTAATTTTCCATGGTTCATTTCATATAGATCTAAGCTTTTTGCATTTTCGAATTTCTTGGATTTTGATCTATCAAACTTTATTACTTTCAAGTTTTGATGGTTCCATGTTGTAGAGAATTTCATTCTACCATATTTTGACCTATGGAAGTCCAAATTTGGGCTTGGATTGAACGTTGGAAAGTCTGGGGAAACCCCAACTTCCCAGATTCTTCTTCTCGGAAAAGTTGGAGAAAAAGAACAGTGCTTGCCGCATGGCCTTTTCATGCGGCGAGGTCCCCTTTGGCCGCATAGGTACCCAGTCTCCTGCGGCTCCCCTTTGGCCGCATAAGCATGAAGAACATGGCAACTCTAGAGGGGGGTGAATAGAGTTTATAGCGATAATAGCCAATTAAAAATTCAACTCTTTCACAATCTAAAATTAATCAGAGTAAATACGAAAATAAATAAGGAGCAAGAAAGCATACGCAAACACAGCCGATTTTAACCTGGTTTCCCTCGTGGAGGACTAGTCCAGGCCTGAGAACTCTAGCTCAGGATTAAATCCACTATTTGTGAAATAGTAGTTACACCCCGTGCCTTTTCTTCAGAAGAGCACGTCAACTTCTTACAAAGGATCGCAGTGGCGATGCTTGGAATTTTCCAAGCGACTTCTTGAACTCTTGCACAAGACTCCTAACTGAGAGATGCTGAGCACTCGAGACTTAGGAAGCTTGTGGCTAGTAGATGAAGAAGGGTATGGCTTATATTGAGCTTAAGAGAGAAGAGAAGAGAAGATTGGATGATTGAAAATGAGAGAATTCTTGGCCTATTTATAGGGTTTTAGCAGGCAGAATTCGGCCAGAATTCTGGTAGGATTTTTCAAAATTTTGGCCGTTGGACAACTAGCAACTAGCCAACCCTAAAAATTAGGGTACTGATTTTTAGGGGACAGAGTTCGGCCCAAACTCTGTGTGGAGGCAGAGTTCGGCCCGAACTCTGTCTCCAGAGCACATAATGGGTCCTAATATCCAATGGGCTTTTGTGGAGCTTGTGGATTTTGGGTAGGCTATAGGTTAAGTCTCAAGAGCTCAGCACAACTCAGCTTACATTAGTCTAGACTCAATAAATATAAAAATACAGACTCAAAAACGACTTGTAACTGCAAAACTGAGCTGTCGTCTGTCTTGAGCTGGATGTAGTCGTCGTGTGTCGTATTGAATTATCACAAGTATTATTTAGTCAATGTTATCAATATTTGGTTGACTGTGACTTTGTGTCAACAAAGCACTCCAGTCTTTATGCGCCCCCCTCCTGGCCGCATGGATACCTTTAGCCTTGCCGCATGAGCCTATTCCCCTTTGTCGCATGACTATTTCTAGCCTTACCGCATGAGCCTATTTTTTCTTGCCGCAAGAGCCTGTTCCCCTTGCCGTACGACTATCTCTAGCCTTGCTACATGTGCCTGTTTCCCCTTGTCGTATGAGCCTGTTCTTCCTTACCGTACGACTATCTCTAGCCATGCCGCATGAGCCTGTTTTTCCTTACCGCATGAGCCTGTTCTCCCTTGCCGCACGGCTATCTTTAGCCTTGCTGCATGAGCCTGTTTTCTCTTGCCGTACGAGCCTGTTCCTCCTTACCGCATGACCCCTATTTTCCCGAGCCACATGGCTCTTGACAGT
The DNA here is from genome assembly GCA_029216955.1 of Iris pallida. Lineage (NCBI taxonomy): Eukaryota > Viridiplantae > Streptophyta > Magnoliopsida > Asparagales > Iridaceae > Iris > Iris pallida. Next base: position 10,101,668 of record JANAVB010044419.1, read on the forward strand.
GCTTGCCCCACGGCCCTGTTTCCCCTTTAGCCGTATGCTACATGGCCGTTTGGCCCTTGCCGCATGACGATCCTTGGCCGCATAGGCCATGGCCCTTGGCTCCCGAGCCGCATGGCTCTTCCCACAGCCTTTGCACCCTTTTTCTATTTTGGTTATTACATTTATGCTTATACCATGTTAATTCTGAACATGTTTCATGAACACGATAGTCACCCGTTGTAGTGCACTCTTGACAAGTAACATGACATGATAGTGGTCCGTCGTGGCGCACTCTTATAAGTAAACCTAACATGATATACCTCGATATGCTGTTACGACGGCTAGCATGACATGACAAGAATGATGGCCTGGACACCGTGGGCGATTGTGTTTGTACAAATGAACCAGTATTGTCTTGCATCATATCTAGGACAGGGACCCCTGAGTACCACGGTCAGGGGTACCTACTGAAACTGACTAAGGATAATAACTAGAATAATCCAGTAGTCATGAAGAGATTTTCCAGCTACAGGCAATCCCGTTATCTGGGTGCCCCATCATGGGATTTGTAACCTGCCGTCGAGTAGGGCACGTTTCCAGCACACTGTCATGTGTTGCACCCTTCAAGCTACTTAAGGGTACATGTGTTTCTTGGAAAATGTACCCACATGAACTCAACCCCTAATTGCGTCCGGATAACCTGGATGGTCTGCAGGACTTGTGGCTGTTGGAACATCTCATTATATCTTGCTAGTAACTAGGCCTGTGATAACCCTAGTTAGTTAAAGTATCAAACCGTACTTATTGCTTGGCCGTGAATGTTGAATGTAGTCTAACCAGTATAAGCCTTGTCTTGTCCCAATACCTGATTACTTTGGTAACATGATTGCTTATGCTTACCTTATCAATGACTGATCGGTATAATTTCTCATCTTCTTGGTATTTATTGCCCTATTTAGATTTTATGTCTGATTTATCTTCTTATTTTATGTTTTGATATGTTGGTTTTAGTTCTTACGTGAAGCCTCATTTGTGGCACTTGTTCTTTCTGGGATCTGATCCAGCTGATTTTGCATGGCCAGATACCGGAGCAGCTCTAGAGTATCTTCCTACCTTCCAGCCAGATGGTGACCACCAGGCGTAACTCTGCCAACGAGTGGGTTTTATTTTTTTCTCTCCCACTCTATTGTAAAAGTATTCTTTTGAGGCGTTTAGCCGACGAGCCTGTGTTAGCTCGATTGCACTTTATTTACTGTCTGCCTACGGGCTGTGACATTATTAACAAATCCTAGGGTTGATCATGTATGACTGAAACTCTTGCTAGTCTTCACTTTTGTATGACTAGCTTCATGATCATCCAAATATGTAATGTATGGGACGCCTTACTATTGTATATTTGGTGCTCTGACATCTTGTAACTGCTATTACTTGTTTGAGATTGAGACAATAGGCTTGTTCATGACCATAAGAGACTGATGGCTTGTAGTTAAACCCTCATGTATCTAGACAGCCGTGACCGTATAGCGAGGTGGGTTGCACTTCAATATCCGTAGCTGGCTGTGTCCGCTCCCGCTCTCCAGTATTCTGGTTCTGGGGCGTGACACAGCCATTGCAAGGCTAAGTCTGAACGCCGTCGGCGTTTTGATTCCTCCGATTGACCGAGCGGGATAGGACACTAAAGAGTCATAATAGAGAAAATGACAAATAAACTGATAGAACTACCAAAGTCTCAAGAGTCTCAACTCATAATAAGTCTAATACAAACCAAGTACATAAAAGCAACTAAGTAACTAGAAAATCAAAATGCATAAACCATAAGCTATGATCCTCAGTAGCAACAGCAAGGAGTAGTCCATATCCATCATCGAGCATGTGAAGGTCCAGCGTCGTCTGATGGATCAGTAAATGAGCGACGTGGGTCCACGAATGCCGCATCCGGATCCATGTATCGATGAACCCAAGGGTCATCGATACGAAATCCCTTACGACCGGGGTCTCGCTCCATAGGAATGGGCATGGAAGGATGGAGAGACATGGAATATCGAATATCATGCAGCGAGTTGCTGATAGCACTCATCTTCAAGGTGGTCCGGTAATCCAACTGAGTCCAACGATCGTCCTCCAAAGTGAAGCGATCTCGGAGCATAGTCTGAAGAGACTCGAGAGTGGCAGGAGAAAGAGGAGGATCCTGTCCAAGAGGAGGGGCATCTGGCTCATCATCAGAATGCTCAGACACGACTGGTGAGCCAACGGCCACATGAAGCCTCCTTGCCTTAGAAAGGAAGGCACGGGCAGGTAAGAATGGACACTCATCAAGGGGTACATGGAACGCACGAAAGATCATAGGAAGGTATAATGCATAAACCAAAGATCTTGGTTTCTTTCTACAGTTAATCATCCAATCCATCATTGTGCGTGGAAGATTAAAGGGAACATGGAAGTGGAGATGGTATAAGGCCGAGATTTCAAAATAAGTGACTTCATCGGTAGAACCCGCTTTGGGTAGAATGGTGTTGAAAATGATCCGATGAAGTTCATAGAAATAGGGATTGAGGAATTTAGCCAAAAGCTTACGAGGACGTGTGTTAGGGCTACACAAGTCGTCCTTGAAGCTTTCAAGTGAAATTCCTTCAGGAAATTGAAATGATCTAGCTTCAACAAGCTTTTCCCATGAGTTGGGCTCTTGAAGCTCAAGATATTCGGCCAATTCGAAATCGTCAAATGAGATATCAATTCCCGCAACTCGTGAATAAATATGAGTATCATCATGGGTTAAGTTGCAGTAGAACATTTGAATAGCACTACGATAAATGACCAAATTTATGGTAACAAGTTCATCAAGGCAAAGGTCATGAAAAAGTGCATCATATTGAAAAAATATAGTAAAGTTGATAGGGTGTCCCGCAAACACCGGACGTGTCCAAAAATCACTAAACCAATCATTTGATGCGTCTAGTGATACAAAAATTCGGTCGTCAAAAGTGTTTGGATCATGGGGACGTAGAGGATTGAACAACGGATGGATTGGTGGTTGTTGTTCAATGGCCGGTGCAACGGGTGGTGCAACGGGCGGCCCAACGGGAGGAGGAGCATTCGACGAGGATGCTCCCTCGGTCCGAAGTCTCTTCCCGCGGTTGAGCAAACGTGGAGCCATAACACAATAGATAATAAAAGAAATTGAGATATAGAAAAGTATGGAATTATACCTCAAACTAGTGATGAACAGTGAAGGAGAATTGAAAAAGAAGCCTTCTTCTTGAGTTTGGGGAGGAATTGAGCTCTAGAAAGGAGAAATTAGGGTTAGGGTTTTGAGAGAATTGTGTTGGACAAGTAGAAAAGATGGTAATGAGGAAGAAGAGGGAAGGGAACCCGAAAATATGTGAGGGTTTCCAACTGGTCGGAGCAAATAATGGCTATTGGATCTTAATTTTGATCAACGGCTGAGACTGTTCCCGATTCTGGAACAGTCAGGCCGAATTCGGCTCGAACTCTGGTAAGGGCAGAGTTCGTCCCGAATTCCAGATCCTGGTCACAGAACAGGAATCAGGCAGAAAATTAAAAAGAATGGTTAAGTAAGAAAAACCAACATAAGACATGAGTATAATTACAAGAAAGATCAAAGAAGTAAACAAAAGAATAACAGATAGTGAGTTCGAAGCAGCAATATGAAGTTAAAAAAATAGTATTTCAGCATGTGATAAATACAAATTAACCGTATAATAAACAAGGAATTATATCATAATTCAATATTTTGAAGCTGCCATGGGTTAGCTGCAGGGGCCGGATCCCAGCTAGCGGTAGTCCTGAGGACTAGTGCACCGTGTCGCTTAGGCTTTTACGCCTTGTTGTCAGAAGGGCCCTTTCGACTTGTACCCATAGCAAGTTCATCATAAGAGAATCATGATATACTCGATATTTACGCAGGTTGATTTTAATTTATAACAGCTTCATCTAAAATTCCAAGTTCACGACAAAGAAAATTGAAATGCTCTTCGGATAATGGTTTTGTAAAGAAATCTGCTAACTGATGATCAATGTCAATAAATTCTAAGTTAATCGTGCCATTTTGCTGATGATCACGCAAAAAGTGGTGTCGTATTTCAATGTGCTTCGTACGTGAGTGACAAATGGGGTTCTTAGTCAGATTTATAGCACTAGTGTTGTCACAAAAGATTGGAATATGCATGAAAGATAAGTTGTAGTCTTCAAGGGTTTGCTTCATCTACAGAATTTGTGCACAACAACGCCCAGCTGCGATGTATTCAGCTTCTGTTGTGGATAGTGCGATAGAATTCTGCTTCTTGCTAAACCAAGAGACTAAAGCCTTTCCTAATAAATGACACGTACCGCTCGTACTTTTACGGTCGACCTTACATCCGGCAAAGTCAGCATCAGAGTAACCAATGAGGTCAAATGATGTTGACTTGGGATACCATAGACCCACTGTAACCGTACCCTTAAGGTATCAAAAGATACGCTTAACAGCGGTCATGTGTGATTCCTTAGGATTTGCTTGATATCTAGCACACAGGCAAACGCTAAACATAATATCAGGGCGACTAGCAGTAAGATAGAGTAGACTGTCTATTATACCTCGATACTTACGTTGATCTACGGGTTTGCCGCTATCATCTGGTTCAAGTTTGGTTGAAGTAGCCATTGGAGTGGTGATTGGTTTGACGTTGTTAAGGTCGAATTTCTTCAGCATGTCCTTTGTATACTTCGATTGACAGATGAAGGTTCCATTTGACTTACAGACCAAGAAAGTAGTTGAGCTCCCCATCATGCTCATCTCAAACTCGGTCTGCATACACTTGGCAAAATCTTGATAAAGGGTTTCATCAGTAGAACCAAATATAATATCATCTACCTATATTTGTACTAAAAGAATTGTGTCCTTGAAAGATTTTATGAAAAGTGTGGTGTCAATTTTCCCTTTGAAAAACCTTTCTCAAGTAAGAAATTGCTTAGCCGTTCATACCAAGCTCTAGGGGCTTGTTTGAGGCCATACAGCGCTTTCTTTAGCTTGAACACGTGGTCGAGAAATTTGTGATTTTCAAAACCAGGAGGTTGTTTTACATAAACTTTCTCCTTAATAAATCCATTCAAGAAAGCACTTTTAACATCCATTTGAAATAATTTGAAATTTTAAAAATTTGCAAATGCACAAAGCATCCGAATGGATTCCAATCTAGCAACAGGAGCATACGTCTCATCGTAGTCGATACCTTCCTCTTGGTTGTATCCTTGGGCTACTAGACGAGCTTTGTTGCGTGTGACTGAACCATCTTCATTCACTTTGTTTCTAAAAACCCATTTAGTACCAATAATTGAGTGATTAGCCGGTCTAGGAACGAGTTCCCATACTTGGCTTCTCTCGAATTGGTTGAGTTCTTCTTGCATAGCAGAAATCCAAAATTCATCATTGAAAGCTTCTAAAATATTTTTCGGCTCAATTTGTGAAATAAAGGCAGTGCTAGCAATAGAGTCTCTTAGTGATGATCTAGTAGTTATTCCACGTGAAACCTCACCTATTACCAAATTTTCTGGATGTGAAGGCTTGAAAGAGAATTTCTTTGGCAAGCCCTCTAGAGAATTGGTCTCGGTTGTGGTGTTCATTGGAGTAAAAGTTGATGGCTCAACATCATCATCAAGAGTAGCTGCTGCACTGTTATCTTCATCAAAGTCACATTTGTAGATACTTCCACAATTAATGAGCGTTTGTTAAAAACTCGATATCCCTTGCTCTTGGCAGCATAGCCAAGGAAAATACCATCGTCAGCTTTGGCATCAAATTTGCCTAAGTTGTCTTTGGTGTTAAGGATAAAACATCTACAGCCGAAAACTCTAAAATAAGAAACATTTGGGGTTCTCCCAAATCAAAGCTCATAGGATATTTTCTTCGTAATAGGACGAATAAGCACCCTATTTAAAATGTGGCATGCTGTAATGACAGCTTCAGCCCAAAAGTATTTCGGAAGTGAAAATTTGTTCAACATGACTCTAGCCATATCGCCAAGAGTCCTATTCTTTCGCTCCATAACACCATTTTGTTAAGGAGTTCTTGGACAAGAAAACTCATGATTAAAACCATTATTATCACAAAACTTTTCAAAATAAGAATTTTTGAACTCGCCTCCATGATCACTTCGGATTCGAGTAATCATGTAGCCTTTTTCGTTTTGAACTTTCTTAACCAAAAATCTTGAAAATAGAAATAGCATCACTTTTATTTGCAAGAAAGAAAACCCAAGTAAATCTTGAAAAGTCATCAACAATAACAAAGGCATAGAGTTTTCCACCAAGACTAGGTAATCTACTAGGGCCAAATAAATCCATATGGAGTAGTTGCAAGGGTCTAGTAGTGCTTACAGAGTTTATGGAATGGAAAGAGGACTTGGTTGCCTTATTCAACTCACATTTAGCACATAACGTGTCCTTCTTGAATGTGATATCGGGCAAACCTCTAACTAGCTTCTTGGTCGACAGCCTGGATATAGTATCCATATTGGCATGACCAAAATGCTGGTGCCATAGTAATCGTTCATTTTTATGAGCATATAGGCATCTACCTGCATTGTTAGTATTTCTAGACAAATAGACAATATAAATATTATCCTCTCTTACACCTTCAAAAGCGATGTCTCCCGTTGACCTATCATAAATAAGGTATTTGTTTTGTCCAAAGTTAATGTCATATCCATGGTCAGCAAGATGGCTAATGCTGAGCAGGTTATGCTTTAACTCGGTCACTAGGCAGACATCCTTTATTACAGGAGAGGGAGGATAACCAATATTACCATTACCTATAATATAACCTTTTAGGTTGTTACCGAAGGATACATATCCTTCTCTTTTCATCGATAGTGATGCAAAAAGATTTACGTCTTCCGTCATATGCCGCGAGCATCCACTATCGAGAATCCACTTACTTTTAGTTGAGGAGGGAAGGTCCACCTACATCAAGAGTAGATGTGACCTTTGGTACCCAAGTTCTTGAGGGTCCTGAAAAGTTAGTTTTTGGAAACCATGCATATATCTTTCTATCTACTAATCTTCTTATTCTGCATTGTGGTGAAATGTGTCCATGTAAACCATAATAAGTACATATAGCATTCCTATTTACATTAGAAGCATGCTGATGATGTCTATAAGCAGAGTAATGAGGAGAAGTATGATGATATGTAGAATTAGCATGGTGATGATGACTATATATAGAGTGATGTGGAGTGGCATGGTGACATTGTCTATATGGTATGGCATGGTGATATTGTCTATATGTAGAGTGATGTTGATTGTGTTTTTGTGCAATATGGTGATGATTGTATCTATGTGTAGCATAATGATTTTGTGACATATGATAATTATTTCTACGTACATGTGGTTTGTGTCCTTTATGAAAGTGTTGTATATGTAAGCATGGTTACGTGTTGTAGGTGGATGACGTGGGTGACTAGTATGAGAAGTATCATGATTTGTGTGTGTCTCATGAAATTGGGTTTGAGGTTGAGCAACCTGTTTTTCCAATTTAGTCTCTAGTTTCTTAGAGACAGCCTGTAGTTCAGTAATCTTAGCATTCAAACCAAATATCTTAGTGATAGAAATCTTGTGTCTACTCTTTTCTTCTGCAAGCTCCGTGTTGAGTGTTGTGATTTCTTGTGTTTGTTGTTCAATGCGTGTTTCGGCATCATGTAAGCTTATTTTAAGCTTAGATACCTCATAAGTGACATCCGTGGGTGAAGTGTCTCTAATGTTATCAAGTAATAGAGAAAGTCTTTGAATTTCGACTTCATAACTTTTGATCTTGTCCTTGGCATGTTTATATTTACCAATGACCTTTTTGTGATCATTAAGTAAATCGGTGAAAGCATCGCCAAGTTCATCAAAAGTGAAGTCATCAAGAGTTTCGTTTGATACCTTGTCGGATGTTGCCATTAGGCACACATTTGCCGTGTCTTGAGGAGAGTCCTTTTCTTCCTCGGAGTCACTAGCTTCGCTTTCATACCAAATGCTTGTGTTGGCATATTTCTTTGAGGAGGTCTTCTTGTATGGCTTCTCATAGCGGTTGCTCTTCTTCAAGAATGGACAATCTTTTCGGACGTGACCAGTCTTCTTGCAACCGTAGCAGGTTGGCTCTTCTTCGCCATCTTCTTGTGGTTCCTTCTTTCTTCGATTGAAGCGAAGGAATTTCTTGAAGTTGCGGACCATGAGAGCTTGATCATCATCTTCTGAGTTATCGTTATCCGTCTCTTCGGGGTCAGCCCTCCGTCGGTGAGCTTTGAGTGCGATCTCCTTAGCCTTAGGAGCAGGCTCTTCGAAGTCCTTGAGGTCAAGCTCATGAGTCATTAGCTTTCCCATTAAGGTCTCCATGGACATGGTTGTAAGATCATTTCCTTCGATGATGGCTGTCACCTTAGGGTTCCAAATTTTTGGTAGCCCCCTAAGTAGCTTGCGAATCTTCTCGTAATTTGAATATTGCTTGCCGAGCGAAGACAGGGGGTTGATGATGTCGAGGAATCTTGTGAACATTTGCGTGATCGTCTCATTTGGCTTCATCTTGAAAGCCTCATATTCTTGAGTGAGACGGCTTATCTTTGATTCCTTGACTTGAGTGGTTCTTTCATGCGTCACTTCTAGAAGTCTCCATACTTCGTGAGAGGTGGTGCATGTAGAGACCCTGTTGAACTCATTCTTGTCTATAGCACAGAATAAAGCATTAATAGCTCTCGCGTCTAGACTTGCCTGTTTCTTCTCCTCGTCAGAATATTTGTCATGTGATTTCTCAACGAGATCACCGTTGACAACTATTCTGGCAGGCTTTTTGTAACCGTCAGTGACGATAGTCCACAGGTCAAAGTCTAGCGACTTGAGATAAAAGTTCATCCTTGTTTTCCAATACGTGTAGTTAGTTCCATCAAATAGGGGAGGCCTATGAGTGGACTGTCCTTCACCGTGATTGGAAATCAAGGATTGTGTGGTTGCCATGGATCAGCTCTAGGATGTAAGTCCTTGTAAAGAGAACATAGCTCTGATACCAATTGAAGAACAGATGGAAACTCTATAGGGGGGTGAATAGAGTTTATAGCGATAATAGCCAATTAAAAATTCAACTCTTTCACAATCTAAAATTAATCAGAGTAAATGCGAAAATAAATAAGGAGCAAGAAAGCATACGCAAACACAGCCGATTTTAACCTGGTTTCCCTCGTGGAGGACTAGTCCAGGCCTGAGAACTCTAGCTCAAGATTAAATCTACTATTTGTGAAATAGTAGTTACACTCCGTGTCTTTTCTTCAGAAGAGCACGTCAACTTCTTACAAAGGATCGCAGTGGCGATGCTTGGAATTTTCCAAGCTACTTCTTGAACTCTTGACAAGACTCCTAACTGAGAGATGCTGAGCACTCGAGACTTAGGAAGCTTGTGGCTAGTAGATGAAGAAGGGTATGGCTTATATTGAGCTTAAGAGAGAAGAGAAGAGAAGATTAGATGATTGAAAATGAGAGAATTCTTGGCCTATTTATAGGGTTTTAGCAAGCGGAATTCGGCCAGAATTCTGGTAGAATTTTTCAAAAATTTGGCCGTTGGACAACTAGCAACCAGCCAACCCTAAAAATTAGGGTGCTGATTTTTAGGGGACAGAGTTCGGCCCGAACTCTGTGTAGAGGCAGAGTTCGGCCCGAACTCTGTCTCCAGAGCACAGAATGGGTCCTAATGTTCAATGGGCTTTTGTGGAGCTTATGGATTTTGGGTAGGCTATAGGTTAAGTCTCAAGAGCTCAGCACAACTCAGCTTACATTAGTCTAGACTCAATAAATATAAAAATACAGACTCAAAAATGACTTATATCTGAAAAACTGAGCTGTCGTCTGTCTTGAGCTGGATGTAGTCGTCGTGTGTCGTATTGAATTATCACAAGTATTATTTAGTCAATGTTATCAATATTTGGTTGACTGTGACTTTGTGTCAACAAAGCACTCCAATCTTTATGCGCCCCCCTCCTGGCCGCATGGCTACCTTTAGCCTTGCCGCATGAGCCTACTCCCCTTTGTCGTATGACTATCTCTAGCCTTACCGCAGCCTATTTTTTCTTGCTGCATGAGCCTGTTCCCCTTGCCGTACGGCTATCTCTAGCCTTGCTGCATGAGCCTGTTTTCCCTTGCCGCATGAGCCTGTTCTCCCTTACCGTACGACTATCTCTATCCTTGCCGCATGAGCCTGTTTTTCCTTACCGCATGAGCATGTTCTCCCTTGCCGTACGGCTATCTTTAGCCTTGCTGCATGAGCTTGTTTTCCTTTACCGCACGAGCCTGTTCCCCCTTACCGCATGACCCCTATTATTTCGAGCCACATGGCTCTTGACAGTGCTTGCCGTATGGCCCTGTTTCCCCTTTAGCCGTATGCTACATGGCCATTTGGCCCTTGCCGCATGACGATCCTTGGCCGCATAGGCCATGGCCCTTGGCTACCGAGCCGCATGGCTCTTCCCACAGCCTTTGCACCCTTTTTCTATTTTGGTTGTTACATTTATGCTTATACCATGTTAATTCTGAACATGTTTCATGAACACGATAGTCACCCGTCGTAGTGCACTCTTGACAAGTAACATGACATGATAGTGGTCCGTCGTGGCGCACTCTTATAAGTAAACCTAACATGATATACCTCGATATGCTGTTGCGACGGCTAGCATGACATGACAAGAATGATGGCCTGGACACCGTGGACGATTGTATTTGTACAAATGAACCAGTATTGTCTTGCATCATGTCTAGGACAGGGACCCCTGAGTACCACGGTCAGGGGTACCTACTGAAACTGACTAAGGCTAATAACTAGAATAATCCAGTAGTCATGAAGAGATTTTCCAGCTACAGACAATCCCGTTATCTGGGTGCCCCATCATGGGATTTGTAACCTGCCGTCGAGTAGGGCACGTTTCCAGCACACTGTCATGTGTTGCACCCTTCAAGCTACTTAAGGGTACATGTGTTTCTTGGACAATGTACCCACATGAACTCAACCCCTAATTGCGTCCGGATAACCTGGATGGTCTGCAGGACTTGTGGCTGTTGGAACATCTCATTGTATCTTGCTAGTAACTAGGCCTGTGATAATCCTAGTTAGTTAAAGTATCAAACCGTACTTATTGCTTGGCCGTGAATGTTGAATGTAGTCTAACCAGTATAAGCCTTGTCTTGTCCCAGTACCTGATTACTTTGGTAACATGATTGCTTATGCTTACCTTATCAATGACTGATCGGTATAATTTCTCATCTTCTTGGTATTTATTGCCCTATTTAGATTTTATGTCTTATTTATCTTCTTATTTTATGTTCTGATATGTTGGTTTTAGTTCTTACGTGAAGCCTCATTTGTGGCACTTGTTCTTTCTGGGATCTGATCCAGCTGATTTTGCATGGCCAGATACCGGAGCAGCTCTAGAGTATCTCCCTACCTTCCAGCCAGATGGTGACCACCAGGCGTAACCCTGCCAACGAGTGGATTTTATTTTTTTTCTCTCCCACTCTATTGTAAAATTATTCTTTTGAGGCGTTTAGCCGACGAGCCTGTGTTAGCTCGATTGTACTTTATTTACTGTCTGCCTACGGGCTGTAACATTATTAACAAATCCTATGGTTGATCATGTATGACTGAAACTCTTGCTAGTCTTCACTTTTGTATGACTAGCTTCATGATCATCCAAATATGTAATGTATGGGACGCCTTACTATTGTATATTTGGTGCTCTGACATCTTGTAACTGCTATTACTTGTTTGAGATTGAGACAATAGGCTTGTTCATGACCATAAGAAACTGATGGCTTGTAGTTAAACCCTCATGTATCTAGACAGCCGTGACCGTATAGCGAGGTGGGTTGCACTTCAATATACGTAGCTGGCTGTGTCCGCTCCCGCTCTCCAGTATTCTGGTTCTGGGGCGTGACACAGCCGTTGCAAGGCTAAGTCCGAACGCCGTCGGCGTTTTGATTCCTCCGATTGACCGAGCGGGACGGGACACTAAAGCCGGCCATACTCTGCCCCCTCCGGCCACCGCTGCCCTGCCGGCGCCGCCTTTCTCTTTTTTTTTTTTAGGAGAAGAAGTCAGGGTCACGGTTGAGTTGGGAGTCTTGGGGGGACTTGGGGCCTGCTGGCTGCTAGACTTTTTTTTTTCCTTTGGAGTTGTGGGGGCAGACAAGAGTATATGATTTAGTTTTTTTTTTAAAAATAAATCTGAAAAACTCACAGAAGCTCGTGGGGGCAGTGAACCCAACTTTTTGTACGTGGCTCCGCCTTTGATGACAACAACACTGACATGATACTGATTTTGAATGTTTATGTACTGGTTTAATTTGGAGTATCTGATACGTGTCAACACATAAACACTATGGACACTTATGGATTTTTGGAGTGAACCTTCTTACACGTCAAGTTGGCAAGAACAGAAGCATTAGAGCAGCAGACCCGTTGACGCTAGAAGTCAAGGATCAATGCTACACCATTACTGTAATAGACAGGACAGGAGTGAAGAAAATTCGTAACTCAGAAACTTCCTACTGGTGGTAGTGGTAGGGACAATCCGAAGGAAAAAAAAGACTTCACTTACTATTCTTAGTATTACATAGTCGTGTTAACCTTGTTGATCTCTTGAACCCAATCAACAATGGCTCGCTACCGCTCTCTTCTTCTTCCTCTTCTTGTCGCTGCTCTTGTTCTTCTCCTTCTGCAATCGGCTCCTACGGCCACGGCCACGGCCGAGGACTCTCTCTATCACTTTTGCGAAGGCAGCAACTACACCGCCAACAGCAGCTTCCATTCCAACCTCCGGACCCTCCTCGCTTCCCTCTCCGCCTCCAACTCATCCTTCTCCACTGGCGCCGTGGGCTCCTCCAACCAGGCCTTCGGCCTCGTCCTCTGTCGAGGCGACAGAGACTCCAACGACTGCAAAACGTGCATCAGAGCTGCATCGAAGAACATAACCCAGCTCTGCGTGCAGTCCAAGCAGGCCATCGTGTGGTACGACTTCTGCCAGCTCCGCTACTCCGACGTCCGTTTCTTCTCCTCCCAAGACGGGTCGAAAGTAGCAATAATGTTTAACGTCGACAACTCAACGGATCCCGATACGTTTACGGCTGCCGCGAAGGAGCTGATGGGAAAGGTTGCCGACCGCGCGGCTCATAATTCCTCTTCGCTCTTGTTCGCCACTGGGATGATGAAGTACAGGAGGGACTTGACTGCGATCTATGGGCTGGCGCAGTGCACCAGGGACCTCTCTGCGGACGTATGCAGTCAGTGTCTGCAGGGGATTCTTAATATGTATTGGAACAGTATTTATGCGGCAAGGAGAGGGGGGAGGGTGCTTGGTTACAGCTGCAATTTTAGGTACGAGGTGTATACGTTCTTTGCTGGGGATCCCACTCTTTCGCTCAACACAACTATTTCTCCGTCACCGGCACCCATTCTATCTCCTCCTCCTACTACTACTCCTCCCATTGCTCCAAATCCTACTGTAGAAAATGGGACTCAAAGTGGTAAAGGTAAGGAATTCCTACTTACATTTTGGACTTGTTTTTGTCTATCATCTTTAATGAAACACCAAAAATTTATTTCCACCATTTTGTTTGAAAAAACAAATTCTGAAAATAACATCTTAATCTACAAATACAATATCCCTAACCTTTTCTTTTATATATATATATATATATATATATATATATATATATATATATATATATATATATATATATATTTATTTTATTTTTATTTATTTATTTTTTTTTTTTAATATATATATATATATATATATATATATATATATATATATATATATATATATATATATATATATATATAGCAAATGACCTCTAGCCTAGTGGTTAAGAGAGATGCATGCGGCCCAAGTGGTCGGGAGTTCGAGCCTCAGTGGAGGCGAGTTCGCCACAAGTACCCATTACTTCAAAAAATAATATATATATATATATATATATATATATATATATATATATATATAAGCTAGATTTTAATCAATGTCAGTATCATGCTTCTGTGTTTGTTTTTTATTTTTCTACAATGGAACTAATCGATATGTTTGGTAGTAGGAAACAAGGAAGGCATTGGTAAAGCCCTAACTATCGCGATCCCTTCAGCAGTTGGTTTGTCACTTGTAATCACTCTATGTATTTGCTTATGGCGGAGAAGATCATCCAAGGATATTCTTCTCGGAAATGGTACGATACTTCACCAATCTTGTACTTTGCGTCTTCTTCTTGACCTTCTTGCATCTAACCAAGCACAGCAAGGAGAAGAGATGGGCTAAAAACTGGGAGGAACACCATTTCCTTCAAGTTTCAGCAAACCAAACATGATTCCCTACATAAAGAAGTTTCCTTGACGCTAAAGTGTTGATAGTATAACGAAATTATTAAGCCGTTTTCGATGCTAAGAGTATGAGTGCCATGTGATCATAGTCATAGATATCAAAAAGTCAATATTTTTATTTGAACTCCACAATCTTGTAGCTTGTAACTAGAAGTATGATACTCGTAACTAACATTAAATTTACCACCAAGGGGTTTCTAGTGGTAGCACTAGTAACACTTATGAAATGGAAGAGAATCTTTGGTGCCAATAGCCCGGACCAAGACGGTTATTAATGACTTGGCCTTATTACAAAAAAACTAACGTTACATTTCATTTCCTCTTTGTTAGGCATTATTGATATTGACGAGATGACAAGTGCTGAATCAGTGTTATGTGACTTGTCCATTCTCAAAGCTGCTACAGATAACTTCTCTGATTCGAATAAGCTCGGAGAAGGTGGATTTGGTGCAGTCTATAAGGTGCTACTTTGCTTTGCGATGCGGATTTGTTTACAAAAGTCAATGCAATCAACTAGATCTCAATTTATTCTCATGTATGTTAACAAGAACAAAACATTTCATATGTACAGGGAACACTGCCTGATGGACAAGAGATAGCTGTGAAGAGGCTCTCTGCAAGCTCTAACCAAGGAATAGGAGAGCTCAAGAATGAACTCTTGTTGGTTGCCAAACTTCAGCACAAGAATCTTGTCAGGCTTCGAGGCGTTTGCTTGGAACAACAAGAAAAACTACTCGTCTACGAATATGTGCCAAACAGAAGCTTGGACACCTTCTTGTTCGGTACGTACTGCCTCTAGCTGTACCGAAAAATATCAATCACTAGCAACTTCTAATTAATGATTCAGTCATACTAAAATTTTAAGTTCCTGATATCCTTTCTTCCTCATTTAACTTATATTGTATTGTCCATGAAAGATCCTGTTAAAAGCGTTCAATTAGGTTGGGAAAGAAGGTTTAACATCATTGGAGGAATCGCTCGAGGCCTCCGGTACCTGCACGAAGAGTCTCATCTAAAAGTGATACATCGAGACCTGAAAGCCAGCAATGTATTGTTGGATTCGGACATGAACGCGAAAATTGCAGACTTTGGTTTGGCAAGGTTATTTGCAGTAGATGAAACGCAATGCACCACAAGTCGAGTTGTTGGCACTTTGTAAGTAAAACTCCTATTACTATGTTGTTATGGATATAAACTATCATGTTTGGTGCCTAGTAATTTTGTTGGAGTGTGGTGATTTGCAGTGGTTACATGGCGCCAGAGTACGCAATGCGCGGCCGATTTTCTGTCAAACTGGATGTGTTCAGCTTTGGGGTTCTACTTCTAGAGATTGTTATTGGAAGAAAAAACAGCAACGACAATGATGCTGGAAATGCTCAAGACCTGCTAAGCTATGTTAGTACTTTTTCTTCTGGTACATGTATCTCTATTACTCTATGCTATAAGTACATTTTGACTAAGTTTATAAAAGAAGAATCCAAGTAGAAAGAAAAGCACTCCAATGGAATATACAAGCTGGTAAAAATGAATTAAAAAATAATTGTAGACTCTGAAGTGAAAAGAAAAGGTTGTACTAGTATCAGACCCATAGTTGGAGTGATACTTATCTGATTCAAGTTGAGTCGCACGACACGGATAGGACACTTATTTTTGTGTCCTAGTGTGGTTTAGAGTTCGGAGTTGTATCAAATACTTGTGTCTGACTATGTTACATGAATACGGACATGGGGACTGATAGAGACATGATACATGTACCGTACGGGCAGACATTTTCAAGTAGTTACAAGGTTAGTACCTATGTTGGACGAGTACGGCCATGGTACGGACACGATGCAGATATATTTTTTTTTTTTTTGCTGTGTCCGTACAACTTAGGTGTATGATGTGTGTCAGACATGACACAACCCATATTTTTTTTATGCCCGTGCATCCTCGGATTCAACCGTTTACTTAGCCAAAATTCTATCAACTTTTAAGCTGATGATTTCTCGACATGCAGATATGGGAGCACTGGAGCAAAGGAACAGCGCTAGAGATCGTCGACCCATCTTTGGGCGAAAACTTTTCGAGAGACGAGGTGCTGAGATGCATCCAAATAGGCCTGTTATGTGTTCAAGATGTTCCTGCCAATAGGCCTTCCATGTCATCGGTTGTGCTCATGCTATACAGTCCGTCAATGTCTATCCAAGCTCCTCTACAACCTATACTGACTGGGTCTGGAACAAGCGCTTCTGATTCGTCTGTGTCAACCAGACGATCCAACTTGGGTTCTGGTGATCGGTCCCAAGTTAGTCAAGTAGCAAATTATGATAACGATGTTTCAATTTCACCAGCAGATCCTATGTTATGTATTATCTAAAAGCTCCGAGGGGAACTTTTTTATTGGAAGCACAAATCTTTTGATGTAGCTGATGACCACCATCAGTATCCAAGCATATTTTTGGCAAAAAATTTCGTATAAAGTAACAAAATTATTACTAATTGCATGACGGGGGAGAAGTTTGGCAAATTGCTTTTTTTTTTGTTGGGGGGGGGGGGGAGGGGGGCTTGCCAACAGAGTTGGTTGACGTAGTGAGAAAATGGACAGCCCGCCAACTAAGATGGCGGGCCCTGCACTTCCCTAAGTCTTCAACTCAGTTAGTGGCTTGCAGGAGCGGCACTTCTCCAGTTGAGTTGGCGGGTCTTGCCAACGTTCACTTCAACGTTCCCAAACCCGCCAACTCAGTTGGCAAGGATTATCCCGTTTGCTCTAATCCTATATAAGCAGCAGCACTCTCTCCGCTTATAGACACACTTTGAAATTTTGATCTCTCCTCAAAGGCTCCTACAAGTTTCTCTTCTACAAGCCTCATTCAAGCTTTTCTCCTACTAGCTTCTCTCCTGCAAGGCTCCTACAGGCTTCTCTCCTGCAAGGTTCCAACAAACTTCTCTGCTACAATCTTCTTTCCTACAAGTCTTCATGGATCGTAGCGTAAGAATAATATGCTCGTACGGAGGTAACACAAAAGGGTTAGATTACAAATGAGGGGAAACCCAATTTTTTTCAACTTACCTAAATAGTAGTTTTGAAAATTTGCGTAATCTAATTAACGTTGTTCTATTCATTACGAATTTATTTTAAAAACTTTTTTTAATTCTAGATATTTTTTAGTAGATGGCGATGAAGCATAAAATTTTGTTCTTTAGATTAATTCAAATCACGATATATACATATTTTTGTTATTCGAATATCCACAATATTTGATATTAGAAATAGTCAACCCGTGAATTATTTTGCGGGTTCTAGTTCTGTCACCCCCAGTTTTCAAGAACAGGGGTATTTTGGTCATTTTTTATTTTAGAATATTTTTGAAATTTATTATTTATGATATTTTTTTGGGGTTATTTGAGTCGGGTTCGAATTTCAACTCAATCCGACTTGTATCGGAGACCCGAGGTAGCTTTGACTCTAGTCACTACAAAAATAAGTCATATTA
Organism: Iris pallida; assembly: GCA_029216955.1. Classification (NCBI taxonomy): domain Eukaryota; kingdom Viridiplantae; phylum Streptophyta; class Magnoliopsida; order Asparagales; family Iridaceae; genus Iris; species Iris pallida. Next base: position 10,119,500 of record JANAVB010044419.1, read on the forward strand.
GCGACGAATTTAGCGACGTTTAATTAAAACGTCGCTAATTTCTTTGAATTTAGCGACATATAAATTTGATGTCGCTGTTCGTCACTATGCCCGACGTTCAGTGACGTATTGCGACTTATTTTTTGTAAAAAAATGTTACGACGCATAATAGTCAGAAAACGTCGCTAATTTCTTAGAATATAGCGACGTTTTGCGACTAACATTTTAATAACAAAATGTTACGTCGCGTAATAGTCGATAAACGTCGCTATATTCTAAGAAATTAGCGACGTTTAGCGACGTCTTACAATGACGTCGCTAATGTATTTCTAATATACAGATCGGGTTTTCCTTTCCCCCCAATCTCACTCAAAAATTTTCTAAAACTTTCCTCCCCCCCCCCCCCACCGACCCACCGACGACCGAGCTCCTCCTTCCCGGCTGTCACGCCCCGACTCTGTCGAATCGATAGTCGTCCCCTGGGCGTGATGTCGTGCGAACCAAATTTGCGATCGCACAAGGCATAGTCATAAGGCAATCCGAGACACGAGATCTAAGAGAGTACGCAGACAAATTAAATCACACAATAAGTAAAGGAACTTGATTCTTTATTGATAATGAACATCATTTACAGACTCCGGTACAAGACTCATTGCCGCGCGAGCTACAACATGACTCGATTACAAAAGAGTGCCGATGAGATAGTCGTTCCATACATTGCACACATCCCTCAATATACACAAGTACTCCAGTGACCTGGATGGGAGGGACGCTGAGTCATCTTTCTTAGACTGTCGAGAGCCTTCAAGAGTGGAGTCGCAGAGAGAGAGTCTTCGACGCACGGCCGAAGCTTCAAAAGTCACGAACGTCGCCGAGCTAGTTGGCGCGTCGATGAAGGAAAATTTTCCTTCGTTATTCTCGTAGAGGTAGGTTCTATCTTTAAGTTTCGAGGATGAAACTTTTTTATTAGTTGGTTATGGTGTAGTGCCCCGTCCCTACATCGTGTCACGTACTCTATCTACGGGGTGCAGGAGAAAGGAACACTGTCGCTATCGATTTGGTCGGGACCGATAGGTCGGAATCGGCCGAGTCGATCGAACGGGAACGGTTGAATTAAGATCCATTCCACGTTATGGAATGGCTTCTTCGGAACCAAGTCCCATATTCAGCGGGTTGCGCCTCGAGGATTGGCTCTGCGGCTGAGTCGGGAGAGACCTCCCGTTGCTCTGGTTTTCATGCCGCACTTGATTTGGCTTTGGCTTTGGTTTTTTGAATGCGTTTTTCGTGAATATTTTTGATGGGTTTTCGTGATACGTTTTCGAGTTTCGCATTCATATCGAATATCCTTGAATTATACAGTGTTCTAATCAGTTGCTTATGCGATTGTAGGTGATCGTGTAGGCGACGTCAGTGCAGCCAACCGGTCGCTCGCTTGAAGCAAGGCTAAGGCGAGTGGCTGACCTCCTTCACCTCGTCCCTCTACTTCAAAGCTTAATATGTGAAGTAAAATGAATGCTTGTCATAATAGTGTAGAATCAAAGAAATCGTTGCACGATTCCTTACAAAACACTTGTCATCGAACTGCCGGCTTCGGAAAAAGCAAAATGCTTCCTTATACAATCATACTTGGTCTATGCAAAACAATGAATGAATCGATTAACGTTTATCGCAACGATACGGCTAAATGACCAATTCAACTAAGTTCAAGGAAAACGGTCATTGGACAACTTGTTGACAAGGTGTAGTTTCCTCGAACGGTTACCTAGGCCAAGGGACCGATTCGGCCCGGGAGGAACGAGTGTATAGCAAGCGCCAGCCCTTTATCGGCACGGGTTATACGGGAACTTTCGCACGGGGCTCGCTACCCGACGCGAAAGGGTCGCCGTCTAACTCAGCTATAGTCCGAGTTGGCTTGAAATTGCCAGTGGCCTTCACAACCCTTCTTCTCTGCTTAACAAGTTCATGGGACATGGGATGAATGTGATAGTTGCTTAATGTTACACAATTTCATATGCTTGTCTCAAAACATGTTAACATGCAAATCGAGCAGGATGGTTAGAAAGATCATTGAAATAGCTATCTAACATGTTTACGAAACTTTTTGAATCAAATGCAGAGCTTGGATTTTAATTAGCCATTCGCCAGTACATGTGTTCTGTGCTGATCCTCGCTCCTTGCAGGTCCTGCGAACCAGGAAGGACGCGCCAACTAGCTCAGCGACGTTCGTGACTTTTGAAGCTTCGGTCGTGCGTCGAAGACTCTCTCTCTGCGACTCCACTCTTGAAGGCTCTCGACAGTCTAAGGAAGATGACTCAGCGTCCCTCCCATCCAGGTCACTGGAGTACTTGTGTATATTGAGGGATGTGTGCAATGTATGGAACGACTATCTCATCGGCACTCTTTTGTAATCGAGTCATGTTGTAGCCCGCACGGCAATGAGTCTTGTACCGGAGTCTGTAAATGATGTTCATTATCAATAAAGAATCAAGTTTCTTTACTTATTGTGTGATTCAATTTGTCTGCGTACTCTCTTAGATCTCGTGTCTCGGATTGTCTTATGACTATGCCTTGTGCGATCGCAAATTAGGTTTGTACGGCATCACGCCCAGGGGACGATTATCGATTCGACAGAGTCGGGGCGTGACACCGGCGACCCCCTCTCCTCCAGTGACCCCTCTCTCTCCGAGCTCCTCCTCCTCCTCCTCCACCGACGACTAGGTTCCTCCTCCTCCTCCTCCACCGACCCCCACTTCCCGGCGACCCCTCTCCCCCGGCGACCCCTCTCTCCCCGGCGACGCCCCTCCTCCTCCTCCACCGCGAGGTCCTCCTCCTCCACCACCGAACTCCTCCTCCTCCACCACCACCACGAGCTCCTCTAAAGGTAAACCCTAACCCTAATTAAGGTGTTTTTCGTGTCCAAAATAGACACGGGGACACAGAACGACCCCGTATTTACTGATACATTGTGTTCGTGTGGTTTTGGACACTTTGTGTCCATTTGGATCAAAAAAACATATTTTAGATAATGATTTGAAAGTGGCGAGTCTCTATGCACAGATCCAACTAATAACGAATTATTGTATTGGTTGAACAGAAGTGACGAGTCTCTTTGAGCTCGGTCAAATGTGCCTTATGTTAGGTCTCTGTCTGTACAGTATGTGGATGTGTCAAATGTGCCTTATGTCCTTAATAATTGATAATAAGTAACTTTTTAAATCAAAATTTTATAAATAAATTGTTAATTCAAACCTAATTAAATTGAAATCGAGCTCGTTAAGCTTGAAATCAAGCTTAATCAGCTTGAAATAAAGTTGAGCGAGCTTGACGAGCTTGAAATCAAGCTTAACGAGCTTGTTTATCAAGCTTGAATCAAGCTTGCTTATCAAGCCAAGCTCAAGCTCAAATCAAGCCAAGCTCAAGCTTAATATAAACAAGCTCGAGCCAAGCTCAAGCTCTAAAATAAAAAAATTATCAAGCTTGAGCTCGATTAATTCTAGTCAAGCCAAGCTCAAGCTCACAAAAGCTTGGCTCGGCTTGGCTCGTTTGCAGCCCTAGTAATTATTCAGTCCCTTAAATAGTAGCCATCACATGTTCATTACTACTGTGCAGTCCACTCCTATGGTTATAACAATTTCCATTGATGTTAGTATTAGTCGAAGGAAGAGGAATGGCTCAGGTTAGAAGTGGGTATTGGTTTAGCCCGGGCCCTGTACTGCCTATGAGGACAGTCCCTGTCACAATTGGGTATCAATCCACTTACATGAATCTGTCCTACATACTATAGAGTAGTCCCTCCTTCACCAGGCTTGTCTTGTCCTTGTGTGTAAGTTAGATGTCATGTTCATCCCTCTTGAAGGTACTGCATGTCCTTAGTTCAATCACACCCTCAAATGTTCACATCAGATGTGTGTTGAATATCCTATATTTTTCCTTCACTGCATACATGTGCCTGTTGCATTACCTATCCATCTTATTGTATAACACACTGCATATCATGTTTCAGTCCACCCTAGGTATGTGTTCAGCCCACATAACCATGTTGCAGTCCATCTCATTAGAGTTCAGTCCATGGGTACACATGAACAGGTAGGTAGAATACAGAACATGTACATGTATGTATAACATTTAACATTATCAGTTGTAATTAGGAACGATTTGTACATTAAGAAGTTTTTCCTTCTACAAACTACCCAGTTGACAAGGTGGTAACCCTGCCAATTTTTTCTCCAATTTGCACATTATCACTTATGTCAAGCTCGACGATTAGCTCTGATATTCGAGTCATGAGTGGAACCATATTTCCTCCAATTTTACCTATGAGTATAGGTAATGGCTTTACATAGAGTGACTAGGTAATATATAGGTTTATGAAGCCTATAGGTTTAGGTAATGGGTTGACACATGGGTATGGGAGATACCTATGTTGTAGTGTATGGGGTATTGAGTTTGGGTATTAGTTTTTACTAGAGTTAAGGATAGGCTAGTGTATAGGTAATTAGGAAAATAGGCCATAGTAATGGTTTTACCTATGTGAATAGGATGTTGGTAGGGCAAATACATAGGGTATTAGCCTAGTATAGACTAGAATACCTTGGTAAGGCAACGTATGGCCCTAAAAACCTAGGTGTGATCTAGTTTGACCAAGTTTGGCAAGGTATTGACCCAGTTGTCCTAGCGTGACCTAGAAATGACTTGGAGACCTAGAATTGACCTAGTATATCATGTTTATGATTCCAAAACACCAATTGACATCAATATTCTATATTTAGGTCTTCGAGGTACCGTATCGGATATTGTTGACATTTCACACTACCAAAATAAGTATTGTTGACATTTCACACTACCAAAATAAGTCAAATCAACGATGAAATAAGTCAATCCTAGAATGTATAGAGTGAGCCTCTCTACTTCCTTCCTTCTCATTCGGGTCATTCAGTCGACTATTCCGCATCATAGGATATCTACCTCAACTTCACCCTAGAGAAGTGTGGAAATTTTAATGTTAACCAAGGTTCACAGTAAAGAGAGGGAAAGAAACTACATAGTATACATCATATCTATTACCACTTGTTGTATCATGATTACTTTTACAAGTGTTTAAACGATGTGCATGTATCTATCTTACAGAATTATCCTCAAATGGATATGGAGCTGAATTACTATCTGCAGAATCGTTCGTGGATGTACAACCGTCATCCTGATGACATATGTGGTGTGCGGGATGAATTCATGGAGGGTGTACACCAGTTTCTACAGTTTGCCAAGGCGTTCCCTCAGTACATGGACGGTACCAAAATTAAGTGTCCGTGTGTGAGATGTCGCAACTTGAAATATCATCCAGAAGTGGATGTCACGTATTATTTATACTCGAAGGGTTTCAGGTCGAATTACTATCAGTGGAGCGAGCACGGAGAACTTGTGTCTTTAGCATCGGAGTACGAGCCTTATGTGGATGTCCACAAAAATGCTCCTTACGACGATGGGTTGGTGAACATGGTTTTTGATGCGGCTGGGCCTAGTTTCGATCCGGATGATCATGATGCACCTGAGGAGGCACCGAACTCCGATGCTGCACAGTTCATGGAGTTGCTGGAGAATGCAAGTAGTCCATTATATCCTGGTTGTGAGGATCATTCACCGTTGGAGGTGGTTACAAGATTATTGAGCATCAAGTCCGATTTTAACATGTCGTAAGATTGCTACAACCGTATTATGGAGTTGCTTATAGAAACGAGGGCTCCGAGAAACGACGACGGATATCAAAAATTTAATGATGGAATACTGAAAGTATTCAATGCATCCAGAAAGCCTTCGAGGAAAATGAAGAAGAGATATTTGAATGACAAAGAGCTAAGGGCTGCTCAGTTGTATGTATTACTCAATTGCGACGAGGATGAAGTGGAGAAGCTAAAGGGGTAAGTAACTCAGGATGATGAGTTTACGTCATCTCAATGTAATAGTATAAGCTAATATTATTGTACTAATCGGCGGTTGCTTCGTTGTTTTCTAGCACATATAATGATGAGTTGAGGCTGGTTAGACCCTACCTAACAGACGAAGCAATAGAACAAGAAATGAGACGTCATTTTCCTTCTTGGTTGAGCGAATATGTAAATAGCTCGGTAGTTACTGGCCTCTTCTAATGCAACTGCACAATAAATAACTTATTATCTCTTCTTTGATATTCAGGTCGATCGTCAAATTTCACCCGAGATTGAATTAATTAGAACTCTTGCCAAGGGACCAATTACTTTTGTTAAAATATGGCCAAGTTACTGTGTCAATGGCTTTCGGTTTAAGTCGACAAATGCTCCGATCAGAGACAGCTTCCTGGATCTTGATTCCATAAAAAACAATTGTTTGTGTATCAAGTCTTCGAACTACAAAGACGCCGATCCAGGAAATAATTTCTTTGGCATCTTGCGAGAGATTGTGGAGTTGTCATATAAAAATGGCAGAGAACCTGCAAAGATCGTGTTGTTCAAGTGTGAATGGTTCGATCTGATTGAAAATCAAGGTTGGAAAATTGACAAGCATGGTCTTGTGGATATAAACTACAAGCGTAGATATCAAGGCTACGAACCGTTTGTCCTAGCAACTCAGGCTAAGCTCGTGTACTTCACAGCTTATCCGAGACGGGGAGCAACAAAGTCTGACTGGTGGACAGTATGCAAGATTAAAGCTAGAGATACTTTTGATGTTGACGAAAAAGCTTATCAGGAGGACGAGCTACCTCTTGTAACCAATATTGTCGATGTGGACTCCACGGAAGTTACGCATTATACGATACATAATGTAGAAGATGTAGAATTATCCGAAGAGGAAGACGAAGCCGACGAAGGCGAAGATGAAAGTGAAGATGAGGAGGAAGAGGAAGATGAGGTCGAGGAAGACGAACAAGATGATTATTCTGAAGATGATTGAGAGAGATATACTTATCTGAACTTAGATGTTTCTTCTAGAATATATTATCTGGACTTAGATGTTTATTGTAGAATGTATCATCATATGTTATCTTGGTTATTATCTTGTCTTTGTTGTACTTTCATATTTTTAGTCTCTATTATTTGTTGTACTTTCATATTTCTAGTCTCTATTATTTGTTGTATTATCATATGCTGTTATCAGGTATGGCAGGTCGTCGCAGAACGTTCCGAGGGGGACGACGAGGTCATGATCCTCCGGTACTTCCTACAGGTACTGCTAGAGGATGGAGTTTTCCTTCGGTACCCCCTACTGGTATCGGCTCTGGATCCTCGTCGCCGATTACTCCTCCATATCGGACAGTAGTTGGGCCTGTTGGGACGACATCACGTGGCATATCTCCTAGGACGAGTAGTTCCAGGCCTGTTGAGAGTGCTCGCCTGTCTAACGTTTTTGCTGCTGATACGACGATGGAGACGGATGAGCAGATGGCGAAGGCTGCACCGACGGCCGAGACGGCTGCGCCGACGGCCGACCAGCATCATGCATATGATGCGTGCGCACCTCCGACGGAGAGGAGGACGGAGATCTGGGCCGACGGTACAAAGTAGGTATTTTGGTTTATAATTTTTTTTCTATTTTTATCATAAATTAACTTTTTTCATGAATATAATATGTTTGTATATAAGATATCGTCCCCCAGAGGTACACAGACGTCTAGGCCACATGCTGAGGCATAATTATGGTGGTGCTTGGATTAACTACTCTGATGCTCCGGACGAGAGGAAGGCCTACTGGTTTGCTCGCTTCAAGGTTAAAATATGTTTGTCGTTTTAACATAAATCATATAATTTTTGCATATTATATATAACTGATAAATATTTGGTTTGCGCTCTTCTAGGATATGTTTTTCTATCCACTGTACCGGGCCGAGCTTGTCGAGGGGATGTTTCCTGCCGTCGCTGCCAAGCTGATCCGCGACGCTATTAATGATCAGAAGGATCATGATCGTGCCGGAAAGCCGATCCAAGATTGGATCACCCCTGATCAGTGGAATGCGATGAAGGCTCGATTCGACGAGCCAAGGTACAAGGAGAAGTCGGAGAAGGCCAAGGCGGCTAGGCAACATGCCTCGAAGTGGTACGGCAGGTCGATTCCGATGACGGAATATTTTCGTCGTCTGGTATGTATTTATCTTTTAAAAATAGTATTTTATTGAAAAACTGATAAATTATTACTAAGATAATATATTTAATTACAGGTAAGGAAGGTCGGTAACGTCGACATGGTGACCGTCTTCCTGGCCACCCATCGTCGCGGCGGTGACATTATTGACGAGAGGGCCGAGCAGACCTATGTAAGTATTACAATACGTTATCTTAATTTAATACTTCGTGTCAATTTTAATATAACTTAGTAAATATGATCCAAATAAATATTCATGTAGTTAGTAATAATAAGTACATTAATTAGAAATTATAGAGTACTATCCATGCTTTCTAGGCCGAGTATCAGAGGCTGCAGGAACGGGCGGCTGCTAGTGCACCTGATGCAGGAGAGGCCAGTACTTCCTCGCAGCCCACTCAAGCTCCGTCGGCGGACGAGCTGTGGATGATCGCCGCTGGTGGACTCCGTAGGGGTACTTACTACGGTACGGGATCCTATAGCGCCCTAGTTGCGACCCAGTCCTCTAGGGCATCTCCTGCTAGTGTGCAGGCTCCACAGCCGTCCCAAGAGTCTGCCCAAGTCCACCAGATGATGGAGTCTCTCTGTGATGACCTGCTACGACGGATCGAGGAGCAGTCTCAGCACCCTACGGACGATCATGCGCTGCTAGCACGATTGGATGCGCTCGACCGCGATATTATGGAGCTCATAGAGACGACTGAGAGGACAGAGCACACCGTTGGAGGGTTAGAGCGCACGGTGACGGAGCTGCAGACAGGACAGGTGACCATGGTCGAGAGGCTGAGATTGGAACAGGATTCGATGGTCCAGAGCAGTGATAGAATGTTTTCTATCATGGATTCATACCACCAGCGACTTACAGCATTGGAGCGTGCTGGTCCTCCGGGTGCGCCTTCATCGTCGTCGACTTCGCCGCCTCCATCGCCTTCTTCTTCGACACCGACTCCACCGATGTCACTGCCTGCTCCATCGGTATCGATCACTTGAGGAGTATGAGTTGTTCTTATCCCTTCGTCGTGGCGGTGCCCCTCCTGCACCAGATCCCTAGTAGTCCTAGTTAGGACTGTTTGTTTGTGTTTGATCCTTTGTTTGTGACTTGGATCTCTATTATTTGTATAGACTTGGATGTTTGGATCCTATTCTATTTGTTGGTTGTGTGTAGACTTGGATCTCTATTATTTGTTTGTTGGTTTGTTTGGATCCTATTATTTGTGTAGACTTGGATGTTTGGATCCTATTCTATTATTTGTTGGATGTTTGGATCTCTATTATTTGTGTAGACTTGGATGTTTGGATCCTGTTTGGATCCTATTCTACAGTGAGGGAAAACAATATGTGTGTGATTGTGTGTCATTCACATGGGTGTGTGTGTATATGGCCTGTGTTCAGCAAAATAGGGAACCAAATCTCAGGTTTACATATTCCAGATTTTGAAAAAAAATCCTATATTGGTTATGGTTATCTTTTTAAACTACAGGAAGAAAAGGACATTCTGTATTTTATTTTTTTTATTTTTTTGCAGATTTAGCGACGTTTACCGACGTCCACCGACGTACGTTTGCGTCGGTAAACGTCGGTAAATCTGCCAAATTTTCTAGGGTACCGACGTTTACCGACGTCCTCATACGTCGGAGAACGTCGGTAAACGTCGGTGCACGTCGGTTATAATCCCAGGAATTATCGACATTTACTGACATTTTAAATGTCGGTAAACGTCGGTAGATCCCCAGGATTTTACCGACGCGTAAAGACGTTAAACACGTCGCTAAGCCACCGACGACACGACAGTATACGTCGATAATATACCGACGTATATATACGTCGGTACACGTCGCTAAGCCACCGACGACACGACGGTAGACGTCGGTAATATACCGACATATATATACGTCGGTACACGTCGGTACTTGCGACGTTTGCGACGTTTTGAAGATCAGCGACTTACGTTTCCGCGACAAGCCCAAAACGTCGGTAATTGCGTCGATAAATATATTTAGCGACGAAATTTGTCGTTTTAGCGACGTCTTTAGGCGTCGCTAAAATGACTTATTCTGGTAGTGAGTGGGACCCACTCATTAGTTAGACATGGCCCACATGACAATAAAATTAACCACGTGACACTGACACCGAGTATTGACTTGGGCATTACGTGCATTATTGACGTGTCCATTGACACGATTAACCACATGACACTGACATATTCATGATACGAGGTTGACATGATTATTCGTGGTATTGACCTAGTAGTTATGTTCTAGATTGTTCCACATTATTGCTATTGGTATCGAGATGTTTGTGTGGACTTGACGTTGCTAGATTCTAGACATAGGGTTGGGAAGAACTTGACTACAGTATCATACCTATTATCGGATGGCATGTTATTTATGTGACCCTTTATCTCTGTAGCAGAGTAGAGGATTATCACTGTTGAGATTTATTGTCCTTGGTCCCACGACACGGTACTGGGGACAAATATCCTGCTGAGGAGCTTATGAGCTTCAGTAGAGAGGTCTGATATTCTAGGAAATATTCTCACTTGCATAGCATATAGACCGGATACATAGACTACCTTAAATCATATTTTCATATATGTACCATGGCATGTATATTATGTACCTTGCTAGTCCCCTGAGGACCTGACTATTTTCCAGGCTTAGACGGAGCTGAAGACTACCCTGAGATTTACAGTTCAGGAGCTGAGACCAGAGACGTACCGACACATGAGGACGAGATAGTGCCCGAGGACTTCTCGTGATCATGTCATTTCCTTATTTAGACTTGTTATGCTATTTTCTTTCACTTTAGTAGACTTGTAGTTGGTTTTACTCTATTTCTGTGGTTTCGGGATGTCTTTGCCCGCATAGACATTTTTACTTTCGCTACTGGATATTTGCTAAATTTTCAGTATTGGACTTGATATTTTTGTGGATTGTTACTTTGTATATGTATATATATATACTGCGTTGTGTTTCTGGAATGTTATCATGATTTACAGCTTAAGTATCAACTAATGGGTTTATTGTGTGGTTTGGCCCATTAGTGAAGTGCTGCTGGCACATATTCGTATACCTGGTCCTACATATGTTGGGACTGGGGCGTTACAAAAAGAATGCACCAAAGTCTTTGGGCGGTCCCGTGTGCGATTTCTTCTCTGTGTCCGCCAGTTTTTATGCTCCCGAATTCGTAATTCAAGGTCATGATCGTATAACTATCGACAGTTTAACTAAATTAGTCATCTATTAAATTGGACGTTTAACTAACTAAATTATTTTTAATGATTTTAAATTTGATTTGATTATTAACTAAAATTTGTAAATTAGCAAAATATGACCAATAAATTGTCTACAAAGTAAATGATATTCATATATTAACGTAATAAATAAATTTTCTTCAAATATACCTCTCCACTAAATATCTTAGTATATATGTGATTTTTTCGTTGATTTCTAATTATTTCAGTAGTAGGTCCACGGGAATTACATCCATTTTTTTGTTTTCCATCTGCCGAAAAAAATTAATAAATATGATTATAAATATGGAAACCTAAAATAAATTATTACTATAAATATAATAACATAAAAAAATTTCACTAGTGTAAAAATTTATCGAGAGAAATTGAGGGAGTGTTGCTAGAACTTGCTGTTGGAGAATGGGGGTTTGGGGGAGCGAGCGACTTGTTGTTAGAGGGATGGAGAGGGAATGGGGGAGAGGGGGGGTGTTTGGTGGGGGGGTTGTTGTTGGAGGGAGGGAGAGGGAATAGGGGATAGGGATGTGTGGGGGGGAGAGACTTGCTATGAGAGAGTTGGGGAGGGTGTTTGTAGTTTGTGTGAGAGAGTGGGGGAGGGAAAGGGGTTCAAATAGGGGAGGGAAAGGAAACCAGTCTCGATATGGCAGCCAAATCTGTTAGCGGGACCGTCGATTTGGAAAAACTGCAGCATCACCCCGCCAACTCAGTTGGCACATCCTTCCTGGCCTAGGGCCCGCCAACTGAGATGGCGAGATCTTCATTTCTGTCAACAAGCCCGCCAAACTACCACAATATATCAATATACCTTAGTAAACGATCAGGTATATATATATATCTTATAGGGAATCTACTATATTTGACATATATCAATATATCTTAAGTTGTTGAGTATAGTTTCGCTAAACTACTAAACTCAAGTTTACGGAGGATCATTTTTTTTTCCGAAGAAGGTCAATATTATTGAAAAGTAAAAGCTGACATTACAGAACTATCATCTCAACCAAGACACAAAATAAATTCATCTTGGATCAATATATATATATATATATATATATATATATATATATATATATATATATCAGACAGTATTTTTCTTTGTACAACAATTATACTGATAGCTAGACCCTCAAAGATGCGTTGGTTTCGTTTTCTCCAGACATACCACACCACCACACTGAAACTCAGCCTTAGCTGTATGTACTCTCATGATCATTTTATTTTTCGTGCCTTGATCTCATTCAAGGCAGACAATAGCTTCCTATTATGCACAACCGGAAGTCCAAAGTACATTCATCTAAAGGTCACATGCGTTAAGTACATGTACATGCATGACAACAATCTTTTTATTTCCTTGATTACTTAAAGTGGACGAAATTCACCTTGCATCCCTTCTTAGAGCATCATTAGTAAGGCCCATCCCATTTTCTAGATTCTAGATTTAGAATGTAGGAGCTCATTTTGTAGAATAATAAGTCTCATCCATAGTCCCAATTTCTACAATTTCGGTCCCAACCCATCCATGGGTGCTAAGGGTTGGGCCTCCCAATTGTTGGAGTGGGTGGGGTTCCCACCTATGTGGAGAATACCCCGGAGAGCGACGAGCGCCATCCGTGTGTCGGAGAAACTTGGGGAGTGCATAGATTTTATTTTGGTACATATATGGTAAGGAAATATATGATTGGATTTCCATATTTACTTTGATTATATATTTACGATTGGACCCTTCATATAGTAGCTTTCCATATTATTGGGTTTCCAATTATGGTAAGCTAATTATGATTGGATTTCCATTAAATATATAATTGATTTATATTGGAAGTTTCCATATATATTGGCCTTCCATGTATGGGTTACCAAGGGCTTATAAAAGGGTGATGCATGCTAGTTGTAAAATCATCTCAAAATAAAGAGTGCTTTACAATCTTTGAGAGAGAGAGAGAGGATTAAGGACTATTGTGAATGAGAGATTGCTTCGAATAATTTTTCGGCATCTCTTGTTCTTCGGAGTCTGCAATCAAAAAATTTCTTCTTTCAAGTGAGTTGTGGTGATCCGTGTTGGATCGGGAGGAGCTTGTAGAGGGTGTATTCTCTTTATTCCATTAGTGGAGGTTCTTCAAGGTTGGACTCCGATCGTCCCGTGGTTTTTTCGTAAGGGTTTTCCACGTCAAAAATTTGTGTGTCTGCGATTGTGTTTGGCATTTTTGGTTTGTGTACTTTTGTTCGGTTCTCTCACAGGACTTTCTGGTTTGAAGGAACGGTTTTCGCACTTCGTTCCCAACAGAGTGGTATCAGAGCTTTGGGTTCAAAGAAGTGTCAGGAGTTGATAGTCAAACCAGAAAGCAGAGATGGACGCGAAGCCGGTGCGCATGGTGAACCTGAACGATACCAACTACCATTATTGGCGGAGCAAGATGAAGGATTTACTGTTCGTCAAGAAGCTGCATCTTCCAGTATTTGCATCCGAGAAGCCCAGTGACAAATCCGATAAGGACTGGAACTTCGAGCATATACAGGTGTGTGGGTACATACGGCAGTTCGTTGACGAGAACGCGTACAACCACGTTGCCAATATTGAGCATACGAAGACGTTGTGGGAGAAGCTGGAATCTTTGTACGCGAAAAAGACCAGGGTAAACAAATTGTTCCTGATCCGGACGATGATGGGTCTGCGGTACAAAGATGGTGCATCCATTACGGATCACTTGAGTGAGTTCCAGGACGTGGTGGACCAGCTATCCTCGGTGGGAGTCAAGTTCGACGACAAGGTTCAAGGACTTTGGTTGCTATGTACATTGCCAGACTCGTGGGAGACCGTACGAGTATCTATGATCGCTTCTGCTCCGGAAGGCATGGTCAGTCTGGAGTTTGCCAAGAGCGGGGTACTGAATGAAGAGATACGGAGACGTTCTCAGGGCACTTCATCCACATCCCATCACTCAGATGCACTAGTTTCGGAGAGCCGTGGAAGGAACAAAAGCAGGGGTCCAGGTGGTGGCAGAGACAAGAGCAGAGGGAAGTCCAAGGGTCGGTACGAGGACTCGGAGTGTTACCATTGTGGCAAGAAAGGCCACATCAAGCGGAACTGTTTCGCTTGGAAGAGAGAGAAGAAGGGCGACAAGGAAAAGCAAGATGAGAACACTACAGCGGCAGCTTCGATACATGGAGGCGATGTGATCATCGTAGGTGATGAGGTTATCTCAAATCTCGCCTGCGATGACAATTCTTAGCTGGTGGACTCATGGGCTTCAGCGCATGTATCTCACAACAGGGCACTATTTGCCACTTACACGACAGACGACTGTGGAGTGTTGAAGATGGGCAATGGAGATGTGTCAAAGGCGGTTACCGTTGGAGATGTGCATTTGAGGACGAAGACGAGTGCAGTTCTTGTTCTTAAAGATGTTCGTCATGTCCCTGATATCCGTTTCAACCTAGTATCTGTTGGAAGGTTGGATGACGAGGGATTCTTCAGTCTCTTCGAGAATAGTCAGTAGAAGCTTTCCAAGGGTTCGATGGTGATTGCCAGAGGAAGCAAGAAGTCCGGTCTCTACTATATGGAGGGGATCGCACAGGGGGCATAGGAGGTGAACGCAATCAGTGATGCGTCTACCGAGTTGTGGCACAGGAGGCTCGGCCATATCAGCGAGAAGGGGATGAGCTGCTTGGTGAACATGAAGGTGATTCCAGGGCTCAAGTCTACAAAGTTGGAGAAGTTCACACATTGCTTAGCTGGGAAGCAAAATAGGATGTCTTTCCAAAGTCACCCAAGTTCAAGGAAGTCGGCTTTGCTCGAGTTGATTCACTCGGATGTCTGCGGTGCTATGAAGGTAAAATCTATTGGTGGTGCTTCTTACTTTATAACTTTTATTGATGACTGTTCCAGGAAGGTTTGGATCTATGCCTTAAAGACCAAGGATGAGGTGCTGCCTACTTTCAACGAGTTTCAGGCCTCTGTTGAAAGAGAGACGGGCAAGAAGTTATTATGTGTTCGGTCCGACAATGACGGTGAATACATCGGTCCCTTTGATGCTTATTGCAGAGAGCAGGGGATACGACACCAGAAGACTCCGCCAAAGACACCTCAGCTCAATGGTGTAACGGAGCGCATGAACAGGACACTGATGGAGAGGGTACGGTGTTTGCTGTCAGAAGCAAACTTGTCGGGCAGTTATTGGGGTGAGGCTCTTCTCACAGCCGCTTATGTTATTGATTTGTGTCACGACCCGATCCCAAATAATTGGGTCGAACCGGATCATGCCCAGCCTGCACCGTTGTTGAGACGGCGGCAGTAAGCTGTTCCATTAGCAGGTAACCATACAACAACAACTATATTTGTCACAACTCAAATTCAGAAATAAAACTTTATTAAACTTGGAATTTAAATACAACTGGAAAATGTTCTGAAATAAATAAACAGAGTTTGAAAATAAACAACAATGCTGAAAAGAAAAACTATCTATCAGCCGGATCATCGACCTCAGTCTCAACGTCCTCCAATGGGGACTCTGGTAGCACTACCGGGTATAACACAGGGTCGTAGTATGTCACCCTCATTTTCCGTATTTCGTATTATGCTCGTATTTGGATTTTGGCACGTATTTTATTATTCTCGACTTGCGGATTTTTGAATTCTTGTAATTGGGTTTTAGACCATGGCTTGGTTTTATTTTGGAGATTGGTTTGGTTTGGTTTGTCATGATGGAACACCATAGCCTACACACCACCTCCATTACACCACAACACCCTCATTATAACCCACCTACTTTCTCTCTCCTCCATAATTTCTCCATTAATTTCTTCTTCTTCCTCCACCAACACCCATAGGCAAGTGCATCTTGCCATTAAATAAGCACCACTTTTATTTGTTCATTAGCTAGATTAGGACATGGAGAACAACATTAGAACTTGGAATTTTGTGATTTGGAGTCTCCATTGTTCTAGATCTAGGTTTTAATTATTTTCGGATTTACATGGTTTTGATCTATTTTAGTTGGATTTTATGGGTTTTTGATGCTTCCATGTGGAAGAGAATTCAATTTTACTCAAGTTAGAACTTTGAAAATCTAAATTTGGTTTTGATTTGACAAGGTTATGAAGAATTGAAGTTTTGGGTTGGGTGTTCTTCCTCTCGGACAGAGGTAGGAGAAGAACACAGCCTTTCCCTCTTGTTGGCCACGCGGCTCCCGCGTACGGCCTCTGCGTAGAGCTCCTGCGTAGTGTTGCTTGCGTAGAACCCTTGCTTAGGGTCTTCTGCGTATTGCACCCTGCGTATTGCACCCGGCGTATTGCATCCTGCGTATTGCACCTTGCGTATTGCACCCTGCGTATTGCACCCTGCGTATTGCACCCTGCGTATTGCACCCTGCGTATTGCACCTTGCGTATTGCACCCGGCGTATTGCGTAGCCCCTGCGTATGCTGGCCTGCGTACTGTGCATTGCGTAGTGGCTTGCGTACTGTGCATTGCGTATTGCTTGCGTAGTGACTTGCGTAGCCCCTGCGTATGCTGGCCTGCGTACTGTGCATTGCGTAGTGGCTTGCGTACTGTGCATTGCGTATTGCTTGCGTAGTGACTTGCGTAGCCCCTGCGTATGCTGGCCTGCGTACTGTGCATTGCGTAGTGGCTTGCGTACTGTGCATTGCGTATTGCTTGCGTACCGCTCACCTTGCGCAATGTAACCCTTGCGCAAGACAACCCTTGTGCAGCCTTGTATGCGCAGTCTATACCCTGCGTAGCCCAACCTTTGACCCCCTTGTGCTACCTACTTGTTTATGATGAATTGTTATTTCTTGGTCTTGGCTCTTTTATGATCCTATATATATTGGTATTGTATCAGGTATTTTACGCCCATTTTATATCCTTACGCCTTTTGTCATGAACTTGATTTTACTTGTATATTTGGAATAACTATTGTATATGGCCTGGTAGACAATGAACTAGCATAACATGACAGCGACCCGTAGTGGTGCACTCCTGACATGACCCATCCGACTTGATAGTGGCCCGTCGTGGCGCACTCCTGACAAGTACCCTGACATGAACTATCTTGATAACTTGATAGTGGCCGTGGCGGCGCACTCCTGACTTGACTTGACCTGATAACTTAATTTGACTTGCCTTGACACCGTGGGTGTTCCTGCTTGCTTGCTTGTACAATCACTTGTCTTGTCTTGCATCATGCTAGGAGGTGACCCCCTGGGTACCACGGCCAGGGACTCACACTAAAATTGGACTAGGTAATGAGTAGACCAAATTAGAACATGGAGAATTTCCGGTCACAGGCAGTCTCGTTATCTGGAGGCATTAATGGACTTGTAGCTTGCCGACGAGTAGAGCACATTTCCAGCACACTGTCATGTGTTGCACCCTCTAAGTCACCTAAGGGTACATTTGTCTCCCGGGCGATGTACCCACCTATAACTCTCAATCCGCGGAAGGATAACAGGATGGTCTGCAGGGCTTGGGACTGGGAGTTTCTCACTTGCATCTTGTTAGTAACTAGGCTTGTGATAACCCTAGTTAGTTAAAGTAGTAAGCCGTAGTACTTGCTTGGCCGATTGTGAATGAATGGTGTCCAGCCCTGTCTAGAGTCTTGTCTAGCCCCTCTACCTGGAACTCTTGATCATGATTGTTTTACTTATCTCTAACGATAAATGGATAGAGACAATGAGCTATTCAGGCGAAGGGTTACAATCCTGGTCCTTGTTTGGTTTAAGGATTGTAACCTGGCTCCCGGAATGGTTCCACGTCCCTAGTCGTTTATCGCTCTGTGTACTTTTATTACTTGTACTTTCCTTTTATTCTTTATGTTCTGATATGCTGGCTTTTGTCCTTATTTGTGGCCTCCTTGTGGCACTTGCTCTTTCTGGGGTTTGACCCAGCTGGTTTTGTGTGGCCAGATTTCGGAGCAGCTCCCGAGGATCTACCAAGCTTCCAGCCCAATGGTGAACACTAGACGGAACCCGGGCTACGAGTGGGTTTTCCTTTTTTTTTTGTTTCACCCACTTATATGTAAATTTATTCTTTTGAGGCGTTTAGCCGACGAGCACCTGTTAGCTCGATGCACATTTACTTACTGTCTGCCTACGGGCTGTAAACATGATTAACAAATCCTAGGGTTGATCATGTACGACTGAACTCTTGCTAGTCCTATTATTTTGTACGACTAGCTTCATGATCATCCAATATGTAATATTTGGGACGCCTTATATATATATATTTGATGCTCTAACATCTTGCAACTCTGTTAATTGCTTGAGATTGAGACAATAGGCTTGACCTTAAGAGACTGCTGGCTTGTAGTAAACCCTCATATCTAGACAGCCGTGACCGTATAGTTGAGATGTATTCTATTTCAATATACGTAGCTGGCTGTGTCCGCCCCCGCTCTCCAGTATTCTGGTTCTGGGGCGTGACACGGTTTAAGTGGTGGCCCATGCAGGTCTTGTCAATCAAGAAATGTGAGGGTTTACCCATAGATGTCTCAATCAATATTCGCCCTTGATCTCCACCCGTATTTTCAAATCCCTGAGATTCTTGATCTGATCACATGCTTGTATCATTGATCTGTCCTGGTCCTTTCCTTATTGTTCCCTATGTCGTCTTCTTCAGCGGCATTACTCCCGGACCTGCCAACCAGCCAGAGGAAGCTCGACAAGCACCCCAGCGCCAGGAAGATCAAGTTCAGCACTCTGGAGTAGCCTCCCGAGTTATGCTTCTCGGAGGCTCAGAACCTCTAGTTCAGGAAGCTCCGCCCGTTCAACCAGCTAGACAGGATGAGGGACCTTTGGTAGGGCTTATCAGGGAACTGCTTGCATCCCAAGATCGTCGAGGCGACGCCTTGCACCAGGAAGTTCATGATGCACTAAACCGAGGAGGTCCCCAAGGAAATCAAGCGGCCAACAGTTTCAAGCGCTTGAACCCTCCCTTCTTCGACGGCAGTGAAGATGCGATTGCCGCGGACGCTTGGCTTCAGGATACCGAGGTGGTTCTAGAAGCAGCTAGGACACCTGAAAATGAGAAGGTGGCGGTGGTACGCCTACAGTTGTTAGACTTGGCTCGCGATTGGTGGGCAGCTCAGGCCATGGGATTAGCAACACCAGTCACTTGGGCGACGTTCAGAGAGAGGTTTCAGACAAAGTACTTCGATGCGGTGGCACGGTACGACCTGCAGACCAGATTCACCAACTTGAAGCAAGGAGGCAGGACGGTCGATGGCTATGCGACCGAGTTTTCCAGGCTGAGTAGGTTTGCCCCCACCTTGGTGGCAACCGAGTTCGATAGGGCTCAGCGGTTCCAGCAAGGGCTGCACTTAGAGATATTATTAGCTGTGGAGCAGTTCGAGCACCAGACGTTCGATGCAGTGTTGAAGGCAGCAAGGAGGCATGAGTATACCTCCCGGAGAATTGTGGACAGGACCGGAGGCAGGAAACGGTCCCACAGTCAGATGCACCAATCATCAACTCCAGCCCCGGCAGCTAGGGGATTAACCATTGGAACTCCGAGGCGGGCAGCCTCAGTGACGTCGGTTCAGCATTCGACCCCGACATACCCGCAGCAGCAGAAGCAGAAGCAGTCTTCCGCGGTGGGATGTTCTCATTGCGGGAAGCCGGGCCATGTAGTGGCAGAGTGTCGTAGGGCACAGGGATTGTGCCTGGTTTGTGGAGGAGCAGACCACCAGATAGGGACCTGCCCTAATAGGGGAGGTCCATCATCATCCAACCTTTCTAGTTCTTCAGTGAGGGGACCAGCCCCAGTTCCAATCCAGCAGCAGCAGCAGCAGTACCCGAGGCCATTATTGCCTCAGGCCCAGGCCTTTCAGCAGCAGAACCAGCAGCAGTTCACCCAGGCTCCAGCACAGAATCGACAGAGGGGTTTCCAGCAGAGGGGACCCGCAGCTAGAGGTCAGGCTATGATGATGACCATGGAAGAAGAAGTTGCACCAGGTGAGATAGTGGCAGGTACTATTCTCGTCAACACCTTTCCAGCATCTGTACTATTTGATTCTGGTGCATCGCATTCATTCATGTCTGCACGATTTGCGACACGGATAGGATTGGAGCCCGAGTCATTATCAGTGAGGCTCAATATACTTACTGGTAATGGTCTTGTGGGAGTAGATCGAGTGTTTTCCTCGTGTCGAATCGCAGTTAGCGGTAGAGAGTTCCCCGCTAGATTTATAGAATTTCCTATGGCAGACTATGATGTAGTCCTAGGCATGGATTGGTTGAGGAACCATTATGCTAGGATAGACTGCCATGTTGGCAGAGTTGTCTTTAGTATTCCCGGAGAGCCAGAGTTTTCATTTTCCAGAGGCACAGTAGAGCCATCTCCTCCAGTATTGCGGATGGCAGTAGCAGCAGTGCAGTTGCCCCGGATAGTTGAAGAGTTTCCAGATGTCTTCCCAGAGGAACTTCCAGGGATGCCACCAGAGCGGGAGATCGAGTTCACCATTGACTTGATTCCCGGAACAGCACCAGTATCAGAGCGAGTCTACAGAATGGCGCCTTCAGAGTTGGAGATTTTGTACAAGATGATTGAAGAACTTAGAACCAAGGGATTCATTCGTGCTAGTGGATCGCCTTGGGGAGCCCCGATGCTTCTTGTGAAAAAGAAGGATGGTACGTCTAGGCTATGTGTAGATTATCGTACCTTGAACTCAGTGACAATTAAGAACAGATACCCTCTTCCAAGGATAGACGATTTGTTTGATCAACTCAGAGGGGCTTCAGTTTTCTCGAAGATAGACTTGCGGTCAGGATACCACCAAATCAGAGTCAGAGAGCAGGACATCCCGAAGACGGCGTTCAGATCTAGGTACGGGCATTGGGAGTTTCTAGTTATGCCTTTTGGAGCGACCAATGCGCCGGCAGTGTTCATGGACCTCATGAACCGTATTTTCATGCCTTACTTAGATCAGTTTGTGATAGTATTCCTTGATGACATCCTGGTCTACAGCAAGTGTGAAGCAGAGCACGAGCAGCATCTCAGAGTTGTCCTCCAGATTCTCAGAGAGCACCAGTTGTACGCCAAGTTCAGTAAATGCGAGTTCTGGCTCGATCGCATTTCTTACTTGGGTCACATCATTACCAGAGGAGGAGTGGAAGTTGATCCCCAGAAGATTGTGGCTATCGAGGCATGGCCAGTACCCAGCTCAGTGGCAGAAGTTCGTAGCTTTCTTGGGTTGGCCGGCTACTACCGGCGGTTCGTCTCTGATTTTGCAAGGATTTCAGCGCCGATGACCCAGTTGACCCGCAAGGATGTGCCGTTCGTTTGGACAGCAGAATGTCAGGAATCATTTGAGAAGTTGAAGCGAGGTTTGATAACGGCTCCCATTCTCACACTTCCAGATGGGACCGGAGGATTCACAGTTTATTGTGACGCTTCAGGCAGAGGATTGGGATGTGTTTTGATGCAGCATGGGAAGGTAATTGCTTATGCGTCACGTCAACTCCGTGATCATGAGAAGAATTACCCGACCCACGATTTGGAGCTAGCAGCGATAGTGTTTGCACTTAAGTTGTGGAGGCACTACTTGTACGGGGACAGAGTGGAGATATTTACTGATCACAAGAGCCTGAAGTATGTTTTCACCCAGAAGGATCTTAATATGCGGCAGAGAAGATGGCTCGAGCTACTTGTGGACTATGATGTGGATTTGCAGTATCATCCAGGGAAGGCCAACGTAGTAGCAGATGCATTGAGCAGGAGAGCCGGAGTTTACTTCTTGACGACGCAACCAGAACTATTGTCAGATCTTCAGAAGATGGGAATTGAAGTGATTCTTCCTTCCAATGTGGCCTTGATGGCCAGCCTACAGATTCAGTCCACCATAGTTGAGAGGATCCGGACATCACAGTTAACAGATTCCACGATTCAGCGGCTCAGAGCAGAGTGCGAGGCAGGGAGAAGGCCAGAGTTATGTATTCATGAAGATGGTACACTTCGACACGGCACGCGTCTTTGTGTACCCAGTGGAGATATCAGACAGGAAGTCATGGCAGAGGCTCACAGTTCGCAGTACTCCATTCACCCAGGCGGCACAAAGATGTACCGAGATATTCGTCAGCACTTTTGGTGGAATGGTATGAAGAGGGAGATAGCCCGGTATGTCTCTCGATGTTTGGTTTGCCAACAGGTCAAGGCTGAACATCAGAGGCCAGCTGGACTTCTTCAACCTTTACCGATCCCAGAATGGAAATGGGAGCACATTACCATAGATTTCGTGACTGGATTACCCAGGTCTCCGGCAGGCAGAGATGCTGTTTGGGTCATTGTGGACAGGCTTACCAAGGTGGCACACTTTCTTCCATTTAAAGTTGGACAGTCAACGGCACAGCTAGCAGAGATGTATCTCAGGCAGATTGTCATACTTCACGGAGTGCCAGTCAGCATAGTATCAGACAGGGATACGAGATTCACATCGCACTTCTGGCGCAGTCTTCATCAAAGTTTGGGGACTCGTCTCAAGTTCAGCTCAGCGTATCATCCGCAGACAGATGGGCAGTCAGAGCGTACTATACAAACTCTCGAAGATATGTTGCGGTCGTGTACCCTTGACTTCGGTGGTTCATGGGAGGATCACCTGCACCTGGTGGAATTCTCGTACAACAATAGTTTCCAGGCCAGTATCCAGATGGCACCCTTCGAGGCTCTGTATGGCAGGAAGTGCAGATCTCCGTTAGCATGGGATGATGTCGGAGAGAGGCAGATGATCGGTCCAGAACTGATTTCTCAGACGGTTGAAGTGGTCAGGAAAGTCAGAGATCACCTCCGAGTTGCTCAGGATCGCCAGCGCCATTGGGCCGATGCTCATCGGCGTCCCTTAGAATTTGCCGTCGGCGACCATGTATTCCTTAGGATCTCGCCTACCCGCGGCGTCATTCGTTTTGGCGTACGGGGAAAGCTTAGTCCTAGGTATATAGGGCCGTTCGATATTCTAGAGCGAGTAGGTGACGTGTCCTATCGTCTCGCTCTTCCGCCGTCGCTAAGTGAGGTACATGATGTATTCCATGTATCCCAATTAAGACGGTACATCCCGGACCTGAGCCATATCCTAGATCATTCGGAATTGGTTGTTGGTACCAACCTTTCGTATGAGGAGAGGCCCGTGTCTATATTGGACCGGAGAGAAAAGACGCTCAAGAACAAGACTATTAACTTAGTCCGTGTTGCTTGGGGTCATCACTCTCTAGGTGAGTCAATATGGGAGCGTGAGGACGACATCCGATCGCGATATCCCTACCTGTTTGACTCGTGAGGTATAATGTCTTTCTTATACCTTACGCTTTCCCTTCCTTGCTTGCATTGTATGATTGTATGATTGGACTGCTTAGTGTAGCTTGTCTGTGCTTAGTATAGCTTGTCGTGGCAATCTCTAGCTCCTTGATTTAATTCCGAGGACGGAATTCTTTGAAGGTGGGTAGAGTTGTCACCCTCATTTTCCGTATTTCGTATTATGCTCGTATTTGGATTTTGGCACGTATTTTATTATTCTCGACTTGCGGATTTTTGAATTCTTGTAATTGGGTTTTAGACCATGGCTTGGTTTTATTTTGGAGATTGGTTTGGTTTGGTTTGTCATGATGGAACACCATAGCCTACACACCACCTCCATTACACCACAACACCCTCATTATAACCCACCTACTTTCTCTCTCCTCCATAATTTCTCCATTAATTTCTTCTTCTTCCTCCACCAACACCCATAGGCAAGTGCATCTTGCCATTAAATAAGCACCACTTTTATTTGTTCATTAGCTAGATTAGGACATGGAGAACAACATTAGAACTTGGAATTTTGTGATTTGGAGTCTCCATTGTTCTAGATCTAGGTTTTAATTATTTTCGGATTTACATGGTTTTGATCTATTTTAGTTGGATTTTATGGGTTTTTGATGCTTCCATGTGGAAGAGAATTCAATTTTACTCAAGTTAGAACTTTGAAAATCTAAATTTGGTTTTGATTTGACAAGGTTATGAAGAATTGAAGTTTTGGGTTGGGTGTTCTTCCTCTCGGACAGAGGTAGGAGAAGAACACAGCCTTTCCCTCTTGTTGGCCACGCGGCTCCCGCGTACGGCCTCTGCGTAGAGCTCCTGCGTAGTGTTGCTTGCGTAGAACCCTTGCTTAGGGTCTTCTGCGTATTGCACCCTGCGTATTGCACCCGGCGTATTGTACCCTGCGTATTGCACCCTGCGTATTGCACCCTGCGTATTGCACCCTGCGTATTGCACCTTGCGTATTGCACCCGGCGTATTGCGTAGCCCCTGCGTATGCTGGCCTGCGTACTGTGCATTGCGTAGTGGCTTGCGTACTGTGCATTGCGTATTGCTTGCGTAGTGACTTGCGTAGCCCCTGCGTATGCTGGCCTGCGTACTGTGCATTGCGTAGTGGCTTGGGTACTGTGCATTGCGTATTGCTTGCGTAGTGACTTGCGTAGCCCCTGCGTATGCTGGCCTGCGTACTGTGCATTGCGTAGTGGCTTGCGTACTGTGCATTGCGTATTGCTTGCGTACCGCTCACCTTGCGCAATGTAACCCTTGCGCAAGACAACCCTTGTGCAGCCTTGTATGCGCAGTCTATACCCTGCGTAGCCCAACCTTTGACCCCCTTGTGCTACCTACTTGTTTATGATGAATTGTTATTTCTTGGTCTTGGCTCTTTTATGATCCTATATATATTGGTATTGTATCAGGTATTTTACGCCCATTTTATATCCTTACGCCTTTTGTCATGAACTTGATTTTACTTGTATATTTGGAATAACTATTGTATATGGCCTGGTAGACAATGAACTAGCATAACATGACAGCGACCCGTAGTGGTGCACTCCTGACATGACCCATCCGACTTGATAGTGGCCCGTCGTGGCGCACTCCTGACAAGTACCCTGACATGAACTATCTTGATAACTTGATAGTGGCCGTGGCGGCGCACTCCTGACTTGACTTGACCTGATAACTTAATTTGACTTGCCTTGACACCATGGGTGTTCCTGCTTGCTTGCTTGTACAATCACTTGTCTTGTCTTGCATCATGCTAGGAGGTGACCCCCTGGGTACCACGGCCAGGGACTCACACTAAAATTGGACTAGGTAATGAGTAGACCAAATTAGAACATGGAGAATTTCCGGTCACAGGCAGTCTCGTTATCTGGAGGCATTAATGGACTTGTAGCTTGCCGACGAGTAGAGCACATTTCCAGCACACTGTCATGTGTTGCACCCTCTAAGTCACCTAAGGGTACATTTGTCTCCCGGGCGATGTACCCACCTATAACTCTCAATCCGCGGAAGGATAACAGGATGGTCTGCAGGGCTTGGGACTGGGAGTTTCTCACTTGCATCTTGTTAGTAACTAGGCTTGTGATAACCCTAGTTAGTTAAAGTAGTAAGCCGTAGTACTTGCTTGGCCGATTGTGAATGAATGGTGTCCAGCCCTGTCTAGAGTCTTGTCTAGCCCCTCTACCTGGAACTCTTGATCATGATTGTTTTACTTATCTCTAACGATAAATGGATAGAGACAATGAGCTATTCAGGCGAAGGGTTACAATCCCGGTCCTTGTTTGGTTTAAGGATTGTAACCTGGCTCCCGGAATGGTTCCACGTCCCTAGTCGTTTATCGCTCTGTGTACTTTTATTACTTGTACTTTCCTTTTATTCTTTATGTTCTGATATGCTGGCTTTTGTCCTTATTTGTGGCCTCCTTGTGGCACTTGCTCTTTCTGGGGTTTGACCCAGCTGGTTTTGTGTGGCCAGATTTCGGAGCAGCTCCCGAGGATCTACCAAGCTTCCAGCCCAATGGTGAACACTAGACGGAACCCGGGCTACGAGTGGGTTTTCCTTTTTTTTTTGTTTCACCCACTTATATGTAAATTTATTCTTTTGAGGCGTTTAGCCGACGAGCACCTGTTAGCTCGATGCACATTTACTTACTGTCTGCCTACGGGCTGTAAACATGATTAACAAATCCTAGGGTTGATCATGTACGACTGAACTCTTGCTAGTCCTATTATTTTGTACGACTAGCTTCATGATCATCCAATATGTAATATTTGGGACGCCTTATATATATATATTTGATACTCTAACATCTTGCAACTCTGTTAATTGCTTGAGATTGAGACAATAGGCTTGACCTTAAGAGACTGCTGGCTTGTAGTAAACCCTCATATCTAGACAGCCGTGACCGTATAGTTGAGATGTATTCTATTTCAATATACGTAGCTGGCTGTGTCCGCCCCCGCTCTCCAGTATTCTGGTTCTGGGGCGTGACATAGTAGCTGCTGATTAACAGCTCAGCATCTTCAATATCCCCTAAAAATGTATCTCCAGTCAGGAGGGAGCAAAGTACAATTCATGCTAATTTAAACAGTTAAAATAAATAATAGAATCATGCAATTTTAAACAGTTTAGAAATGAACAGTTTTCTAGCAGTAAAACAGTATGATTTGAATAGGCAATGAATATGACCGGTTTGGGATGTACAGTTGTATCCTATTGATACGATTCGGCTTATCCCCGTGTGTATGAGGGGTAAGCTAAACTGGCCTAAAGTTACAGTTGGATATGGTCATAAATATTACTCTATTCCTCCAGTCCCCAATCAGTTACAGTAGTTGCAGTCAGTACTCTCCGAGAGAGATTCGTGTTTGCATCGTAGTTTAAACTTGCAGTAAAGCGATTATTAAAATAACTGTAAAACTAACACAAACTATATTTGCCTCAAATGAATTTGACTGGAGAGGTTGAAGACTTCGAGACAGGAATTCAGAATCGTCCTCGAATTCCTATATTCGAGAAATTGACTCAGATTCCAGGTTTACCAATCTAGCTACGCTAGTTGAAATCTCTATTTGTGTCCTAATCCAATTTTAATTCTTTATTTAACAAAACACGAAAACACGATTATTAGTGCGTTGATTTAATTCGAGGGAAAAGATCGTTTTATACTTTGTATTTTGAAAGACACGTCGATACCAGATTAATTGATTAAAATTTTATATTTTCATAATTTATAAATATAAAACTAATTTCTTATTTAGTGAGAAATACATGGTCTTTAATTAATATTAAAACTGATAGATTTTAGGTGAGAAAATCTTAATTATTTTTATACGAAAATACTTTTTATTCAATTTATTCGAACGCTACAAAAACTCGCAAAATCAGCAACAACCAAAATCTATGCTACCAATTTACAGTTACAGACCAACAGCCAACTGGGCTTATGCCCATTACAATTTATTTACATAAATTGAAATAAGATAAAAACTGCCGTTAGTCCTAAACTTTAGATATGAATAAAATATGAACAAAATTAAATGGTAAAAATAAAGATAAAATATAGAGTCTCAGATATGGTCCAATCTTCAACTAGGCTAATGCCTCAACGTCCGGACGAAACCAGTTTCCTTTGCACTTAGCCGGGGCCCATTGACCGATACGGTCGTCGTCCAAAATCCAATATTAAATAAAATCCCGAAATCCATTTTAAACTCATTTTTTTTAATTCTAGAATTTACGGAAAAATTCAGCAGCATCTCCTATGTTTTTGGTCAACCCAAAAACTGGGAATTGCGCCGATAATTTTCCTGCAAATCCCAAACCAGGGAATCCCAGATATATATATAAATTAATCCACAACCAATCCACAGATAAATTCGGAACGACCCGAAATAATTTCGGAAGTCCGATTCCAACCCAGAAACGTCACAGAACGCTACCGGAAAAATCCGGAAAGCTCAAAATATACCAAAAACCAATTTTCGAAACATTCCAAAAATCCAAAATAATCAACAGAACCTTTTCGAAGGTTCCGGAAAAATACGACGTCGCTAAAACCGAATTCCCAAGGGGAATCGGGGACTATTCTCATCACAGACTGAAATAGAAAAAGGGCGGGACGGGGGTTATACCTCAGGTTGCTCGGCTAGAGCTCTCAGATGATAAATAATAGGAAGAAAAGATCCGAACAGCGGGTCGGGAAGAATCGCAGTGCTGGACAGCGCCGCGAAAGCACAGGGAGACGCTGCGGGAACGCCAAAAAGGTGCTGGGAACCGGGGCAGCAGTAACCACGAGCTAGGGCACGCGGACAGAGCGTGCGCGGGTCCGGGGAACGCCGGGGAGTCGGAGAGGGGCGCTGGCCAGGGGAGCTGCTGCGCGAGGGGCGCACAGGGAGGTCGGGGAGGCCGGTCGGAGGGTTCGAACGCTGACCGGAGAGGGATGACCGGGGGTCGGGCGGAAGCCGGTTGCGCGGAGGGTGCCGCGCGGGGACTCGCCGGCGTTGCTCGGCGGGGCGAAGGGGGCTGGATGGTCGGCGGCGTCAGGCCTGGAGGGAGGCCGATGGGTCGGGCCTGGAGGAGGCCGGTCGCGCGGACTAGGGCACGGCGCACAGGGGTCGACCGCGGGGCGGATCCGCGGGGAGCTCGGCAAAGGGTCGGGGAGTGAGTAGAGGAGAAGAGGGAGAGGGTTTGTGATTCCTCTGTGAGAAGTTTGAGTAGAGGGAGAGAGTTGGTGGTGAGAATTAATAGAGAGGAAGAAGAAAAAGTCTGCTGTTGTGTGTGGGTGTGAGGAAAGAAGGGGAGGGAGAATAGGGTGTACGTGGGAGAGTGGAGAGTTAGAATAGGGAGCGCTGGTCCTTCATGGACCAGCTCCAAGTGTTTTTTTTTTTAAAAGAAATCAGATTTCAAAGGAAGGGTTTGGACTCGGGTCTGGGTTCGGAAATTGGGTCTGGGCTCGGGTCTGGGTTCGCCAACAAAAGCCATGAATTAATTTTGAAATAATTTCCAAGCCAATTAATAATAATAATAATAATAATATTAATAATACTAATACTAATTAACCAAAGAAATTTGGGTTTCACAATTTGTCTCCTAGTGCTCCTTTGCAGGGTGATGTGCCTGACAAAATATGGTACAGCAAAGAGCCGTCATACAATCACCTGTAAGTGTTTGGCTATAAGGCCTTCGTGCATGTACCGAAGGACGAGAGGACCAAACTTGAGCCGAAGACGAGGCGATGCTGTGAGGACCCTAATTTTTGGGAATTATTTTTATTTTATTTTATAGTATTTCTAATTATTAGGTTATATTGTATATTTAATTAGGATTTTATATGTACTTTTTGTGTCTTTGATTATTGGAGCACAAGACATGCCCATCTCTCGAAACGTCCTTTATAAATTTTGTAGTAGACAGGATGACCTTCAATTTGATATATCATGTCCCATCCGAATTTGTCCCCTAGCATCCTTTTGACTTCGTGCAACTTCGAGTCAAATTTAGGCAATTAGATTATTTACCATAATTCCATACCTAGCTTCCCATGTGAGTTCGGAACTCGATATAGATCAAAACCATTTGACCAAATATATGGTTTTGACCCATTTTAGTCGACACACATGCTAAGGGTGTGCCACTCAATCGAGTTTCTATGTGCTATTTAATTTTGAATGGCACAAGAGACTCATTAGTTGACTTTTCGAGTTCGACTTGACTAGAAAATATATTTGGACCCTAACCTAGCCAACCCCACTTATAGAGCCATGATAGGTTGCTACGACTTAGTATAATTATTTTGATATTTATTTTGGGATGTTATACATCCAAATAGATTTATATACAATTTTGCATATATATATGATTATATTTATAATAGCCTAATATTTTATATAGATATGGCCTTAGTCATGGTTAAGTTCTAAGATGCATAGCGACTAGGAATTTTGGTACGGTTAGTGTAGTTGTGTGCTTTGACTAGTATATTAGCCTTGCTAGGAAAGGTCCGGCCATAGATATGTCCCAAGTAGGAAAACCAGGTAAAATTGTGACTCAACCCCCACCGATGATTTATTATTAGATTATTGACTTTCTAGGAGATCCGGTTGTACCAATTTAGTCCCGACTTGACCAGAACCAAATCCAAATCTAAATAGACATGTAGTACTCTCAAATACCTTCATGTTTATATATATTTTGTATATATATCTTATTAATATTAATATGTTTTTAATTTTGGAAAGTTTCTATTTATATGAAGTGTCTACGTGTAAGCCTAGTGTAATCCTTATTGGCATTAGTTTATATTTGACCCAAAGTCCAACCCAAACCTATGTAGGCATGTTGGGCATTAATATATATTAATAACCATATATATTTAATATTTATTCAGATTTAGATTGTATTTATATTTAGAAATCTAACTAGTTCCATATTAGGAAACCCTTCATGCAAATCTTCTTTGTATTTTAATTAAATCTAAATTTAATATTTAAAACTTATATGCTTCTTATCTAATAGCAGCACATAGATTTTAAATTAAGCCTCCTTCAACAATGACCATTGATTATAATATTTAAACAAATTATATTCCAAATTTAGCCTTATTGATAATTCTATTACTATCTAGATTATCTTATTCTAACATCTCCAATCTAATCATACTTAAATTAAATAATACATATCTATCTTAATTATATATATATATATATATATATATATATATATATATATGAATATATGAGTATCTCATAATTCTTATATTAAAAATCATGCACATCTTCTTTTTTTCATCCAAAAATATTCTCCAAATTCGCTAGAAAAGTCAGCCACGTTTTTTACCCGACAAAGCAATTTAGAAGGGCCATATCTCCTAGCTCGGGACTCGAAACGTATCCTAGTTTTTTTTTGTTGGAAGCATATCGAGGTAAGCTTTTTAAAAACATATTTTAATAGACAAACTTCATTCTGTAGATTTCTGTAAAATTGTTTGAGTATTAGATTTCCGAAAAATAAACATGTTTCGATATTTTCGCGATTCCTGGAGATTCCGAAAACAAAAATGCGATCCGTTTAGTTTTTCGAAAAGCTGATACAAATATCTATATCATATCCTAATTAAATAAATCTAATAAGTACAATATTAAATATAATTAGATAATAGACTATTTTCAGCATCCGGAGACATTTGTTTGGACCTTAGTTCCTCGGTAGCCGTTGTTCTACCTACTTTCCTGTCTGATCTTCGTCACCACAGTGCTCACGACCTAGGCAAGTACACCTTGCCAAACTCTACAGTATTTATATACTTTCCTATATTTTTAGTATTTCTTGCTTTGTTGCATATCTCTCTTGTTTTCCCTCATGATTCTTTCTAGTTACACGTGCACGTAGATGTTGATTTTTCTTTCTATACTACTTGTTCTATCTTTCCTATCTTGTTCATGTATAGTGATAGTATTGATATGCATGTTCCATGTTTTTTCCTGACGTGTTTGACCTGTACTGAACTTGGACATGACTAGATAGGCTTGACTTCCTAGTACCTTGGAAGAGAATGTTTTATTAGCTGTGGCTATCCTCTATTGTTAGTGCCTCCCCGGGCTACGATAGAGAACCTGATATAGGACTGTTAGTGCCTCCCCGGGCTACGGTTTTAGCCACGATTAATATTATATTCTCATGACATGTCACCATCTATAGAGTTCTTTTTCGTGTTATTCTTTCCTCGATTGGTTATTCCTATATTTTTTGCATGAGATTTACTGTACAGTAGGCATGTATATTATGTGTCTTGCTAGTGCTCTGAGGACCTGGTGATCTCTCCAGGTATTAGTTGATGGTACGGTACACTGATAGATGATGTTTACTATGTCGAGACTTCAGGTATACATAGTGTATTTTTATCATATCTTCCGTATTTCGATTTTGTCCTATATTTGATACTCGTTGTTATTATAGCTAGTCTTTTACAAGCTTCATTTTTATCTAGCTTGTTCATGATAAATGTGTTATTGGGGGTCCACTCTAACATATTTATCTAATCTAGAATCAGTGTATCATGGCCTGATCAGCCTTACTGCACTTGATTCGTTATTGTTACCGATATTTAGTGGATTGAGATATAGTTGGTCTAGAATAACCAGACAGCATATACGTATTCGAGCTGGGCTGGAGTCCTTTTGATGCGTAGCTGGCATGCATACGTATCATAGTCCTACGTATTTTGGGACTAGGGCGTTATAGATGCATCTTTGTCGTCTACGATCGGGATGAGTTTGGCTATAGACTCTACGATCCGATGGGAAGAAAGCTCTACAGAAGCAGGGACATGG
Organism: Iris pallida; assembly: GCA_029216955.1. Taxonomy (NCBI): domain Eukaryota; kingdom Viridiplantae; phylum Streptophyta; class Magnoliopsida; order Asparagales; family Iridaceae; genus Iris; species Iris pallida. The sequence continues at coordinate 10,151,951 of JANAVB010044419.1, forward strand.
TGTTCGTCGAGGATCAGACCATGACCAATACTCAGGATTTCGAGACGCCTTCTGAGGCTGAGGAATTGCCTGAGTTAGAGTCATTTCGCTTCGAGCAGTTTCCAGAGGACGTCGCAGAGGATCCCATTATGGGGGAGCCAGTACATGGAGTTGCTCCCAACCTTGATCATCAGCCTGCTGATGGTGGTCAGGGTGTCCCTCAGGAGGATGAGCATGTCGGAGAGGCAGTTCCTGAAGGGGAGGAGGCTGTTGGTATACAGCCAACACCAGTGGCTCCACTAAGAAGGAGCGACAGAGATCGTCGACCATCCACGAGATACTCACCGGATGAGTATGTGCTATTGACTGACGGGAGAGAGCCCGAAAGCTTTGCAGAGGCTATGAAAGACAAAAACAGGCAGGAGTGGATGGAGGCCATGCAGGAGGAGATGAGTTCCTTGCACATTAATTCCACTTATGAGCTGGTGCGGTTGCCAAAGGACAAAAAAGCTTTGAAGAATCGATGGGTGTTTAGAGTGAAGCAGACGAATGATGCTACTCGCCCTCGATATAAACCAAGGCTGGTAGTCAAAGGCTACGGTCAGCATAAAGGCATGGATTATGATGAGATCTTTTCGTCTGTCGTCAAGCATTCGTCTATGTGGGTGGTGCTAGCATTAGCAGCCAGTCTCGACTTGGAGGTCAAGCAGATGGACGTGAAGACGGCATTCCTCCATGGTGATCTTGAGGAGGAGTTGTACATGGAGCAGCCAGAGGGATTTTGTGAGAAGGACAAGTCACATTTGGTCTGCCGGTTGAGAAAGAGCTTGTATGGTCTGAAGCAGGCTCCGAGGCAGTGGTACAGAAAGTTTTGAGTCGTTTATGGGGGAGCATGGTTATGCACGGACGACGTCGGACCATTGTACATTTGTGAGATATTTTGCCGAGGATGATTTTATTATTTTATTGCTCTATGTAGATGATATGTTATTAGTGGGTCGGAATGCCACTAGGATAGCGGAGTTGAAGCGCTAACTGGGCGCGGCCTTCTCTATGAAGGATTTGGGCGCAGCGAAGACTATTCTTGGGATGGAGATCAGCCGAGAGAGAGAGTCCAAACTGCTACATTTGTCCCAAAAGAAGTACATTCACCGGGTACTTCAGCGTTTCGGTATGGACGGGTCGAAGAAAGTGAGTTGCCCCCTTGCGGCTCACTTTAAGCTCACTGAGGAGCAGTGTCCATCTTCCGAGGACGAAAAGAAAGATATGGAGCGGGTTCCATATGCCTCAGCTGTGGGAAGTCTTATGTATGCTATGGTGTGTACGAGGCCAGACATCGCTCATGCAGTTGGCACAGTTAGCAGGTACCTTTCAAATCCTGGAAGGGTACATTGGAGTGCGGTCAAGTGGATTCTACGATACCTTCAGGGCACTGCCGATTGGAGACTTTTTTTTGGTGGTGACGAGCCGAAGCTGGTTGGGTATACTGACGCTGATATGGCTGGAGATGTAGACACGAGGCGATCGACTTTGGGCTATGTGATGATGTTTGCTAGAGGAGCGGTATCGTGGCAGTCGCGGTTGCAGAAGTGTGTTGCCTTGTCGACGACAGAGGCAGAGTATATTGCGACGACGGAGGCTTGCAAGGAGTTGCTGTGGATGAAGAAGCTGCTGCAGGAAATAGGACTGAAGTAAGAGCAGTATACTTTGCTTTGCGACAGTCAAAGTGTTATTCATCTTGTGAAGAACCAGACATTTCATAGTCGGTCCAAGCACATCGAGACTCGGTATCATTGGATACGGGATGTGGTTGAGAAGAAGGATGCGACACTTGAGAAGGTTCATACTGATGACAATGGAGCGGACATGCTCACGAAGGTTCTTCCGAGGGAGAAGTTTGAGTACTGCAGGCAGATCGTCGGGATGACGACCTCCTCCACATAGTTGTGAAGGGGGAGATTTGTTGGAGTAGGTGGGGTTCCCACCTATGTGGAGAATACCCCGGAGAGCGACGAGCGCCATCCGTGTGTCGGAGAAGCTTGGGGAGTGCATGAATTTTATTTTGGTACATATATGGTAAGAAAATATATGATTGGATTTCCATATTTATTTTGATTATATATTTATGATTGGACCCTTCATATAGTAGCTTTTCATATTATTGGGTTTCCAATTATGGTAAGCTAATTATGATTGGATTTCTATTAAATATATGATTGATTTATATTGGAAGTTTCTATATATATTGGCCTTCCATGTATGGGTTACCAAGGGCTTATAAAAGGGTGATGCATGCTAGTTGTAAAATCATCTCAAAACAAAGAGTGCTTTACAATCTTTGAGAGAGAGAGAGAATTAAGGACTATTGTGAAGGAGAGATTGCTTCGAATAATTTTTCGGCATCTCTTGTTCTTCGGAGTCCGCAATCAAAAATTTTCTTCTTTCAAGTGAGTTGTGGTGATCCGTGTTGGATTGGGAGGAGCTTGTAGAGGGTGTATTCTCTTTATTCCATTAGTGGAGGTTCTTCAGGGTTGGACTCCGATCGTCCCGTGGTTTTTCCCGTAAGGGTTTTCCACGTCAAAAATCTGTGTGTTTGCGATTGTGTTTGGCGTTTTTGGTTTGTGTGCTTTTGCTCGGTTCTCTCGCAGGACTTTCTGGTTTGGGGGAACGGTTTTCGCGCTTCGTTCCCAACACCAATTTCTAGATTCTATATTATAGAAACTCATTTTGTAGAATAGTAAGTTCCAATTTGGAGCCCAACTTTCTAGATTCTAAACTTTATATTATTTTTTTCCTACATTAATTTTTGACCACACAATTTTTTGGACCGGAGCTCACTTTATTATTTTCTACTATTCTCATACAAACCCAACCCATTCTATATTTACCTTTTTTTTAAAATTTTGGGATCCAAATTGCATTGGAGAGTCCCAACTACTAATGATGCTCTTAGAGCATCATTAGTAGTTGGGACTCTTAAATACAATTTGGGGCCCAAAATTTTAAAAATAGGTAAATGTAAAATGGGTTGAATTTGTACAAGAATAGTAGAAAAATGATAAGTAAGCTCCGGTCCCAAAGATTGTGTGGTCAAAAATTGATGTAGAAAAAAAATAATATAAAGTCTAAAATGTAGAAAACTGGGCTCCAAATTGAAACTTATTATTCTACAAAACGAGTTCCTACAATCTAGAATCTAGAAATTGGGAGGTCCAACTCTTAGCACCTATGGGTAGGATAGAACCAAAATTATAGAAATTGAGACTAGGGATAAGACTTATTATTTTATAAAATAAGATCCTACATTCTAAATCTAGAAAATGGCATGGGCCTTACTAATGATGCTCTTAGGAAGATGAGAACCAATTCTTTTAATTTTCTTGATTTTGTTATCGACACTATGAAAAGTAAGCTCAGAAATTGAGAATTCAAATGTGGAAAATGAAACCCGGTTTGTTCGTGCTCTTTTCCTAAGAGCATCTCCAACCCTATTGTCTTGTTAAGTGTTGTAAGTCTTAGGTGGCTCCTATGTGGCATGAGCCACAAGACAATGTCTTGTTTATGTGGCAAAATTATATCTCAAAAGACAATGAGATAGAAAAACTCTCTCCAATGCAAAAGTATTGGGGAGACAATAAAAAGTATTTTTTCCAACTTCCAAGGCAACTCCTCCACTTCTTCAACTTTTTTTATAAATATTTCTATTCATAATTGATGATGTGGAGACAAAGTCATTGTGAAGTGCATTGTCTAAGAGCATCTCCAACCCTATTGTCTTGTTAAGTGTTGTGAGTCTTAGGTGGCTCCTATGTGGCATGAGCCACAAGACAATGTCTTATTTATGTGGCAAAATTATATCTCAAAAGACAATAAGATAGAAAAACTCTCTCCAATGCAAAAGTATTGAGGAGACAATAAAAAGTATTTTTCCAACTTCCAAGGCAACTCCTCTACTTCTTTAACTTTTTTATAAATATTTCTATTCATAATTGATGATGAGGAGACAAAGTCATTGTGAAGTGCATTGTCTAGATCTAGACAACCAACTTCACATGCTCCTTGCCATGTCATTGCCATGTCAACTTCATGTTTTATTCTACATTTGCATTGGAGAAGAATTTTTGAAATGAAAGTTTGTCATTCCAATGTGGCAACCATTTTTTCTAAACTCACAATAGGGTTGGAGATGCTCTAAGGAAGAATCAGTCCATGCTCCAGTAATATGACGTTGGGAACGGAGCTCACACGCAACAGTACTCAATATTGTTCACGACCAAAAAAATTCAAGAGGACTATGAAGTTAAAAATTCCTACTAATGTATAATCACATAATACAACAAACACAGAATTACGTGAAATTTCAATACGAAAAGAAAGCTATGGCACAATCAGAATTCAATCCAAAAAAAAATTTCTCCTGAAATAGAATAGAGACGCATAAGTCTCGTTTGGTACACTGTAATGTAATCGTAATTATAATGTATTCAAATAAAAAAAATTGTTTGATTACATTACGATTGTAATTACGATTACATTACAGTGTACCTAACAAGGCTCAGTCCTTTACACCTTCTGTCATATGAGAGAATAACGAAATATAAAATGAAGCAAGGTGGAACTCTTCGAACAATCTCCTCCGAAGTTTTTTTTTTTGGGTCGAGGTGGACCCTACAGTTTTGGCATGTGATCCACGTGGCGCCTCCCCATTGGAGGGCCAACCGCGACGAACCCAAGCAAATAGGGGGGATTAGACTTATGGCGTTCGAACACATGAGACCGCAGGCTATATATATATATATATATATATATATATATATATATATATATATATATATATATATATATATATATATATATATATATATATTTATGTGAAGCACTGGACAAAAAGGACAGTTCATCCTTGTTAATAATTAGTTGTCAATTAGTTGTCATTTTCCTTTCTTAGTTTTTGGTAAGTCATTAAAGTCCTTAATGATCTTTCCTTTCTTTAGAATTTTGTATCTGGTCTTTATTCTAGCACTTTGTATTCCTATTAATATGGGATCTCTGCCTTGAGAAAAAAATGAACAAGAAATTAGAGTCTTCTTCCAATATACACTTGTGCGGTGTCTTTAGAGAATTCTAATATTTGGTATCAGAGCCAAAATTTGTTGGTTCTTCTTCATGTCGACATCTTCAAGCGTGAACGACTCAGCAGAGTCACCTTTAAAATCCGGTGGCCACAACCATGGGAGTTTCAAATACCCAGTGCTTGTGAGAAGTAACTACGGTATTTGGGCCATCAGAATGAAGGGTATCCTCGATGTCCTAGATGCATTGGAGGTTGTAGAACCACGCGATCCGACAACGTCTATTGATGAGAAGAAGAACAAAGCGGCCTACTTGGCCATCCAACAAGCACTTCCTGATGACGCAGTCCAGATGGTTGCGGAGAAGAAAACCGCAAAGGAGATGTGGGACATGCTTAAGACCATGTACCAAGGCTCGGACCGAGTCAAGGATGCAAAGATCCAAACTCTGCAGTCAGAGTTTGATACGCTTCGCATGAAGGAGACGGATTCAATAGACGATTTCTTCATGCGGCTCACCACAAACGTCAACACACAAAGGGCGTTGGGAGGAACGGTAGCGGAGGCTACTGTTGTGAAGAAGTTTTTGAGATCCGTCCCCTCGAAGTTCGTCCAAATTGCTTCGACGATAGAGCAATTTGGAGACTTCACGACGATGACCGTGGAGGAGGTCGTCGGTCAACTAAAGACCTACGAAGAGCGCGTTAGTGGGACTGCTAACAAAGAAGTGGATAGACTCCTCTTGATGATGAAGGAGTTGATGGCTCGTGATAAGAAGCTCTCGTATGGAGGAGGACGCCAAACCGGCGGTCGAAGAGGCCGTGGTCGCGGACGAGGGCGTGGCGAACAACAACGCAACAACGACCGTCGAGAAGGTCAAGATCGTGACGAAGGTGGTAAATATAAAACACAAGTCGAGTGTTTTTATTGCCACAAAATGGGCCATTATGCTGCGGAATGTCGTTTGAAGAAGAAAAACGAAGAAATGGCGCACATGGCCGAGGCATTTGATGACAATGAACCGACTCTTCTAATGGCGGAAAGCAAAGAAGTACAATCATCTCTGGTATGCTCGAACCTTCTTTTAAATGAAGAAAATGTACAACCAAGTATTTTTTTCAGTGACTTGGAGAAATCATGTTGGTACCTTGATACGGGAGCTAGCAACCACATGACGGGGTGCAAAGATTTTTTCTCCGATCTAGACGAAATAGTGAAAGGGAAGGTGAAGTTCGGCGATGGCTCTTCAGTGGAGATCTGTGGTCGGGGTGCAATCTTCTTCAAAGACCAAAAAAAGAAGCACAAAGTCTTCACCAACGTCTACTATATCCCGAAACTCCGTACCAATATTGTGAGTTTGGGACAGTTGGAGGAGAACGGATGCAAGATCGTCATGGAGGACGGATTCTTGTGTTTGTTCGATCGAGAGAGGCGACTCTTGGCGAAGGTGGAGAGGTCCAAGAATCGACTTTATATTCTCAACATGAAGACGGATGCTCCGGTGGCTCCGCTAGCAAAAAAGTACAAAGACGAGGCGTGGCTGTGGCACGCTAGATGGGGACATCTCAACTTTTGAGCACTTCATGATATGGGATGACTCAAGATGGTGGAGGGGATGCCCTCTATTGAGCACTCACAAGAGCTTTGTGATGGGTGCTTGGTGGCAAAGCAAAGACGATTATCATTCCCGAAGGCTGCAACGGGCCGTGCATCGACCTCTCTTCAATTGGTGCATGGGGATCTTTGTGGACCCATCAATCCTGCCACCCCGGGAGGTAAACAATATTTTTTCTTGCTAGTAGACGATTACAGCAGGTTTATGTGGGTGGAGTTATTAAAGTCCAAGGACGAGGCCTTGGATGCTTTCAAAAGACTAAAAGCAAAAGCGGAGATGGAGACGGAACTCAAAGTGAAGGGATTCCGTAGCGATCGAGGTGGGGAGTTCACATCCAAGGCGTTCAACGCCTACTGTGAGGAAGTCGGGATCAAACGATTCCTCACAGCCGCTTATTCTCCACAGCAGAACGGCGTGGTGGAGCGCCACAATCAAACTGTCATGGGGACTGTTCGGAGCCTTCTAAAATACAAGAGCATTCCCGCACATTTTTGGGGAGAAGCAGTGGCAACCGCAGTGCATCTTCTCAACCGGGCGACTACTCAAAGTGTGGGGGGAAAGACGCCTTACGAGGCGATTTACGGAAGAAAACTGAAAGTATACCATTTTCGCACTTTCGGTTGCCTTGCGTATGCAAAAACAACGAAGCCAAATCTCACGAAGCTAGCGGATAGAAGCACGCGGATGGTGTTTATCGGCTATGAGACGGGCTCTAAATCCTATCGATTGTTCAATCCATCAACCGGGAAGCTAGTAATCAGCCGGGACGTTGTCTTTCACGAAGAAGCGAAGTGGGATTGGGAAGAAAAAATTGGAGATGAGCTCTCTGTCTCAAATCAAATTCTGCCAACGGCAGAAGGAGCAGCAACTCCTCCCGCTACGGACACACCCCCCGCCCTCCCTCCTGGCGACGGGTTGGCCACCCCCACCATGGCCCAGCAACCCCTCACCGCGGCCGCAGCTCCCTCCTCTGTAGACGTGGCTCCCGAGGCGAGTTCGAAGTCCAGTTTTGAAGAATCTCCTCCAGTGCACGACAACTCCCCAACTACACCACCGATTTCCTCTATGGGCTCTTTGTCTTCATCAAAGAGCGGGTCCTCTTCAACTGTGAGCAAACCCATTCGATTTCGGTCACTTGAGGAGGTCAACGGCGAGACCGAAGAAATGGACTTGCAGTAGGAAGAGGCTGGGCTTTGCCTCTTTACAGCAGGGGAGCCAGCAACGTTCGAGGAGGCCAAAGACGATCCAAGCTGGAGAAGAGCTATGGAGGAGGAGTTAGCCTCGATCCGGGATAATGATACTTGGGAAATGACCAATCTCCCAAGTGGTCAAAAATCCATCGGATTGAAGTGGGTATTCAAGACGAAGCAAGATCCGGATGGCAATATTTTGAAGCATAAAGCTCGGCTCGTGGTGAAGGGCTATGTGCAGAGACAAGGGGTTGACTTCAACGAGGTGTTTGCACCGGTGGCGAGATTAGAAACCGTCTGACTACTCATTACTTTAGCAGCGGAGGAGGGATGGGACATCCATCACATGGATGTCAAATCGGCGTTCTTGAATGGCGATCTGGAAGAGGAGGTATATGTCTCTCAACCCCCAGGTTTTGGCATTACTGGACAAGAGCACAAGGTGTTGAAGCTCAAGAAGGCATTGTATGGTCTTCGACAAGCCCCGCAGGCTTGGAATTTCAAGCTCGATCAGAGCCTATCCTCATTAGGCTTTGAAAGAAGTCCGACTGAACACGCCGTCTACAAGAAAGTTGTGGGGAACTCCAACCTGCTGGTTGGAGTCTATGTTGATGATCTCATTATCACCGGGTCAAGCAGCGTGGAAGTTGAAAAGTTCAAAACTCAGATGAAGGAGCTCTTCAGCATGAGCGATCTTGGATTGCTCACCTACTACTTGGGGATAGAGGTATCCCAAACACCTCAGGTAATTACCCTTTGTCAGTCTTCGTATACATTAAAAATTCTTCAGAAGTATGGGATGGAAGACTGCAACCCTAGTCAAGTTTCGATGGAACCAAGGCTCAAGTTGAGCAAGACGGGCGATTATCCTTTGGTGGACCCTACGGAGTATAGGAGCGCAATAGGATGCTTGAGATACTTGGTGAATACGCGTCCGGATATTGCATATGCCGTAGGGATAGCAAGCAGGTTCATGGAGAAGCCCAACACCCAGCATCTTGCGGTGGTAAATGTCACGCCCCGATTCAATAGAATCGATAGTCGTCCCCCGGGCGTGATGCCGTACAAGCCTAAGTTGCGCTTGCACAAGGCGGTTCATAAGGTTATCCGAAACAACAGCATATTTAAGAGTACGCAGAGAAATTGAACACATTGATTTGTAAAGGAAACTTGCATTTTCATTGATAATAAGTAGGTTACAGACTCGATTACAAAAGTGGCCTCGCGGGCTTACAACCGACATCGATGAGATAGACATTCCATACATTTACATCCTTTTTTACAAACATCAAAATAACTCTCTAAGACCTGGGATCGGCGAGAGTCTGTGACTCATGATGCAGTTGGGTCGGAGTCTTCAAAATGTTGCAGGACTAGCCTTCGCTCTAGCAAGGCTTCAAAAGAAAGGAGCGTCGCCTTCAGTTCTTTAGCACGCTATCCTGGTCCCGAGTACCTGTTGAGAGCGAGGGTCAGCACTTTACACTTTATGCTGGTGCGTGGCAATTTAAATCCCGTGCTCTCATTTGTTGAAGAATTCAAGTGAGCGTGCATACAAATATTTAGTGAAGTTTCTAGCCATCCTACTCAATTCAAACTTGTAATTGAAGGCACAATGTATAATGACGATAGATCTTACCCCCGGCAGTGCGTGCCGTCGTAACGTAAACTTACCATGTTCTTCCCTATCATGTTGATAATAATGATACGTAATTGAGCGCGTTCGTGAAGGTCACTGGCATGACAAGCCATCCTGGACATATAGCTTGGTAGACAGAGGTCCTTCAGTGCGGGTAGCGAGCCCCGATGAAAGCTACTGCCTACCGTGGCATGCATCCGGCATAGCTATCCGTGTTTCTTCCTAGGCCGGAACGGTCCCGTGGCCTCGGGATATCGTCCGAAGAAACAATCGCCCTTGTCGACAAGTTGTCCATGACCGTGCTAAGTTAATTTGTTATTTCAAGGCACATCTTATAGTATCGTTGCGACACTTATTTAATCGATTCATCCTTTCCTTAGCACGGTTCTATATGATTTGATAATTGCAAGCACGAATATATTGTATGACAAGCATCTGTATAGTTCGTGTTCGTGGGACGTCGTGTGACCTTTCATTAGAATATCATTCCTGTCATTGCATTACCTCTAGCATAGCACATGTCTAGTATTGATAATGTATTAAAGAAGAGGGTCGAGGGAAGAAGGGTCAGCCACTCACCTTAGTATTTACTTGAGGCGAAAAACTGGTTGGCCGCGCTAGACGTTGCCTACGCGATCACCTGAAATCGTACAAGTAACCGATTAGAACACTGTGTTATTCAAGAAAATTCGATACGAATGCGAAGTTCGAAACGTAAGCCATGAAAACCATCGAAAACATTCACGAAAACGCATTCAGAAAACAAAGCCAAAACCAACGCAAGCGGCGTAAAAAACAGAGCAACGGAAGATCTCTTCCGACTCAGCCGCAGAGTCAATCCTTGAGGCACAGCCCGCTGAATATGGGACTTGGTTCCGAAGAAGCCATTCCATAACGGGGAATGGATCTTAATTCAACCGTTTCCGTTCGATCGATTCGATCGATCCCGACCTATCGGTCCCGACCGAGTCGATAGCGACAGTGTTCCTTTCTCGCGCACCTCGTGGACGAACAACGGGACATGATGTAGGGACGGGATACTACACCATAACCAACTAAGAAAAAGTTTCGTCTTCGAAACTTAAGAACAGAACCTACCTCTACGAAAACAATGAAGGAAACTTCTCCTTCATCTCAGACTCGAGTTCCCATGTCGACTCTTCTGCCGTATGGTTCCTCCAGCGTACGCGGACGAGTGGGATCGCCCTATTCCGCAACAGCTTATCCTTGCGTTCTAAGATTTGAACAGGCTCTTCAACGTAGGATAAGTCGGACTTTAGCTCCAGCTGGCCAAAATCCACCACGTGGCTAGGGTCGTGCACGTACTTCCGCAGTTGGAAGACGTGGAAGACATTGTGCACACCTTCAAGCGCCGGCGGTAGTACAATTTTATAGGCCACTGGGGCGACCCGTTCGAGTATTTTGAACGGCCCAACGAATCTCGGACTCAGCTTTCCTTTCGCGCCGAACCGAGTAACTCCTCGCATAGGCGACACCTTCAGGAACACATGATCGTCCACCAGGAACTCAAGCGGTCTTCGATGGGTATCGGCGTAGCTCTTCTGCCGACTCTGTGCCATCTTCAGTCTTTTCCGAATTAGCTTGACCTTTTCCACAGTCTGTTCCACCAGCTCCGGGCCGAGTATCTGCCGTTCCCCGACTTCATCCCAGCAAATGGGCGATCTGCACTTCCGGCCGTACAAAGCTTCATACGGCGCCATTTGGATGCTGGACTGATAGCTATTGTTGTATGCAAATTCTGCCAGCGGTAGGTGGACGTCCCAGCTTGATTTGAAGTCAATTGCGCAGAGCCGTAGCATGTCTTCGAGAATCTGATTAACGCGCTCCGTTTGGCCGTCGGTCTGAGGATGGTAAGCTGAGCTGAACTACAACTTGGTACCCAGCGCCGACTGAAGGCTACTCCAGAATTACGACATGAACCGTGAATCCCGATCAGAGACGATGGATACTGGAACTCCGTGCAGCCGTACTATCTCGTCAAGATAAATCTGCGCCAGGCGATCAACGCTCCAAGTAACTTTGATGGCAATAAAGTGTGCTGACTTGGTTAGTCGATCGACGATGACCCAGATGGCGTCGCTTCCCCGTGGTGTCTTCGGCAGGCCAATAATAAAGTCCATCGTGACATGATCCCATTTCCACTCTGGAATGGCAAGGTTCTGCATCTCCCCGCCCGGTCGCTGATGCTCAGCTTTCACCTGCTGACAGGCCATGCATTGCGACACGAAGAGCGCCACATCTCTCTTCATCCCGTGCCACCAGAAGGTCGTGCGGAGGTCTTTATACATCTTGGTACTGCCTGGATGCAAGGTATATTTCACATGATGCGCCTCCGACATTATCTCCTTTCGTAGTTCTGAATCATCCGGAACACATAGTCGGCCATTCATTCTCAGCACGCCGGTCTTATCTTCCGCAAAGTCGGTCGCACTACCTGTCAAAATTCACTCGCGCACTTTCTTCAGGTACGGATCATCCTTCTGAGCGGCCATGATCTTTTCCAGCAAACTCGGCTCTAACTGCAGCTGCGCCAGCCGTATATCCCTGAATCGAACCCGGAGATCGATGCCCATTTCTTCTAGATCTTGTAGTAGTCTGCGGTTGATGGAGAGCGATGCAAGATATTTCTGACTCAGAGCGTCCGCCACAACATTTCCCTTGCCCGGAGTGTAGTCGATCGTCAAGTCATAGCCTTTGATCAGTTCGAGCCAGCACCTCTGTCGCAAGTTCAATTCCTTCTGAGTGAAGAGATACTTGAGGCTCTTGTGGTCGGTATAGATCGCGCACGCCACACCATATAGATAGTGACGCCACAATTTTAACGCGAACACAATCGCCGCTAACTCCAAGTCGTGCGTAAGATAGTTCTTCTCGTGCGGCTTCAACTGTCTGGAGGCGAAGGATATCACCTTGTTTCGCTGCATGAGCACACATCCCAAGTCCTGGCCTGAAGCATCGCTGAATATCTGAAAACCCTCTGGCCCATCCGGAAGTACGAGTATAGGTGCCGAAATTAGTCGCTGCTTCAGCTCCTGGAATGAAGCTTCACAGTCATCCGACCACTCATACACGACTCCCTTTTGAGTGAGGCGAGTCAGTGGCGATGCAATCTTCGCAAAGTCTTTCACGAAACGTCGATAGTATCCCGCCAAACCAAGAAAGCTTCGAATCTCACTAGCAGACGTAGGCCGCTTCCAATCAGCAACAGCTTCCACTTTCTTCGGGTCGACTGCAATGCCTTCGGACGAAATGATGTGACCAAGAAAGGATACGCTGCTTAGCCAAAATTCGCACTTATTCTGCTTCGCGTATAACTCATGTTCTCGAAGTGTCTGGAGCACGGCCCGTAGATGTTCTGCATGCTGCGCCCTGTCCTTCGAGTAGACGAGAATATCGTCAATAAAGACTACCATAAATTTATCAAGGAAGGGTCGAAATACCCGATTCATCAGATCCATGAAGGCGGCAGGAGCGTTCGTCAGGCCGAATGGCATCACCAGGAACTCGTAGTGGCCGTATCGAGTGCGAAAGGCGGACTTTTGCACGTCGTCTGACTTGATCTTGAGTTGATGATAGCCTGAGCGGTGATCAATCTTCGAAAATACCGAGGCGCCTTGCAGTTGATCAAATAGGTCGTCTATGCGAGGCAATGGGTACTTGTTCCGGATGGTGGCCTTGTTAAGCTCTCGGTAATCGACGCACAGACGCATGCACCCGTCCTTCTTCTTTACGAACAATACGGGCGCTCCCCACGGTGAAACACTAGGCCGAATAAACCCTTTATCGAGTAACTCTTGTAGCTGGACCTTGAGTTCCTTCAGTTCGGCGAGAGCCATTCTGTACGGGGCCTTGGAAATTGGTCAAGTATCGGGAAATGTATCGATGCTGAACTCGATTTCTCGATCGGGGGGCATGCCGGGTAGCTCGTCCGGGAACATATCGGGGAATTCTGCCACAACGTCGGTCTGACCCGCATTTGCACCATCCTGTCGCATGTCTCGGACGGACGCCAAATAGCCTTCACACCCAGAATGCAGCATCCTCCGAGCAGAAATTGCCGAAATCAGCATGCAGGTCGACGACGCCTCACCACACGAAAAGCAGAATTCAGGCACCCCTGGAATGCGGAAGGTGACCGTCTTTCTGGCGCAGTCTATGGTTGTGTTGCACGGCCCGAGCCAATCCATTCCCAGAATGATATCGAAGTCCTTCATATCTAGGACTATCACGTCAAGACCGATCTTTTGACCACCGATACAGATAATCCTGTCGGCGCAAACTAAATTAGTGAGTATTGGTGTGCCCGAAGGTGTGCTTACGCTAAGGTCGAGGTCTAACGATATCATCAGAAATTTGTGCTCGGCGACAAAGTCCGTCGATATAAAACTATGTGAAGCACCTGAATCGAATAATACACGGGCAGGCACATTATTGAAACTAAGTATACCTGTCACGACCGTATCTGATGCAAGCACTTCATCCCGGGTCATGGCGTAGACGCGGCCCTGGGCATTAGGGCGACCGTCTTGGCCATTTTGCAGTGCGGGTTGAGGTGCTCGAGGTGCCGGAACTTGATTCCCTGGACGGTGCTGTGGATGCTGAGGCGCGTCTAAGTTGTTTCTTCTACGCTTCGGGCAATCTCCATGAAAGTGACCTCTTTTTCCGCAAATGAAACATCTGCCATTTTGAACTTCACAGTCGACGGCGAGATGTCCGTTCCGGTTGCATTTTGTGCAGTGAGGTCCCTGGTTCCGCGCCTGGTGTCCGCCCTAGGGCCCATTGTTCGGACGCTTGGTCACGTTGTTTCCTCCCACGTGGCTTGGGCGTTTGTGATTATAGGTATGCACAGCGCCGGTAGCACCTGGAGGATATTGGCGTTCAAGGCGGAGGGCGTGGTTGAGAGACTCCCCCATCGTTTTGTATTGTGGAACGGACACATGGGCGTAGATGGATTGTCGTAGACCCACTTCGAACCGTCGAGCACGACTTGCCAGGAAGGGCAGGAATTCTCCAGCAAACTTGGCTAACTTGTTAAACTCCGCCGCATACTGCCGCACCGTCATGTTTCCTTGCTTTAGCTGCATGAATTCATTTTCCTTCTCTTGTCGAATGGCTATGGGGAGGTACTCGATCTCGAACGCCTCGCGGAAGGTGGCCCAAGAAATTGCCGTTGTCTCGTCGTCGCGTCTGATCGCTCGCTTTTGCACGGCCCACCAGTCGTGCGCGTTCGACCGGAGTAGAAGTTGAGCGCATGCGACTTTCTTGGACTCTTCAACGCCCAGCAGCTCGAACTTGTCTTCTAGTTCCTCTAACCAGTCAATCGCCAAGGATGGATCTTCCGTGCCGTTGAATGAAGTACGGCAACTCTTTGTGAATTTTGACACGTCGAAGTTGGAACTTCTCGGTGCTGCAGGTGTAAGCTCGGGTGCCTCCGGATCGACTTCGCTTTGTCTGACCGCAGGCTCGGTTACGGCATGGGTTGTCGCAGAGTTGTTGTTGTTGTTGGCCACCACCGTCTGAACAATCTGCTGGAGCGTATCAAGCTACTTCTGCTGCAACTTGAATTGTGCTTCGAATCGGGCCTCGAACTGAGTTTGACGTGCCTCCGTCTGCCGTCGATGTTGTTCATTCTGGCGTTGACTCTCCTCAGCTTGTCGTTGTTGCGATTCCAGCATGCGCAACATCCGCTCCATGGCATCGTTTGAGGGTCCGGGCCTCGAGCTACTCGAGTCGCTCGAAGCACTTTTTTCGTTCGCCGCCACGTTCACTGACGTGCCTTCTGGGATTTTGAAGGCAAAATATATTAGTCACCAAACTTATTGCGGGCGTACACGTATGGAACGACATATCTCATCGACACGAGACCAACGATTTTTGAGACTAAAAAAAAAAAACTCGACACTGGAGGCCAAGGACGTAAAGCCGTGCTCTGATACCATTATGTCACGCCCCGATTCAATAGAATCGATAGTCGTCCCCCGGGCGTGATGCCGTACAAGCCTAAGTTGCGCTTGCACAATGCGGTTCATAAGGTTATCCGAAACAACAGCATATTTAAGAGTACGCAGAGAAATTGAACACATTGATTTGTAAAGGAAACTTGCATTTTCATTGATAATAAGTAGGTTACATACTCGATTACAAAAGTGGCCTCGCGGGCTTACAACCGACATCGATGAGATAGACATTCCATACATTTACATCCCTTTTTACAAACATCAAAATGACTCTCTAAGACCTGGGATCGGCGAGAGTCTGTGACTCATGATGCAGTTGGGTCGGAGTCTTCAAAATGTTGCAGGACTAGCCTTCGCTCTAGCAAGGCTTCAAAAGAAAGGAGCGTCGCCTTCAGTTCTTTAGCACGCTATCCTGGTCCCGAGTACCTGTTGAGAGCGAGGGTCAGCACTTTACACTTTGTGCTGGTGCGTGGCAATTTAAATCCCGTGCTCTCATTTGTTGAAGAATTCAAGTGAGCGTGCATACAAATATTTAGTAAAGTTTCTAGCCATCCTACTCAATTCAAACTTGTAATTGAAGGCACGACGTATAATGACGATAGATCTTATTCCCGGCAGTGCGTGCCGTCGTAACGTAAACTTACCATGTTCTTCCCTGTCATGTTGATAATAATGATACGTAATTGAGCGCGTTCGTGAAGGTCACTGGCATGACAAGCCATCCTGGACATATAGCTTGGTAGACAGAGGTCCTTCAGCGCGGGTAGCGAGCCCCGTTGAAGGCCACTGCCTACCGTGGCATGCATCCGGCATAGCTATCCGTGTTTCTTCCTAGGCCGGAACGGTCCCGTGGCCTCGGGATACCGTCCGAAGAAACAATCGCCCTTGTCGACAAGTTGTCCATGACCGTGCTAAGTTAATTTGTTATTTCAAGGCACATCTTATAGTATCGTTGCGACAGTTATTTAATCGATTCATCCTTTCCTTAGCACGGTTCTATATGATTTGATAATTGCAAGCACGAATATATTGTATGACAAGCATCTGTATAGTTCGTGTTCGTGGGACGTCGTGTGACCGTTCATTAGAATATCATTCCTGTCATTGCATTACCTCTAGCATAGCACATGTCTAGTATTGATAATGTATTAGAGAAGAGGGTCGAGGGAAGAAGGGTCAGCCACTCACCTTAGTATTTACTTGAGGCGAGAAACTGGTTGGCCGCGCTAGACGTTGCCTACGCGATCACCTGAAATCGCACAAGTAACCGATTAGAACACTGTGTTATTCAAGGAAATTCGATACGAATGCGAAGTTCGAAACGTAAGCCATGAAAACCATCGAAAATATTCACGAAAACGCATTCAGAAAACAAAGCCAAAACCAACGCAAGCGGCGTGAAAAGCAGAGCAACGGGAGGTCTCTCCCGACTCAGCCGCAGAGTCAATCCTTGAGGCACAGTCCGCTGAATATAGGACTTGGTTCCGAAGAAGCCATTCCATAACGGGGAATGGATCTTAATTCAACCGTTCCCGTTCGATCGATTCGATCGATCCCGACCTATCGGTCCCGACCGAGTCGATAGCGACAGTGTTCCTTTCTCGCGCACCCCGTGGACGAACAACGGGGCACGATGTAGGGACGGGACACTACAGTAAAGCATATCTTGCGGTATTTAAAGGGCACAAGCCGGTTTGGACTTTGCTATGAGAGGAATGCTCGTGGAGGACAAAAGCTAATTGGCTACTGCGACAGTGATCATGGAGGGGGTGTTGATGACAGAAAAAGTACTACGGGAGTTGCGTACTTCCTAGGTCGGAACATCATCACTTGGATGTCGCAGAAGCAATGGGTTGTAGCCTTATCTTCTTGCGAGGCCGAATACATATCAGCTTCGATTGCGGCACAGCAAGGAGTATGGTTACTCAACCTAATATATTCGGAAGCGGATTAGGTGCAAGGCAACTCTTATGATTGACAACAAGTCAGCCATTGCACTAACAAAGAACCCCGTGTATCATGATCGTTCAAAGCATATTGATACTCGCTACCATTACATTAGGGACTGCGTGGAGCGTAGGATGATCGAGGTCGAATATGTACACACTAACGACCAACTTGCTGACATACTCACCAAAGCACTTGCAAGGAACAAGTTCGTTGAAATGCGGGAGCGACTTCGAGTGCGGGATGTGAAAGACAAACTAATTAGGGGTTGATTGTTAATAATTAGTTGTCAATTAGTTGTCATTTTCCTTTCTTAGTTTTTGGTAAGTCATTAAAGTCCTTAATGATCTTTTCTTTCTTTAGAATTTTGTATCTGGTCTTTATTCTAGCACTTTGTATTCCTATTAATATGGGATCTCTGCCTTGAGAAAAAAATGAACAAAAAATTAGAGTCTTTTTCCAATATACACTTGTGCGGTGTCTTTTGAGAATTCTAACAATCCTAGCTAGTGGGGTTGGCATGAAGAGGGGGATGGGATGGGCGGCTGTTAGGCAATGTGTCCAAAGTCCTTGCTAAAATCTAGCTAGGCTAATAATGTAATCGACATGTCTTTTGGGTTGAGTGGAGAATCTTCTCGTGCCAGAAATTTCCAAGAGCTTGCCTAAAGAAATCAGTGCAGACTTGCAGATGGAGTCTGATCGATTGATAACCATACGCATTTAAGTTATGGTCCTATGAGAAATTGTGGTTAAATTCATGACAAGAACAGCTTGTATATTTCTCGTGATGATAGTTACAGTGAAGTGGGCCAGAAGACTTGATCTCATAAATCCAACATCACAAAGTTGGATTGGAGAGAAATGGCACACGACACCCGCAGACCTAGACTTGGTCAGAGTGGATTGGGTCGTCAAGATTGTGGAAAATTCTCTGTCCGGTGGCAGTGCTCTTGTGGAATCTCGAACCAATCCACTGTGATAGGGGTGAGCATTCCGTTAAGTCGGTTCAGTCGGACCGAATAATCGAAAATCGAATAAGTAAAACGAAATCGAACCAAATTGGTTCATAATCAGGTCAAATCGAACTGAATTAACTTGATTCGATTTTCGATTTATTCAGTTTATTCCATTTTTTTTTGGTTGATTTGAGCTTTTTTTTAATATATATTGTAACTAAATATATCTAAAATTATTTGAAATATATATATATATATATATATATATATATATATATATATATATATATATATATATTTTTTTTTTTTTTTTTTATAACCTAAAAAAAATTATTCGGTTTTGGACCAAAATCCAAAACCGAAACGAAAACTAAAACTAAATAAAAAAATTTAGACCGAAATTGTACCCAATTTTTTTAAAACCAAACCGAATCTCTTATTCGGCTCGGTTTTTGATCCAAAACCGAATAATGCTCACCCATACACTGTGGGACCTAAAAAAAAAAATTTAAATGCCCGTACGGGACTGTTGGACCTGGTATTTGATAGTGTTAGTTAGGCCATCTCCAATGGTGATTTCTAAAATTGGGTTTCTATCTTACTTGGCATTGTATTTGAGGTGATTTCTATACTAGTTGTAAGAGTTTCTACATAGAAATTGTACAAACAAAAAAAAACTCTTTAATGGTTCTCCATTTTAATCCTACGTGTCACAAAATAAAAGAAACAATTTAATGGTGTGAGGCCCAATAATAATTGTCATAAGAGATGGAGAATTTCTATGAGAGCTATCATATAAATTAATTTTGTATCCTACATCATTTTCATATAGGATAGAAATGATGATAGAAATTAATATTATAAAAAAAAAAAAAAAAAAAGATAGAAACCCCATTGTAGATGGATGGCCTTAGCATACCACACAATTTTCCCTACATGACGACTGAACCATGTTAGAAGTACGTAAGCTGAATGACGAAGTAAATGATGTTATAAGCATGGCTCTGAAACACAGTGTGCAAATAGAAAGTTTAAATACGTATATGATACATAGTCATAATAGGAACTTGGCAACCATGGCTAATCTTCCGTACCACCTCCTCCTCCTCCTCTATTTTCTTACTACACCAATGGCACAACCGATCCACCGATGCGGAGGCAGCAACTACACCGCCAACAGCACCTTCGGGACCAACCTCAAACGCCTTCTCGCTTCCCTGTCCTCTTCCAACTCCACATACGCCACCAATGCCGAAGGCGCCTCTCCCGACCGCACATACGGCCTAGTCCTCTGCCGAGGGGACGTCGATCCCTCCTTCTGCCCGACCTGCTACGATAACATGTCCCAGAACGTAACCGAACTCTGCACGTACTCCAAAAGCGCTGTCGTCTGGGACCCCAACTGCCTGCTCAGATACTCCGACGTCCGCTTCTTCTCTTCCCTTGACACCCCGGCGGTCGATATCGGACTTTACAACGTGCAGGCTGCGCCAGACCCCGACACGTTTAGCAACATGTCGAGGAGGCTGTTCGAGGAGGTGTCGTACCATGCCGCTTATAAATCTTCTTCGCTCCTGTTCTCGACGGGACTCCTCTCCTACAGCGGGGGGTCTTGGCCGATATATTCGCTGGCGCAGTGCACGAGAGACCTTTCGGCTGATCTGTGCAGCCAGTGCCTGCGGCAGGTGCTGGACTACTACTGGGGCTGTTGCAAGGCGAACATAGGGGGGTGGTATGTTGGCAAGAGCTGCAATTACAGGTATGAGGTGCACCCATTCTATAAAGGAGATCCTTCTGTTCTGCTCACTTTGCCACTCAAGTCATCGCCTCCTCCGACTTCTCCACCTCCTGTCTCGTCTACTCCGACTAAACAAGATCCGAGTCCAAGGAAAGAAGGTAAAAATTGAATACGGGGAGGATGGGATCAAGCATATCCCCCACCCAAATTTTATTAGGATAATGATATATGGCCCGCGGACTATGATCGCGGATCACGTGTCGCGATCCCATTGGCCCCCCTATCTGCTTGGGCCCGCCACCTAGCCAATGAGACGCTGACACATGGGCCGCGGTCACAGACTGCGGGCAACGTAGCAGCATCCATTTTATTAATATAAGATAATTGATTTTTAGTTATGTTTTCTATTCTTTTGTTTGGATTTGAAGTGTGCAACAATTAAGTAAAAATAAATTATCCAAAAATTGATATTTTAGACAACGCAATGCTAGTGTACTCATGTCGCTCAAGTTATATCTAAAGTTTAGCCCTTCTAATTTTATAGGTAAGCTCCGCCACTGAGTACATAGTACAAGAAGTTGATTGATATATAAGATATAACAGGAGGCAAGAACTTTCCTAAGGATCAGTTTAGACATACCACAATTGAACTACATATCTTTACAATCCAATCACACCATCGAATTATAAGACCACCAAGGGTATGGTTTAGTGGTAACACTAGTAAGGAATGGGACGAGTGGCTGTGGGCTTGAATTCCAGCCTCGACAAAATAAAAATGGGAATGGGACGGGCCTTGGTGCTAGTAAGCCAAGACATGAACTTAACGATCATTGATGATTGATCATCTCTCTCAAGAAAGAAAATCTAATATTATAAGATTTTCTTCCACATTTTGATGTATCTTTGTTGTATTTGTTATTGGAAGTCCATAGAAAACCATACTGAAGTCCCAAAAACTGATTTGTTGATGTAGGAAAGAAGAAGAACACGGGTGAAGTGCTCGCTATAGGTATCTCCTTAGCAGTTGCCTTGGTTCTTTCCTTAGTTTTCTACATTTGCTTTTGCAAGAGGAGATCAGCAAAGAATACTGCTGGTAGGTACTGAGGAATTTCAAACTGCATGCATTTTCTATCATTTAACTCGTTTTACCTATTTCATTGAAGAAAAGAAAGAAAGAAAGAAAAAAGACATAAGATATCGCTTTGTTGATAGTTGTTTAGCAAATACCTGGCTTCTGCGACATGTAACTTAAAGCTTATTTATACAAGAAGTACATAACTCAATTATAAGGTAAGGTTTCCTACAAAGAAATAAGACTAGAAAATGATGAAAGTGTGATCTCATTAATCTGTACTATAAGCACAAGTTCAATTACTTTAGTCATCTCATTGCTCTTGCTTGGTAAGTCCAGGTTTAGTATCAATTGATCAACATGATATAAGTAGTACCACCTTACTGTGATCGCAGTTTCTGAACATAATAGAGAAGATATCAGTAACTGGTAAGTTTTTTCTTTTTCAGGTAAATCTAAAATGGAGGAGATCCTAAACATGGAATCGCTATTAATCGATCTCTCCATCATAAAGGATGCGACAGATAACTTTGCAGATTCGAATAAGCTAGGACAAGGCGGCTTTGGTACAGTTTATAAGGTAGTTCTATTGTCTAAGGTTAATTTTCTTCAAATAGTTCTATTTGGTTGCATGCAACTGATAATTCACCGTTTGGTTCCTAATTTTCCTTTGATAACTTGAATTGTCGAAATTTGTTCTCAGACTTTCTATTGAAGAGTCACAATATGAATTCCTTTTACATGGCTACCAGAACCTGGCGGACTTCAAGATCCCAGCTATAAGAAACCTAACAATATAACTGTCACATTTTTTTGGGGCCGGCAAACAACGCCTAGGGGGGGGGGGGGGATTCGAACCGTGCCCATCCCCCACGGGACCCTCCGGTGTACCCAACAGGCTACACCTGGAGTAAAATAATTTAAGAGAGTCGAGATTCGAACTTGTATCTCTCACTGTCACATTTTCTTATTTCGTGTATAGGGGATTCTACCTGATGGACAAGAAGTAGCAGTGAAGAGGCTTTCCGCAACCTCAAGACAAGGGCTAGAAGAGCTGAAAAATGAACTATTGCTGGTCGCCAGGCTTCAACACAAAAACCTAGTTAGACTTCGAGGCGTTTGCTTGCAGAAGGAAGAAAAATTGCTAGTCTACGAATATTTGCCCAACAGAAGCTTGGACACCTTTATGTTTGGTAAACCTCTCGACAGAAACCTGAATGATTTTACTAAGAACTATCTATGATATAACCTATGTTGCACGAGGACATGGGCACAGATGAGGACACGATACACTGACATTTTTAAATAGGTAACAATACTAGTGAGCTATATATTGCTTGAATATGGACACAGATGCATACATGATACAGTTACGGACACCATTTTTCCGTGTCCGTGCGATGGATGATAACAATTAAATGTAGGTTTACATATAACAAACCAATATTTTTTAGTACAATTTATACACTAGGTATTGATGTTAACCTTGTTTACTGTTAGGTAGAAATCAATAACAACTAAGATTTAAGTTTCTTGTGTGAAAATGAATGTGGCTGCCTATAACAAGTATCTTCTTATATTCCAATGGATCCGTATATGTATGTTGTTCTAACTATTCTTCTTGCCTTCCATTAATAGATCCTATAAAGTGCAAACAGCTGAATTGGCCGATAAGGTTTGAAATTATCAGGGGAATTGCTCGTGGTCTACGATATCTACACGAAGAGTCTCACCTAAAAGTTATACATCGGGACCTAAAAGCCAGCAACGTATTGTTGGATGCAGAGTTGAATCCGAAAATTGCAGACTTTGGTATGGCACGGCTATTTGGAGTGGATCAAACACATCACGCGACGAGTAGAGTCGTCGGGACTTTGTATGTCCATCAGTTAGAGTAATCTATATATTCCTTCACTACTTACGGTCATCTTCTTCCTTGTCATCATTGTGTTCATTAATTGGTGTTGTGCAGTGGCTACATCGCACCTGAATATGCAATGCGTGGTCAGTTTTCGGTCAAGTCGGATGTATTTAGCTTCGGAGTCTTAGTTTTAGAGATCGTGACAGGAAGAAAGAGTAACACCTTTGGTGATTCTGGCGATGAGCAAGACCTTCTAAGCTATGTAAGTTTGCATTTTAGACCCTTCTCAGTAGATTAAGTTTAGTTACAAATATGTGCACCTTCTACTGGTACAGAAATTAGTCTTGTTATAAGAATACACATGTATATATAATGCAAAAAAAAAAAAAAAATATTAAGTAGGTATCTTCTAACACATAATAGGGAGCTAATGTATTAATATTTCCTAGTATTTACAATGTATGGGACAATTCTAGAGAATCAAACTAATTATGGGACGCATAGAATTTTTAGGTATCATTATTAGATAGAGACCTCGAAACACCAAAGGAGCAATCATATGAATGATGCAGTGAAGAATATGTAAGTAATATTTCTCAACTCTGTATTTTGACTCTGAAATTAAAATATAAAATAATAATCTAATCGAGATCGAGGTTTGAACTTGGTTCAATGTTACAATATTCGTCCCGCACTGGTGCTTACAGTTTAATGACAATTAGTCTCCCAGGATACAACGGTTATTCTCATTCGGTAGCAGCACTTCACACCGCAGGAACTCGACTAAGCAATGTTGGTAGTCCCTCTCTCACTTAGACTTAATGCTAGATGGATAAATTAGTTATTTCCAATGCTTCAAACACTTACGCTTTTATAAATGATAAAGAGACACGGTGGTAAGGACGCACGTTTCCAATGGATTCGTTGAATAGATTCGTACACATTTCCAATAAATTCGTAAAATAGATTCGTTGCCATAGATTCTTTATAATTATTATTAATTGATATTTCAAATATACATTCACTTACCAACAGAATCTTCAAACGAATGTAATAACAGTAATACTAAGAATGTGATAATTTTAAGAACATTAGTTACGAATTCCAATTTGAATTATCGTCTGTAACAAATGATTTTAAGAGAATTTTCCTACTTGCAGACATGGAAGCATTGGAGTGAAGACACGGGTCTAGAGATTGTGGATCCATCCTTGGGCGAAGGATTCTCCAGGAATGAGGTCCTGAGATGCATTCAAGTAGGACTGTTATGCGTTCAAGATGTTCCCGCCAGTAGACCTCTGATGTCGTCGGCCATTCTCATGCTGGACAGTCCCACTGCGACTCTCCGAGCTCCTGTGCAGCCTACATTCAGTGCAGGAATCAGTCGGACGGACTGTACCGATAGGTCCGCATCTGAGAGTAGGTCGATAGCGGGGTCTGTGAATGATGTTACAATTTCAGAGTTGCATCCCAGGTAGAAATTGGAGTATATTGGTTTATGTAAAGAAATATCAAGACATCAAGAACAGTACCAAATATGTAACTAAAACTCTTCGCATCATCAATCCTCATTCGTTCTAATAGGATCAATCAGAGTTTGCAAGTCCGCTTAGAAGGGACTGTCCAAATTACGGTAGATTTCTCGAACTGCAGTCGTTGATCTGAGAAAATAGATATGCAGAGGAATTGTTTTCTTCTCATTGATTGACTCTGAATGTATACAAATATGACCAGCTAACATAAGCACAATTTAGGGGGTTTGAATGATAATAGATGTTGATGTTTTCACTTTCCTTGGTGAACTTTTAGTCCAACATTAGAAAACCGCCAAAGTGTATAATATCTCAATATAAATATATGCTTGTGTTGGAGTATGCACATCGGGTGTGGTGGTTCATGTGGGTTAATTTTCCTACATCTTTGATTTTAAAGGGTAAAATGCAAAAAATCCCTCGTTAAATATACGCCTTTTGCGAAGAAAGACCTTTTAGAATTTTTTGGCAGTTTGCCCCTCCTTAGATTACAAATCCGCTCGATTAGGTCCCTCCAGCCAAATATTAAAAATTTTATACCCAAAATGCCCCTGCCCCCTCTAACCCCCACCCCATCCTCCACCCCCCCCCCCCCCCCCCCCCCCCGCGGCGGCGCCGGCGAGCCCCCAGCACCTCCACCCCCCCCCCCCCCGATCCCCCGCCCCTCGCCGGTGAGCCCCCAGTGTAGTGCCCCGTCCCTACATCGTGCCCCGTTTCCGTCCACGGGGTGCGCGAGAAAGGAACACTGTCGCTATCGATTCAGTCGGGACCGATAGGTCGGAATCGGCCTAGTCGATCGAACGGGAACGGTTGAATTAAGATCCATTCCACGTTATGGAATGGCTTCTTCGGAACCAAGTCCCATATTCAGCGGGTTGCGCCTCGAGGATTGGCTCTGCGGCTGAGTCGGGAGAGACCTCCCGTTGCTCTGGTTTTCATGTCGCACTTGATTTGGCTTTGGCTTTGGTTTTTGTGAATGCATTTTTCGTGAATGTTTTCGATGGGTTTTCGTGACGCGTTTTCGAGTTTCGCATTCGTATCGAATATCCTTGAATTATACAGTATTCTAATCAGTTGCTTATGTGATTGCAGGTGATCGTGTAGGCGACATCAGCGCAGCCAACTGGTCGCTCGCTTGAAGCAAGCCTAAGGCGAGTGGCTGACCTCCTTCGTCTCGTCCCTCTACTTCAAAACTCAATATGTGAAGTAAATGAATGCTTGTCATAATAGTGTAGAATCAAAGAAATCGTGGCACGATTCTTCACGAAACACTTGCTATCAAACTGCCGGTTTTGAAAACGGAAAACGTATTTTCTTATACAAATACACTTAGCCTATGCAAAACAATGAATGAATCGATTAACGTTTATCGCAACGATACGGCTAAGGAAGCAAAATCGACTAAGTCTAAAAGAAAACGGTCATTGGACAACTTGTCGACAAGGTGAAGTTTCCTCGAACGGTTGCCTAGGCCAAGGGACCGATTCGGCCCGGGAAGAACGAGTGTAGCAGCGCCAGCCCTTCATGTAACACCCTGTTTTCTGAAATTAGGGATTTTTGAAAAATTATTATTTAATAATGGTGATTAGGACATGATATGATTTATGTGATTTCTAGTGTGCTTAGAACCATTTTCTAAAGTCATGCTAAGTCATGACTTATGACTTGTGATTTTGGTTAGTATAACTTAGTGTAAATCCTAGTTTTCTCTAACCTAGAAGTTGCCATGACCATGTGAGCTTAGCCATAGGCTTAGAACATCAAATTAGTGGTTTTTGGCCAAAAGGGTATTTTGGTAATTTTCTAGAAATTAAGAAGGATTAGTGAGATTTTACTATTCATGGACTTTTGATTTGCGACTTGATGATCCCTAACCTATTTACCCTAATCTATAGGTTAGACCCTAACCTAGAATGACTAAGGATTAGATATTATCATTGGGTCAAGCTTAGAAATATCTATTTACCTTTAATAGGATATTTTGCTTGATTTATGCAAAAGATCTATTATATGGCTCTTTAGTCCATTTCTTAACCATGAAGGTTTGAACCACCACCTTGCCTTGGTATGGCCGGCCAAGAGACCCCCATGACACCCCCTTGCCACCCCTATTCCTATAAAACTAACACTTAGGATTATTTCCAAGTTTCATGACAAATTAATTCACAAGAAAAACCCAAGAATCCTTCCACTCTATTTCCCATAACTTTCTCAATACTCAAGCTTTGAACCTCTAGTTTTCTCCATTAGGTCACCTACAATCTAAGGGAGCCTAGGGAAGTGTGCTACTCAGATTTTAGCAAGGAAGGACAAGTTGGGCTTTGAGGCTAATCACCCTTCATTTTGTGATTTTTAAGACATTTCACACATTGAGGTATTATGGCTAAACCTATTTAGATTATTGATTTTTTTTCTTCATTATTGCATGCATATAGTTATAATATAGTTGTGGGTAGGGTTTGGTAAAATTTTAGGGTTGTTTGGTGTCGTATCGGACACGTATCCTACATGTAAAACCCTAATTTTGCTCACTGTTTTTGTTCACTGTCATAGTATATTAACTCACTGTTTTCCAAATCTTTTTGAACCAAAACCTAGCCTAGCTAACCCTAACCCTAACCCTGTGTCACTGAGCACGTATTGGTTTGTGTCGTGTCCAAAATTGGACACAACAGCTCTCAGTTTATACTGTTTAGACACTGCACAGTGCACATGAAATGTGCCCTGCTACCACAGTGTCCAACCACACTCTACACGCCACTTGGACACGTCAAACTTGACACACGACACGGGGCAATGACTGACAGGTCATCCCCAAAGTTTGGGATGACCTCGTGTCCTGTCGGACACGGAATCGACTCTCAAAGGGTCGTTCAGTGCACAGTGTACACACACAGACACTCGACTTTGAGCGTGTCGTGTCCACTCTACACGACACGTGGACACTTCGTACTGACACGAGCACGAAGCCTATACATAGGCGAACATGTGGACACAATTACTTGGGTGTGTCGTGTCCCGTGTCGCGAACACGAGACACGGGAAAACACGACTACACGGTCTGAAACACGAATTTTGGGGTTTCTGATACGCATGTCGTGTCCACTCTACACGACACGTGGATGCGTATCAGGCACATGGACACGTAGCCTAGACCTAGGCGCACCTTCGGGTACGAGCACGAGGCCTGTGTCGCCTTGTGTCGTGTCCTAGACCATTTTTTGGTTTTACACTGATACGCACTGTATCAGTGTACATCCTTTTACCCGATCGACTTTGAAACCTTGTGGACACGCCGTGTCGTGTCATGACACCGTGTCAGGCTACTAGGGACCTAGACTAACCTAGGGGCTATCATTACCAACCAACCTTAGGCCATCATAGTTCGATTTGGGTGGAGTTTGAACTAACCCAAATCGAGTGTGTGCAGTCCCAAATTCTAGTTTTCTGAAATTATCCCAGTTTTTAAAATCCAATTTCAAATGTATTTTTCTATATTTTTATGAGTGTAAATATATGTATACAGTATGTATATACGTAGTATATATGTATATGTGAGTGTGGGTCAATTTTAGGAGTTTTTGGTTGGGTATATGTGTAGTTGTATATATATACATATGTATGTATATATGTATTCTGTGTGTGTGTGTGTTTGGGACTGGAATTTGGTTCCAGGAACCTGGAATTTCCCCCCTGCTGTTCAGCAGTATCACCTCTCTCTCTTACTGTCTCACTCCCTCTCTCACTCTATGTCCTTCTCTCTAGGTCCCTCTCTCCTCCCTATATATATATATATATATATTGATATATATATTTGTATTAGTTCCTACATAGTGTTATTATATATATGAGGGTTTTTGGGTATTGTATATATAGTATTCCCATATAGGTATATAGATAGTAGATTGATGTGTGTATATATATATATATATAGATATATATGTATGTATAACTTACTAGCTATAGGGCTATATGAAAACCCCATCATTAGCCTATGGCCAAGATCATTAGCCTATGGCTAGGGGCTAACCCTAATGGCCCAAAACCCAACTAGTGGACCCTTGTTGACTAAGGGTTGACCAAAGTCAACCTTAGGTCAAAGTGACCTAGTTAACCTAGAAATGACTAGGAATGACCTAAAACAACTAGTTTGACTAGTTTGACTAAAACCCTAACTAGTTGACTAGTGTTGACCCAACTTTGACTAGTTTGACTTTAGAGTTGACCAAGAGTTGACTTTTGACCAGATTGACCTAGAATTATGTAGTATGCATAGTAGACTTCATTTTTACTATTTAGAATACATTGTGACTTGTGTTGCTCTGATCAGGAGCCAGACACCTCTCCTCAGACTGCATATTCTCTACAGACATTCATACAGCAGGAGAGTACATTCTCTGACCGTTTCATACTTGTTCAGGCTTTACTTCTCGCTCTAGATTACTTTACTTGTTGCTGTCACATTGGTAACACGGATTGGTACTATATGGATCTTTACATGAGATGTTATCCCTCTCGGGAGCATCGGGTACTTCATGTTATGTGTGTTTCACTATCATCATGTACTCCTATGCTTCCATCATTCATGTGCACTCATGTGATCATGTACTCTCATGTTTACTGAGCCCTCATGTATACTATCATGTGCACCCTTTCATGGGCCCCATGTGATATCATGTACAATAACGTAACTTGTATAGATCCTTGTGTATTGATTGGGGTAACGGGGGAGTAGAAGTGGACATGTGAATAATTCCAAAGTAGTGTAATCATGTGCAAACTCAGTAGTGTAATCATGTATAAATTCTAGCCATTCATATGCCTATCTTGTGCTCTACATCACTAGTCACTTACAGTTCTCTATATACAGTAGATATTTTATTACAGCTATCTCTTTTACAGCGTATATTTCCTTTCAGCAGTTCATGTATCTTACTCTATTGCCTGTATCGTATTTCTTAACCTGATATGAACTGCGTGAGATGTATTGTGCTCGTTCCTGTCCTGATTGGACCTGTTGAAAATATTACAGAGGATGAGGACGAGGCATGGGTGACTACTTATTATGGAGCAGGACTAGATGACACTTGTATTGAGGACCCTCAGCAGGTTCCACCTACAGCTGAGGAGGATGTTCTAGTAGTCTAGACCAGTTTAGTCTAGGCAGTCTTTTCTATATCATTTTGTCTCACATTCTGAGTCGTATTTTGAGATGTGGAGATGTATAGACTCTTAGACTTATTGTATTATGAGTTGACATTCTGGATGTTATGTATCTTAGACACTTAGACTTATTTCATCTATGCTATGGTTCTCTTTGAGTTACTATCTATCTTCTGTCTTTCATTTTTCTACCTTAGATGTGATTGAGACTATATGTTGTGATGTTACCTCCACTCGGAGAGTATAAACTGTACAGGTACCTTATATTGTTAGATGATTGACCTAGGACAGCGTTCTACCGCCGACACTGCGGCGTAGGCTGGACGTACCCACTTCTCGTGCCCTTACTCTAGGGTGCGGGTCATGACACGTTTTTAGTGGTGGCCCATGCAGGTCCAGTTATGTGGTGATATTCGAACTAGAGTATCGCCACAGCCTGCAGTAGGAACTAGGATGTAGATGAGGTACTCAATCACATTAGGAAAAACTCTTATCTAAATTTCTACTATCTAAATTCTTGCTGATATTGTCTTTCTTTTGAAATAAACTGTCTCCTTTGACTATATCGTTTCTTCTCCGTATTGATTTTCTTGTTGATCAGTCTTCAGGATGGTGGAGACACGATCGCAGCGTCTCGGTCCAGGTGATACCACTGAGAGGTCTGCCACCTCTCGTCCAGCTCACCAGGACCCGGGGACTGCAGCTCCCCTTACTCCAGCTCATGTGGGAGCTTCTGCCACATTTGGGGGTGCACCTCTACTTATTCGGGGTACCATCCCAGCTACCCCAGATATGCCTCCCCCGCAGTTTCGTCAGCCTCAGTTCCAGCACCACCAGCAGCACCAACAGTACCAGCAGGAGTACCAGCAGCAGATGCCATCTGGATTTGTGGATGCTGCACAGATGTTTACATATTTCCAGCAGTCCCTAGAGTCGCAGCAGATCCAGCAGCAGCATCAGACGACGGCATTTACCAGAGGCATTGATGAGGTCCATCAGCTGGCTAGAGTGACGATGGAGAGGTTGGCAGTCCAGTCGCAGGGAGGATCAGGACCGCCGCGACAGCAGAGGATTCCGGGCATACAGGACTTCAAGAAGATGAACCCCAGGGACTTCTTGGGGACAGAGGGGATTCTTTATGCTGATGACTGGATTGAGCACATTGAGAAGATCTTTCGACTGGCGAAGATACCAGTCGGACTCCAGATCGAGGCAGCAGCCAGCCAGATGCGGGATCTTGCCCGTACCTAGTATCAGATGGACCCGAGAGTAGGCACTCCAGGGCAGACATGGAGAGTTTTCAAGGAGCTCTTCAAGGGGAAGTTTTTCCCAGATCAGGCAGTCGGTGCTTTGGAGACCCAGTTCGAGAACCTGGTTCAGGGGAACCAGACTGTAGAGGAGTATTCCGGTGAGTTTTGTCGGTTGAGCAGATTCGTGGAGGGCCTTAGCGAGACAGCGAAGGCGAGGAGGTTCAGGAAGGGCTTGGTCAAGGAGGTCAAGTCCTTGACCAAGAGTGACAGGAATGCCACTTTTGAGGAGATCCTATCAGGAGCGATGGCGGCCGAGGATGATCTTGAGCTGAAGCTCAAGAGGGGCTGCGACACCCAGGGAGCTGGCAGCAGTGGAGGACAGGCCAAGAGGCCTCATTTTCAGCACCAGCAGCAGAGGCCATTCCAGCAGCAGAGGCCGTTCCAGCAGGTGCAGCAGCCGAGGCACTAGCAGCAGGCACCCAGGCAGCAGGTCGTCAGTTGCTCTTTCTGTAAGAAGCAGGGTCATGGATGGAATGACTGCAGAAAGAGGCTTGGCAGGTGTCTACTATGTGGTTCTGGAGACCACCAGCTGAGGGAGTGTCCCATGTCTTCGGGACGACCAGTTCAGGGAGGCGGAGCCAAGGCTCCGGCAGGGCAGCAGAAGGGACCTTTGCCGACTCAGCAGCAGAGGTTCACCCAGCATCAGGCCAGGGGTGGTCAGCAGGGACGAGCCTATGCCATGGCAGCAGAGGATGCCGAGGTTACTGGAGAGCTGATAGCAGGTTCTATTCTTCTCGACTCTATTCCAGCTTATGCATTGTTTGATTCTGGGGCTTCCCATAGCTTTGTATCAGTATCTTTTGCGATTCGACATCATGTTATATCTGAATCGTTGCCTAGGACTTGCAAGATTACGACCGGGGGTGGCATTATCCTCGTTCGTGATATTTGCAAGGGACGGAGAGTAGTTTTGGGAGGCCGAGAGTTGGATGTGTGTTTGCTCGTAATACCACTACCGAACTACGATATTGTACTCGGTATGGATTGGTTGAGCATGCACCATGCCAGCATTGATTGTCGCGGGGGTAGAGTTCTGTTCAGAGCGCCAGGAGAGCCAGAGTTTATATATTCCCGACGGCAGGCAGAGCAGACTTGCGGAGTTTTCTGTGGAGCTTCAGTCGAGGAGCAGCCAGCTCCACATCCATTGATTGCTGAGTTCATAGACGTGTTTCCAGAGGAATTGCCTGGGCTTCCACCAGACAGAGACGTTGAGTTCTCGATAGACTTGGTTCCAGGTGTGGAACCCATTTCTCAGCATGTCTATCGGGTGAACAACAGCGAGCTGGTGGAATTGAAGAAACAGGTGGATGAGTTGCAGGACAAAGGCTTCATCCGCTCTAGTTCTTCACCTTGGGGTACACCGGTACTCTTTGTACCGAAGAAGGATGGGTCGATACGTATGTGTATCGACTACATGGTACTCAACAGTCTGACGATCAAAAACATATATCCACTGCCGCGGATCGACGATCTCTTCGATCAGTTGAGCGGAGCTCGGGTATTCTCGAAGATTGATCTGAGGTCAGGCTACCATCAGGTAAAGGTAAAGAGGGAGGACATCCCGAAGACGGCGTTCAGGACGCGGTATGGCCTGTTCGAGTTTATGGTGATGTTGTTTGGGTTGACGAATGCTCCGGCGGTGTTCATGAACTTGATGAACAAGGTGTTCCACCAGTACTTAGATAAGTTCGTGGTGGTGTTCATTGACGACATCTTGGTGTACTCGAAGACCGAGGAGGAGCACGAGGAGCACTTGAGAGTGGTCCTGGAGACTCTCAGACAGGAGCAGCTTTACGGCAAGCTCTCGAAGTGCGAGTTCTTCCTCGACAGAGTTGACTTCCTGGGTCATGTAGTGACTGGAGATGGGATCTCAGTCGACCCGAGGAAGATATCAGCAGTTGAGGCTTGGGCAGCGCCGATGTCAGTGGCAGAGATCAGGAGCTTCCTAGGATTGGCAGGCTACTACAGGAGGTTCGTCCAGGATTTCTCCCGGGTTGCAGAGCCGTTGTCTAGGCTGACCCGGAAGGACGCAGAGTTTCTCTGGTCAGAGGAGTGTCAGGCCGCTTTCGATGAGTTGAAGAAGCGGTTGACGACAGCCCCGATTCTGACATTGCCATCAGGATCAGGCGGGTTCACTATCTACAGTGACGCCTCGGGGAAGGGTTTGGGTTGTGTCTTGCAGCAGCATGAGAAGGCGATTGCCTATGCTTTCAGGCAGTTACGGCCCCATAAGAAGAACTACCCTACCCATGATTTAGAGTTGGCGGCAGTTATCTTTGCTCTGAAGCTGTGGAAACACTATTTGTATGGAGAGCGTGTGGAGATATTTACAGACCACAAGAGCTTGAAGTACGTGTTTACGCAGAAGGAGCTGAACATGAGGCAGCGTAGATGGCTGGAGCTGATGAAGGACTTTGATATTCTTCTGCAGTATCATCCAGGAAAGGCCAACGTAGTTGCTGATGCGTTGAGCAGATATCCGACAGCTATGTGCTTGACGATGGATCGTCACTTGTTAGCGGACTTGGAGAGCCTTGGGATCGAGGTGATTGTGCCGGGAGTGCAGATGCAGATGTTGGGCCTCCAGATTCAGTCGGACTTGATTGATAGGATCAAGTCGGCTCAGTTCGATGACGTTTCCCTACGATGCATCAGGGAGCAGGTCAGACATGGATTTGCGGACGATGAGTTCACTCTTGCAGCGGATGGCGCATTGAGGTACGGTTCCAGACTGTGTGTGCCCAGTGGAGACTTTCGGAAGCAGGTTATGCAGGAGGCCCACCGTTCTCAGTACTCGATACATCCGGGAGCTAACAAGATGTATAGGGATCTGAGAGAGCATGCATGGTGGAGTGGGATGAAGCGCGAGGTAGCACACTTCGTAGCTAGGTGTTTGATCTGCCAGCAGGTCAAGGCAGAGAGGCAGAGGCCAGGAGGACTGTTGCAGCCGTTACCCATTCCGGAGTGGAAGTGGGAGCACATCACGATGGACTTTGTTTCGGGATTGTCGCGTACTCCAGGAGGGAAGGATGCGATTTGGGTCATCGTCGACAGGTTGACCAAATCGGCCCACTTTTTGCCATTCAAAGTGGGTTTGTCTACCGAGAAGCTGTCAGAGATGTATATGAGACAGATAGTCAGACTTCATGGGATTCCAGTGAGCATTGTATCAGACCGGGACAGCTGTTTCACTTCACATTTCTGGAGGAGCTTGCATATTAGCTTGGGCACTCAGCTCAAGTTTAGTACTACATACCACCCGCAGACAGACGGACAGTCAGAGCGGACCATTCAGACACTGGAGGACATGTTGAGGACTTATGTACTGGACTTTGGAGGATCTTGGGAGAGTCACCTGCACTTAGTAGAGTTTGCATATAACAACAGCTTTTAGGCCAGCATCGAGGTGTCCCCTTTTGAGGTACTGTACGGGCGTAGATGTCGTACACCCTTGTCTTGGGATGATGTTGGGGAGCGAGTATTATTGGGGCCTGAAATGGTTGTAGATGCAGCAGAAAAGGTAAAGCTTATCAGAGATCGGCTTCGCGTGGCGCAGGACAGACATCGGCACTGGGCCGATAGCCACCGCAGACCTTTGGAGTTTGAGGTATAGTTTAGAGATAGGATTAGGATTAGGTTGTCTCGTTTGTGTTTTGTTAATCATGTTTGTTTATCATATTTAAATTGAGACCTTGTTTGTGATTAGGTCGGAGACCAGGTATTCCTGAGGATATCTCCGACACGTGGCACGATACGTTTTGGTGGAGGTGGGAAGCTTAGCCCGCGTTTCATCGGCCCTTTCGTTATCAGCGGGAGAGTCGGTGACGTATCTTACAGGCTAGACTTACCCCCAGCATTGGTTGGAGTCCACAACGTATTTCACGTGTCGCAGTTGAGACGGTATGTGGCAGATCCTAGCCATGTACTTGATCATTTCGAGATCGAGGTAGGTCCTACTCTTCGTTATCCAGAGCAGCCTGTTGAGATTCTGGATCGGCGGGAGAAGGCATTTAGGAACCAGACGATACCATTGGTTCGTGTCGCATGGAGGCATCATTCTCCAGGAGAGTCCACCTGGGAACGGGAGGATGAGATGCGCGAGCGATACCCTTATCTATTTGTACCTTGAGGTATGATTTCTATCCTTCTCTTTTAGTTTCAGTTTCGTCTTAAATTTCGAGGACGAAATTATTGTTAGGAGGGTAGACTTGTAACACCCTGTTTTCTGAAATTAGGGATTTTTGAAAAATTATTATTTTTATTATTTAATAATGGTGATTAGGGCATGACATGATTTATGTGATTTCTAGTGTGCTTAGAACCATTTTCTAAAGTCATGCTAAGTCATGACTTATGACTTGTGATTTTGGTTAGTATAACTTAGTGTAAATCCTAGTTTTCTCTAACCTAGAAGTTGCCATGACCATGTGAGCTTAGCCATAGGCTTAGAACATCAAATTAGTGGTTTTTGGCCAAAAGGGTATTTTGATAATTTTTTAGGAATTAAGAAGGATTAGTGAGATTTTACTATTCATGGACTTTTGATTTGTGACTTGATGATCCCTAACCTATTTACCCTAATCTATAGGTTAGACCCTAACCTAGAATGACTAAGGATTAGATATTATCATTGGGTCAAGCTTAGAAATATCTATTTACCTTTAATAGGATATTTTGCTTGATTTATGCAAAAGATCTATTATATGGCTCTTTAGTCCATTTCTTAACCATGAAGGTTTGAACCACCACCTTGCCTTGGTATGGCCGGCCAAGAGACCCCCATGACACCCCCTTGCCACCCCCATTCCTATAAAACTAACACTTAGGATTATTTCCAAGTTTCATGACAAATCAATTCATAAGAAAAACCCAAGAATCCTTCCACTCTATTTCCCATAACTTTCTCAATACTCAAGCTTTGAACCTCTAGTTTTCTCCATTAGGTCACCTACAATCTAAGGGAGCCTAGGGAAGTGTGCTACTCAGATTTTAGCAAGGAAGGACAAGTTGGGCTTTGAGGCTAATCACCCTTCAATTTGTGATTTTCAAGACATTTCACACATTGAGGTATTATGGCTAAACCTATTTAGATTATTGATTTTTTCTTCATTATTGCATGCATATAGTTATAATATAGTTGTGGGTAGGGTTTGGTAAAATTTTAGGGTTGTTTGGTGTCGTATCAGACACGTATCCTACATGTAAAACCCTAATTTTGCTCACTGTTTTTGTTCACTGTCATAGTATATTAACTCACTGTTTTCCAAATCTTTTTGAACCAAAACCTAGCCTAGCTAACCCTAACCCTAACCCTGTGTCACTGAGCACGTATTGGTTTGTGTCGTGTCCAAAATTGGACACAACAGCTCTCAGTTTACGCTGTTTAGACACTGCACAGTGCACATGAAATGTGCCCTGCTACCACAGTGTCCAACCACACTCTACACGCCACTTGGACACGTCAAACTTGACACACGACACGGGGCAATGACTGACAGGTCATCCCCAAAGTTTGGGATGACCTCATGTCCTGTCGGACACGGAATCGACTCTCAAAGGGTCGTTCAGTGCACAGTGTACACACACAGACACTCGACTTTGAGCGTGTCGTGTCCACTCTACACGATACGTGGACACTTCGTACTGACACGAGCACGAAGCCTATACATAGGCAAACGCGTGGACACAATCACTTGGGTGTGTCGTGTCCCGTGTCGCGAACACGAGACACGGGAAAACACGACTACACGGTCTGAAACACGAATTTTGGGGTTTCTGATACGCATGTCGTGTCCACTCTACACGACACGTGGATGCGTATCAGGCACATGGACACGTAGCCTAGACCTAGGCGCACCTTCGGGTACGAGCACGAGGCCTGTGTCACCTTGTGTCGTGTCCTAGACCATTTTTTGGTTTTACACTGATACGCACTGTATCAGTGTACATCCTTTTACCCGATCGACTTTGAAACCTTGTGGACACGCCGTGCCGTGTCATGACACCGTGTCAGGCTACTAGGGACCTAGACTAACCTAGGGGCTATCATTACCAACCAACCTTAGGCCATCATAGTTCGATTTGGGTGGAGTTTGAACTAACCTAAATCGAGTGTGTGCAGTCCCAAATTCTAGTTTTCTGAAATTATCCCAGTTTTTAAAATCAAATTTCAAATGTATTTTTCTATATTTTTATGAGTGTAAATATATGTATACAGTATGTATATACGTAGTATATATGTATATGTGAGTGTGGGTCAATTTTGGGAGTTTTTGGTTGGGTATATGTGTAGTTGTATATATATACATATGTATGTATATATGTATTCTGTGTGTGTGTGTGTTTGGGACTGGAATTTGGTTCCAGGAACCTGGAATTTCCCCCCCTGCTGTTCAGCAGTATCACCTCTCTCTCTTACTGTCTCACTCCCTCTCTCACTCTATGTCCTTCTCTCTAGGTCCCTCTCTCCTCCCTATATATATATATATTGATATATATATTTGTATTAGTTCCTACATAGTGTTATTATATATATATGAGGGTTTTTGGGTATTGTATATATAGTATTCCCATATAGGTATATAGATAGTAGATTGATGTGTATATATATATATAGATATATATGTATGTATAACTTACTAGCTATAGGGCTATATGAAAACCCCATCATTAGCCTATGGCCAAGATCATTAGCCTATGGCTAGGGGCTAACCCTAATGGCCCAAAACCCAACTAGTGGACCCTTGTTGACTAAGGGTTGACCAAAGTCAACCTTAGGTCAAAGTGACCTAGTTAACCTAGAAATGACTAGGAATGACCTAAAACAACTAGTTTGACTAGTTTGACTAAAACCCTAACTAGTTGACTAGTGTTGACCCAACTTTGACTAGTTTGACTTTAGAGTTGACCAAGAGTTTACTTTTGACCAGATTGACCTAGAATCATGTAGTATGCATAGTAGACTTCATTTTTACTATTTAGAATACATTGTGACTTGTGTTGCTCTGATCAGGAGCCAGACACCTCTCCTCAGACTGCATATTCTCTACAGACATTCATACAACAGGCGAGTACATTCTCTGACCGTTTCATACTTGTTCAGGCTTTACTTCTCGCTCTAGATTACTTTACTTGTTGCTGTCACATTGGTAACACGGATTGGTACTATATGGATCTTTACATGAGATGTTTTCCCTCTCGAGAGCATCGGGTACTTCATGTTATGTGTGTTTCACTATCATCATGTACTCCTATGCTTCCATCATTCATGTGCACTCATGTGATCATGTACTCTCATATTTACTGAGCCCTCATGTATACTATCATGTGCACCCTTTCATGGGCCCCATGTGATATCATGTACAATAACGTAACTTGTATAGATCTTTGTGTATTGATTGGGATAACGGGAGAGTAGAAGTGGACATGTGAATAATTCCAAAGTAGTGTAATCATGTGCAAACTCAGTAGTGTAATCATGTATAAATTCTAGCCATTCACATGCCTATCTTGTGCTCTACATCACTAGTCACTTACAGTTCTCTATATACAGTAGATATTTTATTACAGCTATCTCTTTTACAGCGTATATTTTCTTTCAGCAGTTCATGTATCTTACTCTATTGCCTGTATCGTATTTCCTAACCTGATATGAACTGCGTGAGATGTATTGTGCTCGTTCCTGTCCTGATTGGACCTGTTAAAAATATTACAGAGGATGAGGACGAGGCATGGGTGACTACTTATTATGGAGCAGGACTAGATGACACTTGTATTGAGGACCCTCAGCAGGTTCCACCTACAGCTGAGGAGGATGTTCCAGTAGTCTAGACCAGTTTAGTCTAGGCAGTCTTTTCTATATCATTTTGTCTCACATTCTGAGTTGTATTTTGAGATGTGGAGATGTATAGACTCTTAGACTTATTGTATTATGAGTTGACATTCTGGATGTTATGTATCTTAGACACTTAGACTTATTTCATCTATGCTATGGTTCTCTTTGAGTTACTATCTATCTTCTGTCTTTCATTTTTCTACCTTAGA
The DNA here is from genome assembly GCA_029216955.1 of Iris pallida. NCBI lineage: Eukaryota > Viridiplantae > Streptophyta > Magnoliopsida > Asparagales > Iridaceae > Iris > Iris pallida. Next base: position 10,191,046 of record JANAVB010044419.1, read on the forward strand.
TGTGATTGAGACTATATGTTGTGATGTTACCTCCACTCGGAGAGTATAAACTGTACAGGTACCTTATATTGTTAGATGATTGACCTAGGACAGCGTTCTACCGCCGACACTGCGACGTAGGCTGGACGTACCCACTTCTCGTGCCCTTACTCTAGGGTGCGGGTCGTGACACTTCATCGGCGCGAGTTATGCGGGCACTTTCGCACAGGGCTCGCTACCCGTCGCGAAAGGGGCGTCGTCTAACCAATGCTATAGTCCGAAATGGCTTGACATTGCCAGTGGCCTTCATACCCCTTCACTGCTTAACAGGTACACGGGACAAGGGATGAATATGATAGTTGCTTAATGATATACAGTTTTATATGCTTGCCTCAAAACATGTTAACATGCAAATTAAACAGGATGGTTAGAAAGATCATTGAAATAGCTAGCGAACATGTTTACGAAACTTCTTGAATCAAATGCAGAGCTTGGATTTAATTAGCCATTCGCCAGTACATGTGTTTCGTGCTGATCCTCGCTCTTTGCAGGTCCCGCGAACCAGGAAGGACGCGCCAGCTAGCTCGACGGCGTTCGTAATTTTGAAGCTTCGGCCGTGCGTCGAAGACTTTCTCTGCGACTCCACTTTTGAAGGCTCTCGGCAGTCCAAGAAAAATGACTCAGCGTCCCTCCCATCTAGGTCACTGGAGTACTTTGTGTATATTGAGGGATGTGTGCAATGTATGGAACGGCTATCTCATCGGCACTCTTTTGTAATCGAGTCATGTTGTAGCCCGTGCGGCAATGAGTCTTGTATCGGAGTCTGTAAAAGATGTTCATTATCAATAAAATTCAAGTTTCCTTTACTTATTGTGTGAATCAATTTGTCTGCGTACTCTCTTAGATCTCGTGTCTCGGATTACCTTATGACAAGGCCTTGTGCAATCGCAAATTAGGTTCGTACGGCATCACGCCCGGGGGACGATTATCGATTTGACGGAATCGGGGCATGACATAATGGTATCAGAGCACGGCTTTATGTCCTTGGCCTCCAATGTCGAGTTCTAGTCTCCAACCGTTGACCTCATGTCGATGAGATGAGTTGTTCCATACGCTGAACCCAGGACATTTTCCGAAACTAACGAGAGTTACCTTCTTTTCCCTGCAGTTACGGGAGCTCAGGCGGAAGACGAGACGAACGGTTCCAGCGGCTCGAGTGCTTCTAGACCCGGGCATTCCGTTAACCCAACGGGAATGACGCCTACCGTAGCCGGACCTTTCGGCGACCCGATGCAACGTATGCTGCAGATGCTTGAAATGTAGCAACGTCAAAACGAGCTCCATCGTCAGCAAGCGGAGGCTCGTCAGGCTCAATTTGAGAATCGATTCGAGGCTCAATTCAAGCTGCAGCAGCAGCAGCTGAATACCCTCCAGCAGATCGTACAGTCGGTCGTGGGCAACAACAACAATTCAACGATGACGCCTGCCATGACCCAGCCTGCGGTTCGATCCAACGAAGCCAAACCAGAGGCGCCCGTGCTCTCACCTGCGGCACCGAGAAGTTCTAACTTTGACGTGTCAAAATTCACTAAAAGCTGTCGCACTTCCTTCAACGACACAGAAGATCCCTCGGTGGCGATCGACTGGTTGGAGGAGCTGGAAGACAAGTTCGAGCTTCTGGGTGTCGAGGACTCGAAGAAAGTCGCATGTGCTCAACTTCTACTTCGAATGAACGCGCACGATTGGTGGGCTGTGCAGAAGCGCGCTATTCGACGTGAAGACGAGACGACGGCGATCTTATGGACGACATTCAGAGATGCGTTCGAGAACGAATATCTTTCTGCAGCCGTGCGACAGGAAAAAGAAAATGAGTTTATGCAGTTGACGCAAGAAAATATGACAGTACGACAATATGCGACCAAATTCAATAAACTGGCCAAGTTTGCTGGAGACTATTTACCTACCACTGCAAGTCGAGCAAAACGATTTGTAGTGGACCTGCGTTCCTCTATCCGTGCTCATGTCTCGGTGCCCGAATACAAAACTGTGGGTAAGGCACTCAACCACGCCATCCGTCTGGAGTCCGAGTATCCTCCTACTACTACCGGCGCTGTTCACCTTAATAACAAATGCCATAGTAATGCGGGAGGCAACAACGCACACAAGCGTCAATATCGCGGCAACCAGACGAAGGAGCGGATGGTCTGTAATTTCTGCCACAAGTACGGGCACCTGGACTCTGAGTGCCGACTTAAGCATAGAGTATGTTTCGCGTGCGGCAAAAGAGGTCACCTCGTAAGGGACTGCCCGGAAGCTACGCCGAACCAACGCCTCCCGCAACATCAGTAAAACCGAGGCCAAGCACCTCGGGCTCCACCGACCGCACAACAGAATGGCCAAGACCGTCGCCCCAATGCTCAGGGTCGCGTCTACGCCATGACTCAGGACGAAGCGTTTGCATCTGATACAGTCGTGACAGGTATACTGTAATTCAATAATAAACCTGCTCGTGTATTGTTTGATTCATGTGCCATGCATAGTTTTATATCGGCGAACTTTGCCGTCGAGCACAAATTTACCGTGACACCACTGGGCCTCGACCTCACTGTTAACATACCGTCAGGCATGCCACTACTTGCAAATTTAGTATGCGGAGACGGAATCATCTGTATAGGTGGTCAAAAGGTCAGTCTCGATGCGATAGTCCTAAATATTAAAGACTACGATATCATTCTGGGGATGGATTGGCTCGGTCCGTGCAACGCAACCATAGACTGCGCTGAAAAGAAGGTCACATTCCGCATACCTGGAGTGCCTGAATTCTGCTACTCGTGTGGTGAGGTGTCGCCGACCTGCATGGTGATCTTCGCAATATCTGCTCGACGGATGCTGCATTCCGGGTACGAAGCTATCTAGCTTTCGTTCGAGACATGCGACAGGATGGTGCAAACGCGGGTCAGACCGACGTTGTGGCAGAATTCCCCGATGTGTTCCCGGACGAGCTGCCCGGCATGCCGCCCGATCGAGAGATTGAGTTCACTATCGATACCTTTCCCGACACTCGACCGATCTCGAAAGCCCCGTACAGAATGGCTCCTGCAGAGCTTAAAGAACTCAAAGTGCAGTTACAAGAATTGCTCGACAAGGGATTCATCCGATCCAGCGTCTCGCCCTGGGGAGTGCCCGTGCTGTTTGTCAAGAAGAAGGATAGCTCTATGTGTCTTTGTATCGACTACCGCGAGGTGAATAAAGCCACCGTCCGGAACAAATACCCCCTGCCTCGCATAGACGATCTGTTTGATCAGCTTCAAGGAGCCACGGTGTTCTCTAAAATTGATCTGCGTTCGGGTTACCATCAACTCAAGATCAAGCCGGACGATGTGTCGAAGTCTGCTTTCCGCACTCTATACGGCCATTACGAGTTCCTGGTAATGCCGTTCGGCCTAACGAATGCCCTGTCACGCCCTGCACCCGTATGAGCGATCGTCCTCGCTAAGGCGTGATGCCGCACGAGCCTAGATTGCGCTCGTGCAAGGCGGGTTCCATAACGGTCGATTTCAGCGGCTGCGACGGGGTCGTCGCACAGAAGTCCCAAGCAGAGACATTGAATAGCAGCATCGGAATTTAGAACAAAACACAAGTCATTCAAAGAAGCTCTTTATTGATATTGAAACAACGGTTATATTGGGGGCGCAAGGCCAATATTACAATCACTCAAGCTCACTCTTCTCACATTTTACAAGTTCACTCGTGTGGGGCGAATCTTGCTTTGAGCAACGGTGTTTTGACACCCCATCAACTTTTCTTCATCTCTTCTTTCTCTAGATTATTATAACTCGTTCTGTCCCAATTGTAACACGTTTGCAAGGAAGAACGAGAGATCTTCTCTTCTCTATTTCTCTCCTTCATATTGTAATCTGCCTATTTGGTTTTTTGTATCATCGGAGATCTTGAGATTGATCACTGCAAAGTTTTTTGTGTGACATCTCAGATCTCGATTGCATCAATTTTCCATCTTTGGTCAAGCCCCGAGACTAACACGGAATACAATATAGCCGGGAATTATATATTCCCGGGAATCAAATTCCAAGGAATTAAATTCCCTGGAAAATTACATTCCCATGTTTGGTGACAATATAAATATTCCCGGGAAAAAAATAAAAAATAATAATAACGAAAAAAAATGAACAAATATAAAAAAAAACCGATAAAAATGACAAAAAATCGGTAAAAACGAAAAAAAATGGTAAAAACGACAAAAAACGGTAAAAACGACAAAATAACAAAAAACGACAAAAACGATGAAAAACGACAAAAAGTCGATTAAAACGACAAAAATGACAAAAAAAATGTATAAACGACAAAAAATAACAAAAAGGGTAAAAAACGAAAAAAATAACCAAACCACGACAAAAACGACATAAAATCGGTAAAAACGACAAAAAAAACCAAAATGCGGCAAAAACGACAAAAACAACAAAAAATTGGTTAAAACGACAAAAAAATCGGTTAAAACGACAAAAAAAATCGGTTAAAAACAACAAAAAATCGGTTAAAACAACAAAAAAAAAACCAAAAAGCGACAAAAAAGAAAAATAATCGATAAAAATGACAAAAAGAACAAAAAAATCGATTAAAACGACAAAAAAATCGGTTAAAACGACAAAAAATCGGTAAAAGCGACAAAAAAGTGACAAAAATGACAAAAAATGACATAAAATCAGTAAAAATGAACAAAAAGCAACAAAACAACAAAAAACAACTAAAAACGGTAAAAACAACAAAAAAAACTCAACAACAAATCGCTTAAAACGACAAAAATTGACAAAAAAGCGACAAAAATGACAAAAATATGGGTAAACCCGACAAAAAATAATCAAAAAGTGACAAAAAAGACAAAAAATGGGTAAAAATGACAAAATCGCTTAAAACGACAAAAAATTGGTAAAAACGACAAAAATTGAAAAAAAAAAAAGCGATAAAAAATGAAAAAAAATAATCAAAAAGTGAAAAAAATGAGTAAAAACGACAAAAAATCGTTTAAAACGACAAAAAATGACAAAAAAGCGATAAAAACGACAAAAAATAATCAAAAAGTGACAAAAAGACAAAATGGGTAAAATGACAGAAAATCGCTTAAAACGACAAAAAATTGGTAAAAACGATAAAAAATAACAAAAAACGATAAAAACGACAAAAAAAGAAAAAATGTTCAAAACTAATCAAAATTGATCAAAAAAGAAGAAAAAAAATTTGACAATTTTTTTTGCCCGGGCAAAAAAAAATACCCATATATTCTCAAGGGATAGAATTCCCATTTTTTGTGGGTAAACTATTTACCCGGGTATTTATAATTTCCGGGAATAAATTTTTTATAAGCCAAACAAACGTGGTAATAGATTCCCATCTTAAATTTTTCGGAAATAAAAAAAAAATACCGCGAACCAAACGCCCCTAAGTTCTTTTCGACAAATCAGTCCAAAATTGGAAGTTGTATTAAACTATTATCTATGCCTTCGCAAAGTTGGAAGCTGTATGTATACATATTAAATTAAAACCTTTAATTGTATGTGCACAGAGGACTTGATCTAGGACTCGTATCTGAGTATCGGTATAATCCAAACATATTGAACCAATGGAAGAAAAAAATGACAAAATTTGCCTTTAATGAATATGAAAGTTCATAATTCATTCAACTTACCATGGAAGGTTAAATATTGAGACCGAAGGTACTATTTCTTAAACCAGCTCATTCCGCTACTGCCCCATGTGTAGCATACCCAACTACTAGCAATCTCCTTACTATATTGTTCTGCCAAGTAGTTTATTGTTATTCTTAAATCCTCTTTTATGTTTTGTTCAGGATTAAATATTACTATTCACCTATTTTTTTTAACATGGCTAATACTCTTTTATGTTTTCTTCAGTAATTTATTTTTTTCTAGCTCCACAAGTCAATTTAGAAAATGAACATGTTGGGATCCGGTGAAGTAAGCTCAATTTATCTTTATAATATGTTTTTAATAATATATTGCTGAAGAATTTTTAGTTCTTATTATTTGCTTGTTTTATGAAGTCTTCCAAAAAAGGTGCAAAACGAGGAGTGAAACAAAATTTAGCTGTCATTGCCAAATTGAAAACTCAAACACTAGGGAAAAAGCTAACTCAAACTATAGGGTTCAAAGTTCTACCAATCGTGGGATAACGCAAACAAGGCGAGAAAAGGAAAATACAGAAAATCCAAGTTCCCCTAACATTGGGACAAAATAAAAATTGTTGAATTGGGAGACGGGTTTAGAAGTTGTTGCAATTGGTGAGATTGCATCTACAAATCCAAAGCATTTGGTCCATCATGTGGCTATAGGAAACGAGTGCTACAAACTTTGGGATCATGAAGTAATTGATTATGAGGTGACTTTGTATCGGCCGACACGTGAATTTTTTCTTCTACATGAGGCTTTATCGAGTACAATTGTGTGGCCTATAAAGTATCTCAAATTTGACTAGTGGTAACACTTTTGAGGTAACGTAATATGACTATCATTTTCTTTATATCGCTTTTTGGTCTTGTTTTCTTTTATCTTTTGGAGTCTTTGGTACTTATTGTTTTGTTAGCTATGCTACAGGGTCATCTTTAGTTGTAGGAAATAATAATGCCTTATTCTCTTTGCTAGGGTTTGTTACAATATATATAGTGTCTATATTTGGGCTTATGGGCCATATTTACATTAGATTACAAATATAATCTAACACCCCCCCTCAAGTTGGAGCATGCAAGTCACAAATGTCCAACTTGGGAAGGAAAGAATCAAACACATGCTTTCCAAGGGACTTGGTGAAGATGTCAGCCAGTTGAGAAGACGTAGGAAAATGCGAGGCTATTACGGTGCCATCTCTAATAGCATCGCGAACAAAATGCAAATCTACCTCAATATGTTTACTGCGCTCATGAAATACCGAGTTCTGAACCAGGTGCAGGGCTGACTGACTGTCACAATACACCCACATAGCAGACTCCTGGCGAATGCCCAAACACACCAATAACTTCTTCAACCATTTCAACTCACAAACAAGCGCAGCAAGAGATCGGTATTCAGCTTCAGCGGAAGATCGGGAAACAGTTGATTGCTTCTTGGTCTTCCAAGAAATAGGAGACCCCCCTAGAAACACCAACCAGTCTGTAACAGAGCGGCAAGTCAAGGGACAACTGGCCCAGTCGGAATCACACCAACCAGAAAGACGGAGATCACAATCAGCTTTCAAATGAATATCCTGTCCCGGTGCATGTTTGAGATATCTGACAACTCTCAAAGCAGCATGCCAATGATCTTGTCGAGGCTCCTGTAAGAATTGAGACAAGATATGCACAGCATAGGCTAAGTCAGGACGAGTAAACGATAGATAAACTAACCTCTCAACCAGCCTACGATAAGTCTCTGCATCCGCCATATTTGGACTAGTCGATTCTGCCAGCTTGTGATTGGGCTCCATGGAAAAGCCAGCAGGTCGAGACCCCATCAAGCCGCATTCTGAAATGATATCCAAAGCATACTTTCTTTGACACAAGGAAATTCCTTCTGCACTCCGAGCCACCTCTATGCCAAGAAAGTACTTCAACACACCAAGGTCCTTCATGTGAAAGCAAGAACTAAGGTACTTTTTGAAAGCATCTAAAGCACCTGTGTCATTACCAGACACAATCATGTCATCCATATAGATCAAAACATGCAACTCTACCTTCCCTTTAAAAAGAGAGAAAAGGAAATAATCGGAATGAGATTGTATAAATCCATAGGATATCAGAGAAGCAGCAACCTTAGCAAACCAACAACGTGGTGCCTGTTTCAATCCATATAGTGAATTACGCAGGCGACATACTTTGTTGGGTTCACTATGCAAAAAACCTGACGGCAACTTCATATACACTTCTTTTGTCAGTTCTCCATGGAGAAAAGCATTGTGCACATCCATCTGGTGCAAAGTGCAGCATCTCACAGCTACAACAGCCAAGAATGCCCGAACTGTAGGCATCTTAGCTATCGGGGCAAATGTCTCTGAATAGTCGATCCCCTCAACCTGAAGATTACCGAACACAACCAGTCGTGCCTTTAAGCGCTCAACACTGTTGTCGAATTTGTACTTTATTTTGTACACCCATCTACTTCCTAATGCTTTCTTCCCATGAGGCAAATCGATAAGACTCCATGTCCGATTATCTTCCAGAGCTTGTATTTCAGTTTGCATAGCCGCGCGCCAGCCCGAATCTCGCGAGGCTTGGCGATATGAAGTAGGCTCAACACCTGCAGTGATAGATGCAAGAAAATCTCTGTGTCCAGCAGTAAATATGTCATAACTTAAAAATTGTCTTAGAGGATACGAAGTACCTGAGGAAGTGACGGGAACAGATGAACTGTGGTGAAGGGGAGACTTTTACTTTGAACAGCATTCGTCACAAAATCCTGTAACCGGACTGGCTATGATTTCTTTCTCATTCCTTTTCCCAATACTACCTCGTCGGGCACCTCTGGCATCACTGTATCCCCTGTAGCATCAGTATTATCCGTATCACCCCCAGCGGACTCTCCTGTCAATACTTCTGTATCTACCTGTGCATCCTCGCCACTCGGTGCCGAGCCACCAGCAACCACTCCGGCCTCAACAACCGTAGCTGGCACCATCCCAAAAACCTCTATATCGTCTTCCGGCACCTCAACAGATGTATGGCGTGTCGCAGAAGTCATCTCGCTAGCAGAGCCACACCCAGAAAATTCTTTTTCATAAAAAGTAACATCACGGGACACAAAAATTCATCAGTCTCTAAATCATACAATTTCCATCCTTTTTTATCAAGTGGATACCCAACAAAGATACATTTTCTACTCCTGCTAGCAAATTTATCATGTCGGGATTTCAAATCATACGCATAGCACAGACAACCAAAAATACGTAGATGATCATACGAAGGAGTTGAACCATATAAAACTTCATAAGGAGACTTAAAAAGCAAAATACTAGAAAGGGTTCTATTTATCAAATAACATGCACCCAGAACACATTCCCCCCCCCCCCCCAAAAATCCACGGAAAGAGAACCCTGAAATCTCAATGCCCTGGCTACATTTAAAATATGTCGATGTTTTCTTTCCACCCTTCCATTCTGTTGAGGTGTCCCAACACAGGATGTTTGGAACAATATACCTTGAGATGAAAAATAATCTTGTAAACAATTAAATTCAGTGCCATTGTCACTCCGCACACGACGTATATCATCCCCAAACTGACGTTTCACCATAGCAATGAATTTAAGAAACATAGAATAAACAGCACACTTATCCGTCAATAAAATAACCCAAACAGCTCTAGAAAAATTATCCACCAAAGTCAAAAAATATCGTGCCCCATTAGATGACGGAACACGATATGGTCCCCACAGATCACAGTGTATAAGTTCAAAACATCTCAAAGCACGACTACTACTATCAGGAAAGGCATCACGAGTCTGTTTAGCTTGATGACAAATATCACAAGCCTTATGAGAAAACACACTACTACCAGAGAGAAAAGATAAAGTCTGCATTACTTTATTTGAAGGATGCCCCAATCTACTATGCCAAACCTCGGAATCACTATCTTTGCATGCTAGGATCACCGAAGCCAAAGAAGCTGGAACCTCCCCCAAGAAGTAAAGTCCACCCATTTGTTCACCTGCTCCAATCACCATCCTCGTACTTCGGTCCTAAATAAAACACAAATCAGGAGTAAATAACATATCATAATTTCTGGCACCAATCAATTGGGAGATAGAGATCAAATTTTAAGTCAATATCGGAACATAAAGAACATCTGTCAACACCAACGAAGCAGTCAAAAATACTTTGCCTCTCAAAATAGCCTCAATAGTGCTCCCATCAGGCAAAATCACAGGACAGACAGGACCCTCAAAGCAATCAACTAAACAGTCACGAGAGCCTGTCGCATGAAGAGTATCCCCAGTATCGAATATCCAAGTGACAGAAGAATTCTTACCTATCAGACGATCAGAGTTTGAAGAACCAGGGTTGGAAGAATTGTCGTTACCCAGCAAGCTCATCAGTTTCTGCCATTGTTCACCTGAGAGTGGTGAAGGATACCTTCCATGCATCATATCCGCCGAACTCCCAGAAAGACCAGCAGGGACACCATGACCAGCAGCGGCGACATGATGAACAATCCCTGTGCCACCAGTACTGCGTCCCCCATCACGTCTCTGCTGTGGTGTCGGGCCTCTGCCACCGCCAGCACCACGTCTCTGCTGAGTTGTATGGTCATACCCGATCTAATCTTCTGGCTCAGGATCCTCAGCCAAGTTTAGATCGGACATACCAGACAGCCCGTGAGGAGGAGGATATGCGAAAAACCTGGCTCTGATACCATGTAGGAAATAATAATGTCTTATTCTCATTGCTAGGGTTTGTTACAATATATATAGTGTCTACATTTGGGCTTATGAGCCATATTTACATTAGATTACAAATATAATCTAATATTAGTTTTCTAGTCCAGAAAGTATCCTTTGGGGTCGCCACTTGGTTGCTAGGATATCCAGGTAACTATGCTCACTCCATAACAAGTAACCGAGCTTTTCTTTTTCGCCCTCTACATCTTATGATAAATTTTATTCTATGAAAGTTGCTTCAGCTTTCAGTTGCATTTCTTTTATGGTCATGAAAAGCCTTCAGTTGCTAACTAAAATAGTTCACGCGGATAGGAAATTTTTTGGGATTATTTTTATTTTAGAACTTTCAGTTGCTAAATAAAGTATTTCTTTATATGCTTCTTGGAAAGCCTATGAGACTATCAATGAAATAATCTGATCAATCAATTGCAACAAAGTTGATACCCTAAATTATTTTTCGTATCGAGTTGATACCCTGAATTTAAGTTTTTTTCTCATAAATACTCTGAATGAACTATCACTCTTTTCAAGTTGGACCTCCGTGACACACCTCGTGTCGAAGTCTTTCTTCGTACATGCAGATAAGCATCTTTAAGAGCATGTTTGAGACTAAATAGTTGGAAACAACCATTACAATATACAGGAAAGGAGAAGTAAAATAACCCACTAAATTACTCGAGTAAGATATCATTACAAAAAAAAACTGCTAGAGGATGGTAAAGAGAAACTCCTTTTAGCTGATATATATATATATATATATATATATATATATATATATATATATATATATATATATATATATATATATATATATATATATATATATATATATATAACTAAAAGAATAAGGACAAAAAGCAGCATTTTACAAATTGAACGTGATTTCATATTCTAGATAACAGGCAACAGAAATAGGGAATATCAAAACCTTGCAGCACATTCTATCATTGGAGACAAATGAATGAGAGAGCAAACTAAAAAGATGGATACAAATGAATGAGATAGCAAACCAAAAATGGGTTATCGTTGGTCCATTTATCAACCGCTCCGGCCTGGAAAATCTTTGCATGTCAGCTGCCAGCTGCATTAGAGTGCACAATCACAAAGCATTCTAAAATGTGAGTTTAAAGCTACTTTTCATTCGGAAGCATCATAAGAATTATCCAAATTAAACTATATTTATGAGATAATGTTTACGCAGATAGTTAAATGCAAGCACTGATAACAGCAAGAACTATCTATAACATAAGCACACAAATGGACAAATCTAAGAGTAAGAATGAGGCACAAATAAACAGGAATCGGTATTGACAGATCATAAAAATAGCACTCACTCTGATTTAGCATGCTTCAAATTTGAGGAAACCAGGCTAATCTTAAGATAGAGATGGATATAGTCCCTCATGAACATTAGTTCACTAAACTATATGTACGGGATGATGGCTGGTACAGTAGATCCAGTGTTAAAGAAGCATACTCCTAGATAATTTCAAAGTGTTCTTTTATGGTGATGAAAGGCCTTCAGTTGCTAACTAAAATAGTTCATGCGAATAGGGAATTTTTTGGAATTATTTTTATTTATGAACTTTCAGTTGCTAACTAAAGTATTTCTTTAGATGCTTCTTGGAAATACTCAATTATTTCAATTGCTAACAAAGTATATGATCCTGGTTCTTATTCTACAATATGATAATTGTCTCAAGGATGGAAATACTCATCTAAGGGTCGGGACCATGGTGTACTTGTAACTAATGGAGGGACTTGGATGTCAACAGGAAAACAAGCATCAGTTTAGATTTTTTTTAGTTCATAATGCAAATGTACTTGTTAATCTACTTTGTCCAGTATCATCCTTTGTTGTCCTATTCCACTCTAAATTACACACTACAAAAAAAGTTGGCTTTTGGGACAACACTTTTAAGAACTCTAGTTTTAAACGTCCTAAAAAATTATTATTTGGGACTGCTGTATTTTTTTGTAACAAAAAACGAATTTATTGGTGACAGATTGAAAAATGGATATCTTATTTGGGACTATTAATAATTTTCGTTCCAAATAAATTTTGAGACCGTCTCAAATAATCTCAACGGGTATGCATATGTTTGAAGTTTGACTTATTATGTCATACTTTAATCTTTATCTTCTACTTGAATCATTAAAGCCAAAAATTTCTAGTATCCTCACTACACCAAAATGGCTAATTAGGAACACTAGGGGCTTGTTTGGTAAATGGATTTGGATTTTGGATTTGGAAATCCAAAATTCAAATACAAATCCAAATCATGGTTTCAAAATCCAAATCCAAGTCCAAATCCAACTCCAACCAAACATAGGATTTGGATTTATGATTAATAACTAAATTATAGTCATGATCAATAATTAAGCTATTAATTAATTATAGTTATTATTAATTATAAAATTAGAAATTAACAATTAATAATTAATAATTAATGATTAGTTATTATTAATTATAAAATTAATAATTAACAATTAGTTAATTTTTAAATAAATAACGATTAATAAATAACGATTAGAAATTATAATTAACGATTAATAATTAATAATTAATGATTAATAATTTTTAATTAACGATTAATAATTAATGATTAGTAATTATAAAATTAATAATTAACGATTAGTTAATTTTTAAATAAATAACGATTAATAATTAATGATTAATAATTAATAATTATAAATTATAATTAATTTTTAAATAAATAATGATTATTATAATTATAAAATTAAGAATTAAAGATTAAGAATTAATAATTAACGATTAGTTAATTTTTAAATAAATATTAGTTATTTTTTAATTAACTATAAATTAAATATTTTAAAAATAATAATTATAAATTAATATAATGATGATTAGTAAATTATTACTTAAATTATCATAAAATATGATTCTAGTCGTGATTAAAATATTATTAATTAATATTATAATAAAATAGTTATTAACAAATTATTAATTAATATTATAATAATACTAATAGATTATTAATTATGATCATAATTGGATATTAATTAATAAATTATTAATTCAGATTATGGTTATGATTAATAAATTTATTATAATTATGATTAATAAAGTAATAAATTATTAATTAGGATTATTATAAATTATTAAATAATAAAATTATTAATTAATAAATTATTAACTTAGAATATAATTATGATGACTAACTATTAGTTAGTTTTTTGTTAACTAATTTTTAACGAAATTATTAAAGAATAAATGTTTTAACAAAATTATTAAAGAATAACTAATTTTTAACAAAATTATTAAAGAATAAATATTTTAACAAAGTTATGAAAGAATAACTAATTTTTTTCTCCCAAATCCAACTAAATTCAAGTTCTGGATTTTGTCATATTTTCCATATCCAAATTCATCTCCAACCAAATATAGGATTCCATGGATTTCTCTTCAAATCCATAAAAATCCAAATTCCATCTCCAAATACGGTTTACCAAACGGGCCCTAGACGTATTTCAATGCAAAAAGCCTATTTGGCGTGCCTATGTTTTGGAACGCAAAAAAAGTGTACCAGAATAAAAATCGTTCCAAATATTACGTTTTAATTTTTTTTTAAATGTATTTATTTTGGAACACACTTAAACCGTTACAAAATCGTTTCAAAGCATAAAAAATTAATTCACATAAAAGAGTTACACAGACCCCCTCCGATCATTCCAAACCCTCTCTTATTTCCAATCGTTTCAATTCCAAACCCTCCCCTCTCTCCTGACCTACCTCACGAAAAAGGAAAAGGGAGGGAAACCAAAATCCACACGAAAAAGTGAGGGAAATCGAAAAAATCAGACAAAAAAGGGAGGGAGAAGGGAGAGAGCTTCAGATGATGATGATGATGTCCTCCTTTTTTTTCTCTCCATCTGCTCGTTTGAAGAAAAACCACGCGGAGTTCTTCCGACTGCTGCCAAAACTTCAGATATGCTCCGTCCCTTGTTCCAATCTGCTCTGCTCCTCGTTCCAATCTACGGCCTAGAAGGAAAAGGGAGGAAAATCTTCCTCCACAACCTCCGCCACTAGAGACTTATCCGGCGACTACAGAGCCTCCACCGCTGGAACTTCTCATCTTCCAATATATAGAGCACGAGTTTATTCTTAAATTACTGAATACAATATTGCATGTTTACATTGCAGATGACCAGGCTGCTAGATATCTTGGAAGACTATTCAATATTTCGTGGATATCAATATTGCCGTATTGATGGGAATACTGGTGGCGAAGATCGTGATGCTTCCATTGAAGCCTTCAATCAGCCTGGAAGTCAGAAGTTCATTTTCTTGCTGTCAACAAGAGCAGGGGGCCTAGGGATTAATCTTGCCACTGCTGATGTCGTCATCCTTTATGACAGCGATTGGTGGGATTTTATTCCTTTAACTATGTTTTAATCTCTAGTTCCACAGTTTTTTTTCCTCATCTCTATTTTGTCATATGCAGGAACCCACAGGTTGATCTACAAGCACAAGATCGTGCCCATAGAATCGGCCAAAAGAAAGAAGTTCAAGTATTCCGGTTTTGTACTGACATTTAGCTTCAGCTTTGTTAAAACATTATCACCAATTTGAATGTTGAATGTGTTGTAACTTGTATGTATTTTCAACCAAACTGCAGTACACCATTGAGGAAAAAGTAATTGAGAGGGCTTATAAGAAGCTTGCTCTTGATGCTTTAGTGATTCAGCAAGGTCGCTTGGCCGAGCAGAAGAGTATGTGTTTTAAATAAAGCTTTGTCAGTTGTTACAAACAATCTAGTGATTTCTGTGTGTCATGCCTCTATGTTGTCTTCGATGCAGCTGTTAATAAGGATGAATTGTTGCAAATGGTGAGATTTGGTGCTCAAATGGTTTTCAGTTCCAAGGACAGTACAATAACAGATGAGGATATTGACCGGATAATCGCTAAAGGAGAAGAGGCAACAGCTGAACTTGATGCAAAGATGAAGAAATTTACCGAAGATGCTATCAAATTTAAAATGGATGCCTCATCTGTAAATTCCTTTTTGTTAATTTTTCTCCAACATACTTAATAACATGTATAAGAGTTCAATATTCTTTAAATGTTTCATGTTAATCTGGATTACTTAATGCATTTTTGTAACTCCACTTTCTTGAAATATGTTAGAATTTAATTTTTTTTGTAATTGAATAATGGTTTAGGAATATATTTTTATATATTTTAGCATAGGTGGATTATATTTTTATTTTAGGTTCATCTAGTTAGTTTTCCCTTGGGCTTAATCACTGCCAACCCAATTGATTGGGCCAAACACTACCAGCCCAATCAAATTTTCCTTTAAATTTAACCAGTGTTAGCTTAGGTTATTTTTCCCCTGCTCTTCTAAAAAAAATGCCTGGAGAGTTCAAATTTGAATTTTTCCTCAACGGCCTAGGGAGAGGGCCATGTGCATCTCCATCTCTAACAAACTTGTCAGAGGAGAGCTCGATTTTTCCCGCCACCAGTAGCCTAAGGCTCACGCCACCAAGCCCTATATAAGTTCACCCTTTCTATTCCAGATCTCATTCTTCTCAAAACCTAATCGAAGCATAGGCCTCTTTAGCAATGGTGGAAGGATTGGAAGCAGGCGGTGGTGCTTGGAAGTCCTCACAGCAGTAGGGACTTGATCAATTTCATCAAGTTTTCTTCAATCTGGTGAGTTCTTCCTATCTCCTTGAATCAGTCTTGCTAATTTTGAGGTCACTCTTGATCCTGTCGTGATGAATTTCCTGATGCTAGTATAGCACGCGAGTCCTTGGCTGATCGATTTGGATTTCTGGGAAAAGTCGAGATCGAAGTAATCATGGTGAGATCCTTTGATCCCTTTTGATCTGAGTCCAGCTAGATTGAGTGAGTGAGTATTCATTGAGTTGTTGATTGATTCAGTGTTCTTCTGATTGAACTATGAAGGAAATCGATCGGGTTTCTTGACAGGAACAATAGGTGAGAATCTCAACATTTTTTTTCCTTCACAGTGAACCCAATTCGAATAGCTAGGATTGGAATTTATTTCGATTCACCAACTGTTCTTCTCAATTTTCTGCTGTTTGGATTTTAAGTCATTCCCTGTTTTCTGTGCTTTTAATCTTGGTTTAGAGGAGGTTGTTTAGATCCACAAGGACTCGTGTTCAGATCTGGGCAGTGACCAATCTCCATTTTCTTCACAGGTAATTTTAGTTTCTTGTGTTCTATTTTGTGGCCAATTAAGTGAATGTGATCTAAATATTAGAATGGAGAATTCCTGGAGTTCATGTGTCTATTCTAATAGGGGACTGAATGTGGGATTTTAGTCTTTAGCTCAGTGAGTACTTGGTATAATTTTAATTAATCATGATAGGTACAGAACCATGTATTTGATTCAATGCTTGAACCTAAGATCCAACCCAGGGATAGGAATAGGCATCGACCATGGACTGTGTTCTATTGCATTGCAATAGATGAATGAATTTTAGCACTGTCATGTTATGCAGTATTTTATTTTAATAGTTTAAATTGCTGTCCTGATGATTAATGTTAAACTAGACTATTTGATTACTTGTTAACCAGAACATAGAGCAATGGTTGAACTGGAATAAGAACTCAGTTGATAGGAAAATCCATATATTACTGATCAAGCCTATACTAAACCCTACATCTGAGAATCGAGGTTGGGTTTTGTTTAGTTGTTTTAATTTAGGGAATAACTTATGAAATTTCCAGTTTCAGGTTGGTTGTTTCCATGTTGTAGTTTTGGACTGATAACTGTTTGAGTGTTTTTAGCTAAATCTGAGATGGAAGGAGGATAATAGTTGATGACTACTTGATGTCATATTGGTTTGGAGAGGCAGGTTGTATAGATTGTTTTGTCACCAGAACAAATCAATACCATACAACAGAGCTTACTGCTGCAATCAAACCAATGTGATACCAAGGGTGTTGATACTCTCCTGGGTTATGGGTAGGACTGATATCTGATGAATTTTAGACTGACTTGGAATATTACTGAATGTACATGTGAGACTGATTTATGTGTTAACCAGTGATTGGTGGGGCTTGGTTAGACTGAGGTCAAGAGATCTTTCAGTCTTTCCAAGACTGAACTAATTCCTGAGAGTCTCATGATACCTGAGAAATTTGGTAATTTTCTTTGAGAACTCAGTAAACTGAATTCTCAGGAACCTGAGATATCAGGAACCTGGGATACATCCCATGGTTCAGTTTTGATTATCAGGACCTGGGACATCTTCCATGGTTCAGATTGTGTTATCAAGAACCTGAGATGATTTCCCAGGGTTGGTTCAATCAGGATTTCAGTTTTAGATGGCACTTCATGTTGTTCAGTTTTGAATTCAGGAGAGGTAAGTTTTCCTGTTAGTGAACTTTTTATTTGGGGGTTACATGGTGTATAGAGGCTTACTGAACTTTAACCTTGACTAGTTAACACTGAGGCAGGAATTTCTAATTTGATGCAGGAACCTGAGACATCTTATGGTTCAGTCCTAATTAACTAAGGAACCTGGAACCCATGCATCCTTTATGCACTGTTATGTGTTAGCACAGGAACCTGGGACATTTCCTCATGGTTCAGTTAGAGGAACCTGGGACATTCCTCAAGGTTCAGTTAACACAGGAACCTGAGACATATCACTGTTCAGTTAGAAGAACCTGGAACAAATATTTGGTGAACTCAATCCAGTGAACCCTTTATGGAATAAGTATTTCACTAGACTAATAACATGGTTACAATATAGGCTTTAATTTGATCTTGTTTACTCCTCTAGGTAATTAGTTCAACTACTATTTAAGTGAATTATAGGATAAGAGCTAAGGAGAAGTTGAGTAAGTATCAAGATTATGTTTTGGTAAATATCAATGTGAACTTGTCCTGGTATTAACCAATTTGTACCCATCATTATTTCCTACAGGAGGATACCTAGCCCTATTGCCTACTTGTACTTTCCTGGAGCCAGGCAAGTACACTCTACGGTTTTGTACGTTACATTATATATCCTGTGCTTCCTTGAGTCACACAATTGCAACACGTCATGTACTTTCTGGTGCTCATGTTCTCTTGTTCTTATTACTTGTATCTGGGGTGGGGAAATATACTATCTATGTGACCAATCCCAAGTAACAACTCAGGTGTGTTTTAGCTTAGACCCCGCATCGTGCACGCGGGTCCTAAGTCACCATTCATGTGCTTTCAGGTGCTTTCATGTGCTTACCCTAGCCGGTCACATATTTAGTTATATTTCAAATATAGTACACACATGTTCAGGAGATTACTTGTACTTATTTCCTGTGATTCCACGATATCATGTTCTTTCAGGTGCTTATATATCATGTTCTTCATGTTCTTACATTCATGTTCTTTCATGTACTTTACACTGTTCTTCATGTACTTATTTACCTGTTCTTCCTGTACTTTCCATGTTCCCTTGTACTTTCATATCATGATGTCTTGTTCATTACCTAGAATTGTACTTGCACCGCTCCTGAATAGGATATATTGCAGGTGAGATGGAAGCTTTGTGTGACACCTACTATGGACAGGATAGTGCTTTCCCTACTGAGCCAGCTGGAGCTGCTTCTGACCTAGAGGCTGCAGAAGCCTAGTACTTCATTAGTTTCCATTATCTTTCCATGTATTGAGACTAGTAGACTCTTTTATTAGTTTGAAATGTAATAATTTCAGATATTGTACTTTACTCTGGTTGGGACACATTTTATAGATGCTGTGATTTCATTTCATGTTCATATTATCTGGTTAGTTTCCCTAGATTGGTACAGCTTACTTTGTTGTGTCTAACAACAAAGGCTGGGCGTGTCCGACTCGTATCCGGTTATTCGGGAGCGGGTTGTGACATGTTTTTAGTGGTGGCCCATGCAGGTCTATCCTAATGGTACCTAGGACTTAGCGTACTATTGGGGGACTTGAATAACTAGGGAAACTTGATCACAGCATAGGAAAATTGGGAAATAAGGGTATATCAGGTATATCAGGTGTATCAGGTATTTTAATACTCTATAAACACTTGTTGTATGTAGGTCTAGGTTATTTTAACAGTTTTTTGTTTTGCAGATAGTTCAAAAGCATGCAACACCAGAACTGTCAATTCACCTGCACTTGACGTTTCTGAACTTCCACTACCTTCTATCATTCTACTATCCCCATGGGTAGTACGTAATTGACGGAGACGTCTGAAGAGTCCCTTGACAACCAGAGGAAGCAGGCCACCCTTTCCAAGTCAGACTTGTGGATACACTCTCCGAGCCAGGAAGGACTTCTGATTTCCAGACGCACAGACACTTAGACTTTTTCGACACCGAGCGCATATCTTGCACCAGAGAGCCGATCGAGAACCTGAAGCCGCCACTGAAGATCATCTCAGCATGTGAGGATCCGACTTCTCTGAAGATTAGAGCCACCATCCTGGAGATTCAGAATGTAGCGCAGACAATGGAACGAAACCGGAAGCTGAAGCTCATGAAAGACATGAAGATTTATGACAAAGACAACAACTACCTTGGACCCGCAAAGCGTCACAACACTCAGTCAGCGTTTCTTCGGTCACACCACCAGTCACATCATCAGGAGCAGATCTCAGCACGCCAGCAGCCATATATTCATGCCAGAGCCCTGCACTTTAGCCCCAGCGGGAGATCCAGATTCAGATCCAGCCGACGATCATTTACAATTTCTGTCACCTCTCAGGATGCCACTATGAAGAGTGCCGCAAAAGACGGAGGCTATACTATAGTACGGATCGCCTGCCCACCAAGTCAAGACTGCTGGAGAACGTTGATCACACTGCCCGAGAACAAGCACGAGAAGCATCAGACTACAGCAAAAAGGGAACCACCTTTTCAGAATCAGCAAACACATGGAGCACTACTGCAAGGATCAGCCTATATCAGGACAGCTGAAGAAATTGAAGTGATTCCAGTCCCGAAGAAACACTGAAGATAGATTGAAGACAGAAGATTTCTTTTGCATGGTTGGAAAAACCATGTATCTGATTAGCAATCCAGCCTCTCTTTAAAATCCTCTTAGCACCTAGATCATTTCTTCAAAACTTCTTGCTTCTATTTTGGAACCTTGATTGATGTTCGAAACTTATTTCAAGATATTGTTTCATATTCGACAAACTTGTTTCAGACCCACAATTCAATATTTGTTTGAAATCCATTGTTCGATACCGTTTGCACATTCATTCATGACCTTGTTTCCTAGTGATGGCTCCTATTTGTAAATTTTGTTTTTATCAAACTTTGTGTTAAATAAGATTTAATTCCTACTCGTTTATTGATATTCTGTTCGCTAATCGAACTTGTACTATTCCAGAATTATTCCTACTTGAAATATCATCCTGAAACCTTGTTTGAACCTTTGCTTCTATTGATGCTTGTTTGAGATTCTATTTCCTATTCTCGATTTTATTTGAGATTTGTTGCTATTGAGATTCGCTTGCTTACAATCCAATACTTTGTCTCCTATTAGAACCTGTTTTCTAGTCACTATTCTAAACCTTGTTTTCTCGTTAAGATTTTCTATTTCGAGATTTTAGTTCCTAAATACGACCTTGTTGATACTTGATTTTTTCACTGTATACCTTATTGGAGAATTCGTTTCAATTCAAGCTTGCTCGAGACTTCATTTTTATTCGAGATTTTATTGAAACTTGTTTCTAGTACAAAATTTTATTTCTTATTTTGAAACTTGTCTTCTATCTGATACCTTGCCTCAGTTCATCCTTCGAGACTCTGTTATCCCTTCGGGATAATGTCCCATATATGGAATCTTGTTACCATTCCAGATATCAGTTGATATTCTGTCATAATTTGAAACTTCGTCCTATCTGAAATTTTAAATCTCCCTGGCTGCCCTTTTGTACTCACTGATTGGATCCCTTGTCATTTTTAGTACCTAATAAACTCATGTATTCTAACAGTCAGGTAACTTCACCATTTCTGTGACTTGGACTATTGAAATTTATTTTGAATTCTTTGAAACTCTTTTGAAATTCCTAGGAATAAAGTCGAGAGGCTATTCGATGACCTACTATGGCATGACAGTTGCGCGCTGCAGCCATTAGCTGGATTATGGAGACTGAGGGTTCACTGCAGCCAGTAGCGCACTGGCGAGGCAGGAACTTTAAGTTGAAGTGATTTCAGATAATCATAGGTTTTCGAGTACTGTCGAGACTTGCCATATTCTTCATACCCTGATCTCTTGGGTTGCTTCGTCAATGATTGTTAGGAAATGCATAAGGTTGACAGAATATTATTCGGTGACATATTGTTATTTGAGTCACGGAGCCGAAATCCACTGCAGTCAGATATATACTGGCGGGGTAGGGATTCTAGGCAAAGTGATTTTAAATAGCTATATGTTCCCGGACACCATGGAAACTTTATCCTTTTTTATATGATTATTGGTTTTCGAGAATCACAGATCCTTGCACGTTCATCCTGATTTGATACTGTATCTCTTGAGTATTGCGTACGTCTCCTCAATCAACCCTTGCTAAATTTTCGTTCTAGCATTTTATCGTTAGATCATTGAATTCCTCAAAATTGTGTATTACCAGATTGTGACTCCGTACTTCATTTGTGACTTGTCTAAACTTCGATCTTAAGTCTTGTCTATCTGACCGTGATTTTCTATTTTGTCCTAGTCCACTTGTGTTAAACCATCAATTTTTGATCATACCTAATAGTTGTCTTCATGATTTTGCTCCTCTAAGTTGTAATTGAAATTCCTTCCACTTCGTGACTATTTGATCCTCGATCCTTGTCAAAGCGTGATATCCTAAACTTCTTATGTGTACTTGGACTCAAGGCTTAGAGCGTCATGGATCGACAAAAGCACTAGGCGGACAATAGCAGATGGTCACCGGAGTTAGCAGTTAGAAGCAGAGTGTTTCTGAAGAATCTCGCCGACCAGAGGCACCATTCGTTTTGGCAGAGGCGGAAAGTTCAGTCCGAGATTCAGCGGGCCTTTCGACGTGATGACGCGTATTGGCGATGTGGCTTATCGACTAGCGCTTTCAGCTAGCTTGGAGGGAGTGCACGACGTTTTCCACATATCCCAGCTTCGACGATACATTCCAGACCCGAGCCATGTGGTGGACTATTCCGAGCTGGAGGTGGGCCCGAGATTGACTTACGAGGAGCAGCCAGTAGAGATCTTGGACCGAAGAGAGAAGCGTCTCCGGAACCAGACCATTCCTCTGGTCCGCGTCATGTGGAGACACCACTCTTCGGGAGAGTCCACATGGGAGCGTGAGGATGAGATGCGTGAGCGATATCCTAGTTTGTTCACTTGAGTGCTTTGTATTTTATATATTTTTTTTGAATTCAATAAACAACTCTTTGGATTCACTATTCTTGTTTATCTGTGTCTACATTCCAATTTCGAGGACGAAATTTTTCAAAGGGGGGAAGATTTGTAACTCCACTTTCTTGAAATATGTTAGAATTTAATTTTTTTTGTAATTGAATAATGGTTTAGGAATATATTTTTATATATTTTAGCATAGGTGGATTATATTTTTATTTTAGGTTCATCTAGTTAGTTTTCCCTTGGGCTTAATCACTGCCAACCCAATTGATTGGGCCAAACACTACCAGCCCAATCAAATTTTCCTTTAAATTTAACCAGTGTTAGCTTAGGTTATTTTTCCCCTGCTCTTCTAAAAAAAATGCCTGGAGAGTTCAAATTTGAATTTTTCCTCAACGGCCTAGGGAGAGGGCCATGTGCATCTCCATCTCTAACAAACTTGTCAGAGGAGAGCTCGATTTTTCCCGCCACCAGTAGCCTAAGGCTCACGCCACCAAGCCCTATATAAGTTCACCCTTTCTATTCCAGATCTCATTCTTCTCAAAACCTAATCGAAGCATAGGCCTCTTTAGCAATGGTGGAAGGATTGGAAGCAGGCGGTGGTGCTTGGAAGTCCTCACAGCAGTAGGGACTTGATCAATTTCATCAAGTTTTCTTCAATCTGGTGAGTTCTTCCTATCTCCTTGAATCAGTCTTGCTAATTTTGAGGTCACTCTTGATCCTGTCGTGATGAATTTCCTGATGCTAGTGTAGCACGCGAGTCCTTGGCTGATCGATTTGGATTTCTGGGAAAAGTCGAGATCGAAGTAATCATGGTGAGATCTGTCACGCCCCGATTCGGGAAATCGCTCACTTTGCTTCGATTCACGCCGAATCGATCGTCCTCGCTAAGGCGTGATGCCGTACAAGTCTGGAGTTACACTTGTACAAGGCTAGAACATGCACATTCATATCATTTGAAACATTTAAAATTAAGCCACAGTTGCGGAAACATTGGAACACAATATAGGAAGAAGAAATACTCATTTATTCATAATTGTAGTCAGAATACAAGTTTTCTCGATAATATTTGACATGCCATTTCGGCTACATTGATTCATGAAAAGAAGTACAACTGATAGGCTGCCATGAAATAATTTCCCATTCCATACATCATGCCCCTTTAGTACTTTGAAATATAAGCAGCTATCTTTGAAATCTCCGCAATACTTTGTGCGTCTTTAGGGAAAAACAACTTGAAAGGAAACAGCAGTTCAGAAAGCTTTAGTTCGGACGTGCGCCTGAGCCTTCTCCAGTACCTGTGGAGGAGGGGTCAGCACATTATAACAATGCGCTGGTGAGCCCCGTTGGCCCACTCAGCTAAACCAACATTTGATTAATGACAAGCATTTTAAAGATATGAACTTATTAGGGACAGGCAACATTCAGAGTAATTCACAATAAATGCAACATGGAATAAACCATGTTTACTTTACCATTGGCCGAATTCAGCTTTCCTGCATAACATACAGGATAATAGTAATATACTTACCGCCCCTGCATAAAATAATCATTAGCATGCATCCTGACTACATGGCCACTGGCGTTGTTAAACCATATGGACATCTCTTTGCCTTATAGGACTTCAAGGTAATACAATGACTCCAAAGTAGGTAGCTAGCCCCTAAGGATGCCTCACAATACCCGTGCTCCCATTAGCACGCCAATGCTTCCTCCTAGGCCGAATCGGTCCCGGCACCCCAGTACCGATTCGAGGAAACACACCACCAAACCTTGTGCACAAGTTGTCCATGACCATGCGAATGCGTGATCGACTCGATAAGCAAACAGTGCATGGTAGTTTTGAAAGTAAATAGACAACTTGTTCATTTCGCAGCATTTCATCATCATTCTAGGTATCAATTCAATCTCAATTCAATGTTCAGTGGACAAGCATAATCTCAATTGTTGTTAACAGTGTAATCGATTCATTTCAATGTTCAAGGGACTAGCATTCATTTCAATGTTCTATGAACTAGCAATCATTTCAATGTTCTATGGACTAGCATTCATTTCAATGTTCAATGTTCAATCTCTAGCTTCTTAGTGGTATTGACTTGTGGCATTTAGCAACTTGATATCGATCAACGGATGTTGCAAGACAATTATTTAGTTGGCATGAAGGAATAGCGAGAGGGACAATACCACCACAGAGATCCACACTCACCAAATTAGAGAATCGCCGAGAGAGAGAGGAACACTTGCACGCTTAGCCTTCCGTCACGCGTCAGTCTGCATTGGCACCAAAAGTTTGGTTAATAATCCATCTCGTTGTGTTCTCTTCTCTCAGAATTCTCAAGAATGAATGCTATGCAAATCGATGAAAACGGGCAAGAATCAAATCATCGAAAATCATTCAGAAAAGCATCCATCAAAACCAAGCAGCAAAACCAGCAGCAAAACATCCAGAGAAAACTCTTGGACGCATTTCAAGAGAAACCAATCCATTAGTTGGAAAGGTTCTTATGCACTTGTCCGTGATCGATTCGGTGCCGACGGTAAGTTTCCCCAATACTCGGTTCCGACCGAGTTAGCCAAGCCACAAGCCTTACATAGTGAACCGCTAGGAGCGGGACACTACATAATATACCACTAAGAAAAAGTTTCGTCCTCGAAACTTAAAGCAAAAGTCCTACCTCAAAAATATCAAACAGCGAAGGGTATTTCACCCGCATCTCTTCCTCTAATTCCCATGTCGACTCCTCTACAGCATGGTTCCGCCACAACACGTTGACCAGGGGTACTGTCCGATTCCGTAAAACTTTCTCTTTCCTGTCCAAAATTTGGACAGGCTCTTCAATGTAGGATAGGTCAGCGCTCAGCTGCAGCTGGTCGAAGTTCACTACGTGACTTGGATCATGCACGTACTTTCGAAGTTGAGATACATGGAAGATATCGTGCACATCAGCCAGAGCCAGAGGTAGTGCAAGTCGATAAGCCACTGAGGCTACCTTCTCCAAAATCTCGAATGGTCCGACGAATCTCGGTCTTAGCTTTCCTTTCATCCCAAACCGCATCACACCTCGCATGGGCGTGACCTTCAAGAAGACATGATCGCCTGCTGTGAATTCCAAAGGTCGTCGATGAACATCCGCATAACTCTTTTGTCGACTTTGAGCAACTCTAAGTCTTTCTCGAATTAAGCGAACCCTCTCGACGGCCTGTTCCACAAGTTCTGGTCCGAGCACTTGTCGTTCACCGACTTCATCCCAGCATATCGGTGATCGACATTTCTGTCCATATAAGGCTTCGTACGGGGCCATTTGGATACTTGCCTGATAACTGTTGTTATAGGCAAATTCTGCTAATGCGAGATGTGCGTCCCAATTTGTCTTCGAATCGAGCACGCACAATCTCAACATATCTTCAAGAATCTGGTTTACTCTCTCTGTCTGACCATCAGTCTGCAGATGGTAAGCCGTACCGAAGTTTAACTTTGTGCCCATAGCCGAGTGCAGACTTATCCAAAATTGCGACAAGAATCTTCCGTCTCTATCCGATACTATAGAAGCTGGCACCCCATGTAATCGAACAATTTCATTTATGTAAATCTGAGCCAACCGTTCTACTCCCCATGTAACTTTTATTGGAATGAAATGTGCCGACTTGGTTAATCTATCCACGATAACCCAAATCGCATCATTTTCCTTCTGAGTTCTTGGCAAGCCGACTATAAAATCCATACAGATATTATCCCACTTCCACAGTGGAATAGCTAAATTTTGTAATTCTCCGCCTGGCCGTTGGTGTTCGGCCTTCACACGCTGACAATCTATGCATTGTGACACAAATAGCGCCACATCCTTCTTCATACCATGCCACCAAAAGGTTGAGCGTAGATCTTTATACATTTTCGTGCCTCCCGGATGCAAGGAATACTTTGCGAAATGAGCCTCGGTCAGTATTTCCTTCCTGATATCCTCGTCCTTAGGGACGCACAATCTTCCCTTGACACGAATAGTGTCATCTTTAACGGTAAAGTCTGACGCCTTTCCTGCTAGAATCAACTCGCGTATCTTCTGCAGAAACGGGTCATCCTTCTGAGCAATCTTAATCCTTCCCTGGAGACTCGGCTCAAGCTGCAATTGAGCCAACTGTACATTCTGCGGACGGATTCTGAACTCGATGCCCATCTCTTCAAGATCCCGTAGTACCTCTTTTGCTATTGTTAGGGATCCAACAAATTTCCGACTCAAGGCATCAGCTACCACGTTCCCTTTACCCGGCGTGTAAGAGATTGTCAAGTCATAATCTTTGATCAATTCTAACCAACGCCGCTGCCTTAAATTCAATTCCTTTTGTGTGAATATGTATTTCAGGCTTTTGTGATCCGTGAAGATCTCGCAGGACACACCATAGAGATAGTGTCGCCACAATTTCAACGCGAACACAATCGCCGCCAGTTCCAAATCATGTGTCGGGTAATTCTTCTCATGCTGTTTGAGTTGTCTCGAAGCATAAGATATTGTCTTCCCACGTTGCATGAGAACACATCCTAATCCAAGTCCCGATGCATCACTGTAGATCTGAAATCCCTCGGAGCCTTCCGGAAGTGCTAAAATTGGAGCTGTGACGAGCCGCTGCTTGAGTTCTTGGAAGCTACTCTCACAGTCGTCAGTCCACTTAAATACGACTCCCTTCTGAGTTAGGCGAGTCAAAGGCGACGCGATTCTCGAAAAGTCTTTCACAAATCTACGGTAGTACCCGGCTAAACCAAGGAAACTCCGTATTTCACTAGCTGATGCAGGCTGCTTCCAGTCTACAACTGCCTCAATCTTCTTTGGGTCAACGGCAACACCTTCTGCCGAAACAATATGTCCTAGGAACGACACGCTGTTCATCCAAAACTCGCACTTACTTAGCTTTGCATAGAGCTGGTTGTCCCGCAGCGTCTGAAGTACTTCTCTCAAGTGCTCGACATGAGTCTCCCTGTCCTTTGAGTAGATCAAGATGTCATCGATGAACACAACAACAAACTTGTCTAAGAATGGTTGAAACACTATATTCATTAAATCCATAAAGGCTGCTGGAGCATTGGTCAAGCCGAATGGCATGACCAAAAACTCATAATGTCCGTATCTTGTACGGAATGCTGACTTAGGAACATCTTCGGGTCTGATCTTCAACTGATGGTATCCTGAACGAAGATCAATTTTTGAAAACACGGTCGCCCCTTGTAGCTGATCGAATAGATCATCTATCCTTGGCAAAGGATACTTGTTACGGATGGTTGCCTTATTCAGTTCTCTGTAATCGATGCATAGCCGCATCGTTCCATCCTTCTTCTTTACAAACAGCACTGGAGCTTCCCATGGAGATACACTTGGGCGAATGTATCCTCGGTCTAATAATTCTTGTAGCTTCACCTTTAGTTCCTTCAATTCTGCCGAAGCCATCCTATACGGCGCCTTAGATATCGGACGAGTATCCGGAAAGGTGTCAATTGTGAACTCAATTTCTCTATCCGGCGGCATCCCAGGTATCTCGTCCGGAAACACATCAGGAAACTCTGCCACAATTTCGGTCTGATTTGAGCCTACACTCTTCATTCGAGTGTCTTGGACAGAAGCGAGAAAGCCTTCACACCCCGAGTACAGCATGTGCCTTGCTGTAACTGCCGATATTACCATAGGTCCTTGGAACGCCGAGCCGCACGAGTAAGAAAACTCTGTTTCTCCAGGTAGGCGAAACACAACTCTCTTATCCGTACAGTCGATCGTTGCATGACAGGCGCTGAGCCAGTCCATTCCCAATATGATATCGTACTCTTTGATGTCGAGTACAATTGCGTCCAAAGATAAAGTTTTGCCTCCAATCTTGATGTAGCCGTCCCTGCAAATCAAAGTTGCAGGCATATCTACTCCCGAAGGAGTACTAACACACAAAGCTGTCTTTAATTGAGTCATACAAATTTTATTTTCCGTTGCAAAATCAGAAGAGATAAAGCAATGAGTAGCACCAGAATCAAAAAGTACTCTTGCAGGTATGCCTTTGTACAGCAACATACCTGTTATAACATTCTCTGCGGTCTGGGCCTCTGCCTGAGTCAAGGCATAAACCCTTGCTTGGCCACCTTGTTGATTCGGTGCATTTCCAGTTGGAGCTGGCAAGGCTGGTGGCGCCTGGCCACGATACTGGTTGTTGTGTTGGCCCCGGTTCTGATTGTTGTTATGCCCACGATAGTAATTATTGTTATTCCCACGAGGAGGATACTGGTTCTCTCCCTTAGTTCTGCATTCAAATGCCTTGTGATTCATTCCCCCACATTTGTAACACCCGACGCGACAATCCTCGCGACGATGACCAATTCGATTGCACCTGTTGCAACGCAGTTCCTGATACGGTCCTTTGTTATTGCCCGTATTCGGACGCTTAGGTGCGTCACTTCTTCCTGCAGACCAAGGTCATTTCTGATTGTTGAGTCCTTGGTTGCTCTGCGTTGTCCCACGACTACCCGGTTGATGAAATCTCTCCATTTCGAGAGCTGTCTCGTACGCCTCCCGGTAAGACGTATATTTACGACTTAGAACATCCCGCTCCAGGCCTTCATTCAAGCCTTGTACAAATCTTCCTCGCTTGGCATTGTCATTCGGTACCATGTACCCAGCGAATGCGACTCTCTTCAAAAACTCTGTCTCGTAGTCAAGCACTGACATACTGCCCTGTCGAAGTGCAATGAACTCATTCTCTTTTTGTTGTCGGACAGCGGGTGGAATGAATTGAGTAATGAAAGCCTGTTTGAAGGCCTCCCAAGACATCTTTATATCCTGATTATTTCCGCAAAGTGCCTGTCTCTGCGAAATCCACCATTCCTGGGCCTTGAGGCGAAGTTGTACAGCGGCACACTCCACTCTCTTACTGCCCTGAATCTCTAACATTCGGAAATAGCCCTCCAGTGTGTTCAAGAAGCCCATCACCTCATCTGGCTCCTCTTTTCCATTAAAATCAGGCGGGTCGCAACTTTTAAATTCAGAGAACTTGAAGCTCGTCCTCTTCCGTGTCGGCGTCTCAGCTTTCTCTGCCGGCACTTCCACGGTCTCGGTTGTTGCGGCCTTTACAGAAACATTAGAATCGGCCGTCAACTTGGTGACAATCTAAGTCAGACTATCAACTTGCTTTTGTTGAGCATCCAGCTGCTCCTGAAACTGATACTGAAGCTGCTCCTGAAGCGCACGATGTTGAGCTTCGCTCTGCTTCCTTTGAGCCTCCATTTGCTTAATCAGTTTCTCAATCGGGTCCGACGATGAATTCGCCTTTGAGCTATTACCCTTAGTCATTCTACAACACAGAAATAATTCCATTAGCACTCATAAAATATTTATGGGCTTATTGTATGGAACATTATTTCATGCCAGCGCTATCGACACCATCAATCGAGAAAATTTGCATCAAGACTTCCTTTTAAAAATAATTTTTGAAATTCGAGGATTCTAAACCGTGCTCTGATACCAACTTGTCACGCCCCGATTCGGGAAATCGCTCGCTTTGCTTCGATTCACGCCGAATCGATCGTCCTCGCTAAGGCGTGATGCCGTACAAGTCTGGAGTTGCACTTGTACAAGGCTAGAACATGCACATTCATATCATTTGAAACATTTAAAATTAAGCCACAGTTGCGGAAACATTGGAACACAATATAGGAAGAAGAAATACTCATTTATTCATAATTGTAGTCAGAATACAACTTTTCTCGATAATATTTAAAATGCCATTTCGGCTACATTGATTCATGAAAAGAAGTACAACTGATAGGCTGTCATGAAATAATTTCCCGTTCCATACATCATGCCCCTTTAGTACTTTGAAATATAAGCAGCTATCTTTGAAATCTTCGCAATACTTTGTACGTCTTTAGGGAAAAACAACTTGAAAGGAAACAGCAGTTCAGAAAGCTTTAGTTCGGACGTGCGCCTGAGCCTTCTCCAGTACCTGTGGAGGAGGGGTCAGCACATTATAACAATGCGCTGGTGAGCCCCGTTGGCCCACTCAGCTAAACCAACATTTGATTAATGACAAGCATTTTAAAGATATGAACTTATTAGGGACAGGCAACATTCAGAGTAATTCACAATAAATGCAACATGGAATAAACCATGTTTACTTTACCATTGGCCGAATCCAGCTTTCCTGCATAAGATACAGGATAATAGTAAATATACTTACCGCCCCTGCAAAAAATAATCATTAGCATGCATTCTGACTACATGGCCATTAGCGTTGTTAAACCATATGGACATCTCTTTGCCTTATAGGACTTCAAGGTAATGCAATGACTCCAAAGTAGGTAGCTAGCCCCTAAGGATGCCTCACAATACCCGTGCTCCCATTAGCACGCCAATGCTTCCTCCTAGGCCGAATCGGTCCCGGCGCCCCAGTACCGATTCGAGGAAACACACCACCAAACCTTGTGCACAAGTTGTCCATGACCATGCGAATGCGTGATCGACTCGATAAGCAAACAGTGCATGGTAGTTTTGAAAGTAAATAGACAACTTGTTCATTTCGCAGCATTTCATCATCATTCTAGGTATCAATTCAATCTCAATTCAATGTTCAGTGGACAAGCATAATCTCAATTGTTGTTAACAGTGTAATCGATTCATTTCAATGTTCAAGGGACTAGCATTCATTTCAATGTTCTATGAACTAGCAATCATTTCAATGTTCTATGGACTAGCATTCATTTCAATGTTCAATGTTCAATCTCTAGCTTCTTAGTGGTATTGACTTGTGGCATTTAGCAACTTGATATCGATCAACGGATGTTGCAAGACAATTATTTAGTTGGCATGAAGGAATAGCGAGAGGGACAATACCACCACAGAGATCCACACTCACCAAATTAGAGAATCGCCGAGAGAGAGAGGAACACTTGCACGCTTAGCCTTCCGTCACGCGTCAGTCTGCATTGGCACCAAAAGTTTGGTTAATAATCCATCTCGTTGTGTTCTCTTCTCTCAGAATTCTCAAGAATGAATGCTATGCAAATCGATAAAAACAGGCAAGAATCAAATCATCGAAAATCATTCAGAAAAGCATCCATCAAAACCAAGCAGCAAAACCAGCAGCAAAACATCCAGAGAAAACTCTTGGACGCATTTCAAGAGAAACCAATCCATTAGTTGGAAAGGTTCTTATGCACTTGTCCGTGATCGATTCGGTGCCGACGGTAAGTTTCCCCAATACTCGGTTCTGACCGAGTTAGCCAAGCCACAAGCCTTACATAGTGAACCGCTAGGAGCGGGACACTACAAGATCCTTTGATCCCTTTTGATCTGAGTCCAGCTAGATTGAGTGAGTGAGTATTCATTGAGTTGTTGATTGATTCAGTGTTCTTCTGATTGAACTGTGGAGGAAATCGATCGGGGTTCTTGACAGGAACAATAAGTGAGTATCTCAACATTTTTTTTCCTTCACAGTGAACCCAATTCGAATAGCTAGGATTGGAATTTATTTCGATTCACCAATTGTTCTTCTCAATTTTCTGCTGTTTGGATTTTAAGTCATTCCTTGTTTTCTGTGCTTTTAATCTTGGTTTAGAGGAGGTTGTTTAGATCCACAAGGACTCGTGTTCAGATCTGGGCAGTGACCAATCTCCATTTTCTTCACAGGTATTTTAGTTTCTTGTGTTCTATTTTGTGGCCAATTAAGTGAATGTGATCTAAATATTAGAATGGAGAATTCTTGGAGTTCATGTGTCTATTCTAATAGGGGACTGAATGTGGGATTTTAGTCTTTAGCTCAGTGAGTACTTGGTATAATTTTAATTAATCATGATAGGTAC
Source organism: Iris pallida (assembly GCA_029216955.1). NCBI lineage: Eukaryota > Viridiplantae > Streptophyta > Magnoliopsida > Asparagales > Iridaceae > Iris > Iris pallida. Next base: position 10,223,626 of record JANAVB010044419.1, read on the forward strand.
AGAACCATGTATTTGATTCAATGCTTGAACCTAAGATCCAACCCAGGGATAGGAATAGGCATCGACCATGGACTGTGTTCTATTGCATTGCAATAGATGAATGAATTTTAGCACTGTCATGTTATGCAGTATTTTATTTTAATAGTTTAAATTGCTGTCCTGATGATTAATGTTAAACTAGACTATTTGATTACTTGTTAACCAGAACATAGAGCAATGGTTGAACTGGAATAAGAACTCAGTTGATAGGAAAACCCATATATTACTGATCAAGCCTATACTAAACCCTACATCTGAGAATCGAGGTTGGGTTTTGTTTAGTTGTTTTAATTTGGGGAATAACTTATGAAATTTCCAGTTTCAGGTTGGTTGTTTCCATGTTGTAGTTTTGGACTGATAACTGTTTGAGTGTTTTTGGCTAAATCTGAGATGGAAGGAGGATAATAGTTGATGACTACTTGATGTCATATTGGTTTGGAGAGGCAGGTTGTATAGATTGTTTTGTCACCAGAACAAATCAATACCATACAACAGAGCTTACTGCTGCAATCAAACCAATGTGATACCAAGGGTGTTGATACTCTCCTGGGTTATGGGTAGGACTGATATCTGATGAATTTTAGACTGACTTGGAATATTACTGAATGTACATGTGAGACTGATTTATGTGTTAACCAGTGATTGGTGGGGCTTGGTTAGACTGAGGTCAAGAGATCTTTCAGTCTTTCCAAGACTGAACTAATTCCTGAGAGTCTCATGATACCTGAGAAATTTGATAGTTTTCTTTGAGAACTCAGTAAACTGAATTCTCAGGAACCTGAGATATCAGGAACCTGGGATACATCCCATGGTTTAGTTTTGATTATCAGGACCTGGGACATCTTCCATGGTTCAGATTGTGTTATCAAGAACCTGAGATGATTTCCCAGGGTTGGTTCAATCAGGATTTCAGTTTTAGATAGCACTTCATGTTGTTCAGTTTTGAATTCAGGAGAGGTAAGTTTTCCTGTTAGTGAACTTTTTATTTGGGGGTTACATGGTGTATAGAGGCTTACTGAACTTTAACCTTGACTAGTTAACACTGAGGCAGGAATTTCTAATTTGATGCAGGAACCTGAGACATCTTATGGTTCAGTCCTAATTAACTAAGGAACCTGGAACCCATGCATCCTTTATGCACTGTTATGTGTTAGCACAGGAACCTGGGACATTTCCTCATGGTTCAGTTAGAGGAACCTGGGACATTCCTCAAGGTTCAGTTAACACAGGAACCTGAGACATATCACTGTTCAGTTAGAAGAACCTGGAACAAATATTTGGTGAACTCAATCCAGTGAACCCTTTATGGAATAAGTATTTCCCTAGACTAATAACATGGTTACAATATAGGCTTTAATTTGATCTTGTTTAGTCCTCTAGGTAATTAGTTCAACTACTATTTAAGTGAATTATAGGATAAGAGCTAAGGAGAAGTTGAGTAAGTATCAAGATTATATTTTGGTAAATATCAATGTGAACTTGTCCTGGTATTAACCAATTTGTACCCATCATTATTTCCTACAGGAGGATACCTAGCCCTATTGCCTACTTGTACTTTCCTGGAGCCAGGCAAGTACACTCTACGGTTTTGTACGTTACATTATATATCATGTGCTTCCTTGAGTGACACAATTGCAACACGTCATGTACTTTCTGGTGCTCATGTTCTCTTGTTCTTATTACTTGTATCTGGGGTGGGGAAATATACTATCTATGTGACCAATCCCAAGTAACAACTCAGGTGTGTTTTAGCTTAGACCCCGCATCGTGCACGCGGGTCCTAAGTCACCATTCATGTGCTTTCAGGTGCTTTCATGTGCTTACCCTAGCCGGTCACATATTTAGTTATATTTCAAATATAGTACACACATGTTCAGGAGATTACTTGTACTTATTTCCTGTGATTCCACGATATCATGTTCTTTCAGGTGCTTATATATCATGTTCTTCATGTTCTTACATTCATGTTCTTTCATGTACTTTACACTGTTCTTCATGTACTTATTTACCTGTTCTTCCTGTACTTTCCATGTTCCCTTGTACTTTCATATCATGATGTCTTGTTCATTACCTAGAATTGTACTTGCTCCGCTCCTGAATAGGATATGTTGCAGGTGAGATGGAGGCTTTGTGTGACACCTACTATGGACAGGATAGTGCTTTCCCTACTGAGCCAGCTGGAGCTGCTTCTGACCTAGAGGCTGCAGAAGCCTAGTACTTCATTAGTTTCCATTATCTTTCCATGTATTGAGACTAGTAGACTCTTTTATTAGTTTGAAATGTAATAATTTCAGATATTGTACTTTACTCTGGTTGGGACACATTTTATAGATGCTGTGATTTCATTTCATGTTCATATTATCTGGTTAGTTTTCCTAGATTGGTACAGCTTACTTTGTTGTGTCTAACAACAAAGGCTGGGCGTGTCCGACTCGTATCCGATTATTCGGGAGCGGGTCGTGACAATTTTGTCTCTTGAACTGATGAACAATTTGTGCTCTTTTTCAGGCACGACTTCCAGTTTTTTAACACACAGAGGCTAAATGAATTGTATGAAAAAGAAGTGCGGCATCTCATGGTATGTGCTAACTTGTTCATCTTTCTACGACCGCTTCTTAAAGCACTACTCTGTTTTCCAGTCCACATCAAGCATCTAAGGTCCTTCGTTCACCCATTTTTTAAGTAAAAAAAAACATAACACTTCTAATTTCTGCGGTATATATGAGTTTTCTTTTAAGACTAAATGGAGGGATATATGCATCTTTTCGGCTGCTCTTTCCAATTAATTTGTTATTAATTTAACTGGTCAAAAACAAAATTGATAGTTTGATAATGTCAAATGCAAAATGGAGAAGGTGCATCTCGTATCAGAATGTAAAGCAACAATGTTAACTTTAGCTGGAATGCTGACCTAGTAAATGATCCTGCTTGATTCTGTGATGCAAAGTTTTCTTTATAAATATATACTAACTGCAAGTTGTTACTTTTCTTCTTTCAATCTTGTTCAGCAAACACATCAGAAGAATCAATCTAAAGATACAATTGACGATGATGAGTCTGAAGGTAATATATCCATTTTGAAGATACTGCATACTTAATTTGATTTTAGCAATAATCCTTATAGTTGTACTGACTTAGACTTGGGGACCCCTTGACTGCGGAGGAACAAGAAGAGAAGGAACAGTTATTGGAGGAGGTGAGATATTCCACCTTATCAAAATTACTGAATCTCTTGGCTGGCTTCTAATTTCCCTCTCAATGTTCTAGGGTTTCTCATCATGGACTAGAAAAGACTTTAACACATTCATTCGAGCATGTGAGAAGTATGGTCGTAAAGACATGAAAAGTATTGCTTCTGAGATGGAGGGAAAACGGAAGAGGAGGTTGAAAGATATGCTAAGGTTTTCAGAGAAACATATAAGGAGCTGAGTGGTATGTTATGCACATTCTGATTTTCTAGTGAACATCTTTGTGTATGATATTATTATGCACGACTGCAGTCACATGATTAACCATTGTGATTGTTGATCTTGTTATTAATCTGGTCACTTCTCTGAATAGTTTTTTGTCACCTTGTTTCCTTCAGACTATGATCGCGTAATCAAGAACATTGAAAGAGGAGAGGCTAGAATTTCCCGGAAAGATGAGATAATGAAAGCCATAGGAAAAAAGCTAGATCGCTATAAAAATCCAAGGTTAGAGTTGAAGATTCAGTATGGTCAGAACAAAGGAAAGCTTTACAATGAAGAATGTGACCGTTTTATGGTGTGCTATTTATCTTAATATATGCTGTAATTGTTACTGTTCTGACTCCTAGTATTACTATCTTCAGTTGCTTAGTTTTGCATGCCTTACTATGTTGGACCACTTTTTTCAGTTGTGCATGGTCCATAAGCTTGGTTATGGAAACTGGAATGAGCTGAAAGCAGCTTTCCGCATGTCACCCTTGTTTCGATTTGACTGGTTTGTGAAGTCCCGCACAACCCAAGAACTAGCTAGGCGTTGCGACACTCTCATCCGGTTGGTGGAGAAAGAAAATCAAGAATATGATGAGCGTGAGAGACTTGCTCGGAAGGATAAGAAGCATGCAAAGGTTCATCTTTAATATATTTTAAATGCAGTGCACTTACTTTACAGCTCTGTTTAGTATGGTTATATAAATAGAGATTTAATGATCATTTTGTTTAGGATTTCTCTGCCTTCACAAATTCAAGTTAGATACTAGATGTTTTTTTCCTCCCAAAAGTCATCTGTCTTTTTTGTCTAAATAATCTACATGGTTTTGTTACTTTTGTATTGGTTATAGATGTATGCTATTGACGGTATGGTAGTTGCAGCGTATCTATCCTTTTGGATTTTTCCTACTATGCATATGTTCATACTATTTTTGGTTGTAGAATCTGACACCAACAAAGCGGTCCGTGACAAAGTCACAAGCTACGGAGATTCCTGCACTGACATCTTTCAAGAGAAAGAAGCAGTCAAGTATGGATGATTATGTGGGCTCAGTAAGTCATTTACTCCATAAGATTACACATGCTTCTTGTTATCCTTTGTTGGATTCGATTACTCTGCTTTATTGAACCAATTAGGCCGTAGTCATAATTAATTAATAACCAATTAGGCCTTAGTCATAATTAATTAATTATGAGCATCATACCTTAAATTGGGACCTTTCAAATTTCAACCCCTTTTGCCATCTGCTCAAGCAATGTCCTTTTTTTGTTATGGAAACAAATCAACCATTTAAATCTTTTCATCTTCTTGAAGTGAATTCACTCATAGTTTGGTTATGGAAATAATTTATATGCCATAGGTAAATAATGTACCATCTTACCTCTTCGTCTGGACTCTTTATTAAGTCTAGGGGAACATGGAGGGTGCTCCTTGGTTGGATGAGCTTAAAGTGCAACCCAAAAGTCGACTGCCGGTTCTATACCTTAAATTGCCTACTTGCCAATTATCCACCTAGGTTCTAAGGCATGAACCTTATGTTCATAGCTACCTAAACTAGGAATTTGGTAGCAACTTAGAGGGTTGATGTCAAAGTCGACTGCCGGTCATGAAACTGTCAAAATCTTGTATGGAGCTTTCTTATGCTCCATAGCGGACTGCATTCTGATGGGTGAAGACTATGTTGCAGGGACGCAGATAAATGTGCATTTCGTCTGTACCCGTATCTGTCACTATTCGTGCTACATAGGTGACAACTTATTGTACCTATTTGGAAATGTCCTTGTCACTAATTAACTGTGTATGTATTTGTGCAATATAGCTTTGGAACAATGCAATGGTGTTGCAGCAGTGACTTGTCTTTTTCTGTAGTTTAATGGGCTTTTCTGGCCTATGCTTGCAGGGAGTCGAACCAGTTGGTTTGGTAGTTTTGGTGTTATCGGTTTCGAGAAATACTCAGAACCTTGCTTAATTCTGAAGATTGGTTTTTACTTTTACTTTTACTTCTGGAATAGTGATAAACATAAGGACCGAATTAACTACAAAACATATTTTCACTTGTCTCATGATAATTGTTTTTGCTATATGTTTACATGCATGATTTTTCCTCAAAATGTTGTGCCATCTTTACTTCATCTTTCTTAGTTTTCACATTATAATTAGGGCAGATTTCGAAATAGAAAATTTGAATTTGTTTTGTATCATATCCATCTTAGGGACATGGATACATGAGATCTGCTTATGACTTATGAGTGTGATAACCTATCTTGCACGAATACGGCTCAGGATACAGTTACATGAATGATAAGGATATGGGATATGAACATTTTGAAATAGGTACAAAGTTAGTTTTACATATGTTTCAGGAATATGGATACATACATGGGTACAAACACGATACGAATACAAACACCATTTTATCGTCTCCGGGCAACATAGATGATAACATTGCGTATATACTTCATCTCCTGGCTAGGTAGATATCAATCATGGCTATATTAACATGCATCTTTATTATCATCATCAACATAGATGATAACATTGCGTATATACCTTATATTTCATTATTTTTCACTCTTTCATATTATATGTTGAAAAGGTCAATATTCTGATACGTTTCAGTCTTTTCATATTCGTACTCATTGCAATTTTTTGCTTGTAATGCACATGCTTAATTATCTAAGATGATTCCATGTTTAAACTCACACATATTCCAATAATATGCATAACTAAGTAATTCAGATCATTTTTATGTTGTTGCTCCTTCCAATCTATTTTCTCCATATTATTAGTCTGGAAATACATCCAATCAAGTTGTCATGTTAATTCATGGTTTTCCATCACAAATGAGGATCTTTTTACATTTAGATAAGTTTTATACTTTTTTAATATCTGACATGTTTATATAGTGTTAGAAAAACGTTATGATAATGTAGTAGAGAACATGTAAAGAGAACTTCAAAAAGACGAACACATATATTATGTAGGCAATTTGCGTTCAAAGCTTTGTAAGTTGCGACAACTCTTTTCTTAAGTTACTTTTTTTTTTTTTTGAATTTGGTATGCCAGATAATATACCATTTTATAAGTGTCTCTGTTAATGTATGCTCACTGCCAATTATCTGCCTATAATCCACCAACATCATGATGTTTGAAATCTTTGTTGATGCCTGAATAAGATGATTTGTTAACTGGACTTGGGTTTGAGCTCTATTTCCATTTTTCTATTGTAGTAGATAGGTATTTCTTTAAGTTTATATTCATTGAATGTTCGATCTGATATTGCACAAGCATAGCTTATGCAACAAATTTTTTCCTGACATATTGGGAGGTTCGTGTTTTGAACCCTATGCTTCATTCCAAAAACATAGTAACCATGCATAGTATTTCTTCACTCTTCGTTGACAACATAATCCCATAATGGTCGAGATATTTCTCACGGTTTGGATGCGCAGCGAGATAAGAGGTGATGTGAAGAACATGAAGGTTTCTTGTGTAGGCAGGGGATTGATGGGTTATATAGGGAAAAATGTATTTTACTTCAATACATATTGTAATTTATACTTTACATTCCTATTTTTTGTTAGTGGATTTAGTGTCCTTGCAAGTAATTTATGCACATATTTAATCTGTTTCTATTTTCTTATGACTTATGGTGGCTCTCATTGCAAATATTTCTTCCAGATTCATGAAGAGAGGATGATTCTGTGGCTCACAGGGTTCGATATCGATCAACATGTCTTTGCACCAAACAACGTTCTGCTTCATCTGTTGCCCATTTGACCTCAGGCCAGAAAGAGGGTGATGAACTAAGAAGGAATTTGGATGTCATGGAGATCCTGAAGATGAGGTTCCCTAGGGTTCATGGTATCACTGATGTTAAATCACCCTATTATGTAAACTTTTAATAGAAAATATTTAAATCATTTTGGGTTCATTGTAAGTGATGTTGTAGATGGGTTAATTTTGTATGTGATGGTGTGGATTCATGTAATATGTTTTGGATTTATTTTGTAAATGATGGTAAATGATACTTAATGATGCAAAGATTTTTAGTTCATTTTGCAATTGAACTTATATATATATAGATGTGTTATGTCTTTTAATTGTATGTTTTATAGGAACATGAAAAAAAATATTCGAAATAATTTTTTCGATTTCTATTACTTTTTGGGATGGATCTATAAATGTCCTAAAAAATGAACTATATCCTTTTGTGACTCTTTTCAATCCATTTCTTAATTTTTATGACGGTTTTTATTCGTCTCAAATACTTATATTTTGGGACAGTTTAATAATTCGTCATAAAAATATAATAATTCATACTCTTTTGGGACGATTAGTTTTTCGACCCTAAAACCTAATTAGGACGGTTTTTTTCGTCCTAAAACTTTTTGCCACGCCACCCTAATAGGACCGTCCATTCCCGTTCCAAAGGCCGTCCCAAATATTTATTGGAACGGCAATTGCAGTTTTTAAGACAATTTTTTGTTGTCCCCAAAGGTCACTTTTTTTGTAGTGACATTTTAGTTTCTACTAGATCTAGCATGTAGTTATTGGATGTTTTGCACTTATTGGGTTACATATATGCTCTTCCAAGTATAATAGTTGCATTATCAAGTCATCTTAATTAAATTTTGGATGGGTGTATTGAAGTAACATTTCTGAATTCTTTTTGTACTACCACGATTCAGTTTTAGTTTGCTTATTAATTGTTCAATTTCAAACTTCTTTTTGTACTGCCAGGATCCAGTTTCTGACTTCTTTTTGTACTGACTTCTTTTTGAAGGGTGTATTGAAGTAAAAATCTTTTGCTTATTAATTGTTCAACATCCTACAGTTTTAGTTTGTAGGATTCGGTGTTTTGTGTTCAAAATTAGTTCTTTGGTTCTGGAAAGGTGCTCAAGCTCTGCTAGGTTTTCATCATTCTTTAAGTTATTAATTTGTTCTCATATGTTGTCATTTTTCTTTCATGCTTTATATCATTATGATGCTTTATATCATTATGCTCCATTCTGCCCGATTGTCGTCATTAATGTGGGATTTTATTGTTATGTAACAGGTTACTTAAAAGATTGCTCCTTATTTTGCTATTTGCTTAGTGGATGAGGATGTCGACCTCACACTTTTGATGCGTGGGTGATTAATGGACCATGGCCTTAAAATATTTTTTTTTCTTTGTAGTGTGCTTCTGACTATAAAGGAAATTAAGGAATCAATATATTTTGTGAGGCCTATGTTAAGTATACAATATCTTTTTGGTGACATTTTATTTCATGATTTGGAATTCAGATGACTTCTACCATTGTTATAATTTCCAAATAGGCCTTGGTAGGCAAATTCAGATGACTTTTATCATTTTATTTCATGTTTGGGAATTTCTTATTACACTTGTTGTGTACATTACTATCTTTTGATTATGGAATTGGATGATTTGGTATTATTGTTTCAATGAAAGTTATTACTTTTCACAATTGTGATCAGAAATGGATTTGGATGATTTGGTATTATTCTTATATGTTCAGGTATTGAATGTAAAAGTAAAATTGATTATACAAAAAAGGAGATTTTTTTTTTTAAAAAGTTGAAGAGAATTTAAGGCGTGCATAATATGTCATAATTGATACTTTGTACGACATTCAATAGATGTCATAATTGACAAATAACGAGAGGCAAAGGTATGTTGTAAAATATTTTTCACAGCGTACAACATATTGTCGTGATTATGTATTAAGAGTGTGCCAATGAATGTCGTGAATATGCATTAAGGACGTGCCGTTAAATGTCGTAATTATGGATTAACGACATGCAATTACATGCCATAATTGACTTTTAACGACACATAATGAATGCCGTTAATTATTATAGACGGCGTATATATCGAGTTTTTACGGCACACAGTTTATGTCGTCTAAACTATCATTTTTTACGGCAAAGCCAAATACGGCGTGAGGATGTGCGCCATCTAAAGTGATTCACGGCGCACATTGCGCGCCGTAAAAACACACTTTTCCTGTAGTGATTACAAGCCTAAAAAGGGAGAAAGAACAAGCAAGACTAGACATTGGGAGAGCAAGTCCTTCAAACGAAACTCACATTTAAGGAGAAAGAAGAAAGGTTTACCAATCAAAAAAATCAAAGAGGTCGTGGTCGTGATCGTGATCGTGGCCGAGGCCGAGGCCGAGGCTGCGAAGGAGAAGGAAGAACTCATTATAAGACATTCACCAATAGAGAGATCTCAAAACTATCCTACAAGAGGATGTGGAAGACGAAGCTTCACAAAAAGAGATGGAAGTCAAAAGTATGATAAATCTAATGCTACAATTGTCATAAGGTTGGACATTATACATTGGATTGTAACATAACTAGAAATATTGAGGAGAAAACTCACACTGTACATGTTGAAGAAAAAATGCAAGAGAACTCAGCTTTCACTACAAGAAAAAAGGTTTTTAGGTGTGCAATGCGCGTGGTAAATCACATTATACAGCGTGCAAGTTCGCTCCTTATTACCCCCTACCGTTAAAAGTTCCTAGCTTTTATGACGTAGTCTGCATGTTGTCTATACTCTTTCACGACGTTTAATGTGTGTCATGAAAATTCAATTATAGTATATTTGTGAAACTTCAATTACAACGTATTTATGAATCCCGCTATATCTTTAGAGTATTTACGACATGCAAGTTGTGTCGTCTTCGATGTTAGACTTTTATGGCGCACGAAACGCACATCGTCTTTGATGTTAGACAGTTAATAATAATAATAATAATAATTGAAAATGATCAAATGCTTAGAAATTTATAAATATGATTAATCAATAAGCATGATCATAATTTAATAATCAAGATAAAATAACATTAGGCTTCCCAAATGAGAAATTTTTGGGATTCAAATATCAGGGGTTTACAAAAGGAATATTTTAGCAATGTCCCTATTCAAAATGTAAAAACTATCATATACCTCCACTTCTTTAAAAACTAGCAAATGTCCTCATTCTTTTGTAAAACAGACAAAATTTTGGTTAAGTAGTGGGAGTATATCTTAAAATTTTATTCGTTCCATACAAAGAGAGAGAAGAATTTGCTAATTTTTAGAAAGAATGCGGATATATATTAGTTTCTATACTTTGAATGGGGGTATTTGTTAAAATATTTTTTTACAAAATGAAGGTACCCAGCCCTCGCCTTCCGGACCACGGTACGACCAAGTTCAACATCATCGCGCCTTCCTCGTGTAGGCCAGCCCTTTGCTCGGTAGCTGCAGTACAGGTCACCGCGACCGACTGCATCGACTGAGTCGGCAGCAGGTCACAACCCCCCGTCGTCTTCCTCGACTCGTCGTGCGATTCCGCCACCCTCGCCCCTTTGAGAACTCGTGGAGGGGAAGAACTTGCCGCGAGTCTCAGCTTGAGTAGCCACCGGAACTGAACTCCTGGCGACCCCTCCGCTCTTCTCCGCGATCCGACCGGCCTCCCATCTCCGGCCGACGAAGCAGACCCTCCGCGCATCCCGACCTCGCCATGCAGACGACCGAGAGGACTCTCTTCCCGCGTAGGTTTAAATCTTCAGCAGCCAATTAAAGGTAAGTTTTCACATGACCCCTCATAAATTGTTTAATTATAATTTAGTATTTATCTTAAAATAAATTACAAATCTAAAAGCTATAATGTATAAGTAATGTTACTAATTAAATTCAATAAATTTATGTCTCCAAAACCCTTTTTTAAGGAATTTAAACAGTTAACCTATATTGTTAATTAAATTAAATATTTTCAACTTTAGCCCTAATCCCTTATTAAAGAGTTAGAATCATATTTCAAATAACTGTGTAGAATCTAAATCCTTATATATGTATGACCTTAAATCCATGTTTATTTACATATAACTCTAATAAAATTCTGTTTTTATCAATATTATTATATATCTGAATTGGTATTTTTAGTTCATCAACTGTACTTTTGTTTTAATCCTAAAAGATTATATTAGGTATATGTACTATCGTTAATTAGATTAAACAATCTAACTTAAAAGTTTTAATTTTATAAATACCCTGAATAAATATTAGAGTTATTTAGTAATAGGGTCTCACATAATAATGAATATTAGGGTTTGAATTTCGAAATTGTCTAACATTAGAATTTATGTCTCAAAATTACTGTTCATTAGCTTACATGAATAATAATTTCGAGACCCAAACACTAATATTGGACAATTTAGAGATCCAAATTCTAATATCTACTATTATGTGAGACCCTAATATTAAATATCCCTAAATATTACATGTATAAACACCTATATTAATAATGGTATATGTAGGCTATACTCTTAAATTGAATTTATTGAATTAAATAATTACAATTAAACCTGAAAGCTATATTACTTATAAATCTTATATCATTTAAAATGTTGTCTTATCTATCTATTCTACTATATAATAGGAAAACTTAGATGGTGAAAATTTTAAATTCCGAAAATACCCTTACATACTTATACTAATTAAAAATAGTTTATTAATTTTAATAAGGATAACTTAGTAATTAGGAAGACTACCCTTTGGTCTTCCTAAAGAGTTTTCCTAAACTAATTAAGAAATATTAAAATACGTGCAAGGCACGTGCACATATGCTAGTATTGAATAATTGTTAGGCTCTTCAATTCCCTAGGACTTGGGACAGTGATGGATTCCTTGGGTTGCCTTGTCAACGGACTATTTCATAATCAGCGAAGGTAAAAGGCAAGTACCTCTTTAATTCTTTAGCCATATGTATATATACAAAAATGTTATTTGGTTTTCAAAAAATTTGGATGATACCATTTTTTATTATGTGACATGACAGCTGACATGACAAAATTAAACATTAAACATTAAAATTAAAATTTACATTAAAATTAATATCAAATTAACATAAACAATAATATTAAAATTAATATTAACATTAATATTAACTTTAACATTAACATTAAAATTAATATTAACATTAAATTAAATTAGCATTAACATTAAAATTAATATTAATATTAATACATTAACATTAATTTTAACATTAAAATTAATATTAAAATTAAATTAAAATTAGCATTAGCATTAACATTAACAATAAAAAATGTTGGATAATTAATTTTTGGGTTAAAACATGACATGTCAGCTGCCATGTCAGATCCCACATAATGGGAGATGACATAACCCAAAATTTTTGGGAGCCAAATAGCATAATTGGTATATGTATGTCAATTTCGTCATTTATTGTTAGTTTCTCACATATCACATATAGTAGGTACCTCATATTTCATATATAGTTCTTGAATTCATTACTTGTGCATGAGAGATAGACTTTGATATCATTATCGTACATGTTCATACTTAACTTTGTTGTTTATCGTATTGTTAATATTTTATTGTATTGAGCATGCACTTGTGAGAGTGTCAGGCGAAAGAATGTGGTCGTGTGAATTACTAAATGACTCTCAAAATATTGATTGTATAATATCAGTCGTGCATGGCATGTATCGACTGACGGATACCCTAGACCGTCCACATGCAGAACATTGTTATTCTAAATTAACACATTGTACACGTGACCTTGGTTATTGTTATCTCATCTAGTCCTTCATCTTCTTGTAGTATATTTGCATATTGTTAGTATTGTCATAATTGTGTTTCCTTTTAATTTGCCATGGCATGCATATGATATTTTCTTTTTCTTTTTCTTTTTCCATATGCATATATTATGTTGTATAGATTTAGATTTATTGATGTGCTTTACTCCAATCCTGACCGGATATGTTGACAATTTTAGGCGATCGACTACCCTATACTATGGACCCTTTGGTGGAGATGTGGATGTTTTTGTAGACCAACCATTCACTACTAAAATAAGCCAAATTAATTAGCGACATCAAGAAACACCGCTAATGTCTAAATAAATGTCGCTAAAAATGTTTAGCGACAGATTTAACGATGTTGATGACTTTCTCATCATAACCCTCTTTCTATTTTGAAGAGCAAGAAGTTAGGAGCACGGATCTCGTAGAGGTGGTGGATGTCTCCTTGAATTCTAGAAAAGTATACTTGATAATCCCCTTAGCCTCAAATATAAATAGGACTAAGAAACCATATTTTAAAAATCCCTAAATTAGCCCCTAACAATTCCTGATTGATAACTTACCCCCAAAACTTCATCTAATCATGTTAAAAATATGCCAACATCTTTGTATAACCTCTGTTGTTGTTCGATCCTTGATGAGAACATAAAATATTATATTTTTATCCCTTAATGTTCACCATTTTATGCTTATTTTATGACTAAAGGTACTTTTTATATTTATGTTTTGCTTTAGGATGCAGTTGGAGACACTGTGTGCAAAATGGAGCTAAATTGCTATTCTGGACAGTTTTAACATCTTTTACGAAAATGACCATAACTTTCTCCTCCGAAAAGCAATGGAGGTGATTCAAAAAGATTTGAAAAGCTAAGACACAGGGCTACAACGTTTATATTTTGTGTTTTTCACAAATCAAGCTGCATCATGGACGAAATCAGACTTGAAGTTGGGTCAAAGATGTTGTGAACAAAAATATGAACCAAAAAAAACCATTTTCCTACTTGTTCTATGCCTTATTCTATTTGGTTTGAGAAGTTGTAACTTTTAGAGGATATGTGGGAAGATATTGTGGGCTTGAAACAACTAATTTATGGTGTATAAAAGGAGGTAGAAATCATGAGAAGAGAACACACAACACAACTCTTCTTCTTCTTCTCCAACTTTTCTTTTGAAGTTTTGATGAACATGTGCGGCTAAAAGTCTTGTTAGTCGAAGTGTACGGAAGCCTTGGAATCAATAAACTTGTGAGATCTAATTGTTTTTATATGTTTGATTTATACTTTGAATATATATTGAATGTTTTTCTATGCCAACTTTCATGATTGTTTTGTTTAATTACTAGGAGGCCTACTAGTTTATTATTCATTTCGATTTACCCGCTAAATTAGATATCAAATCCGTAATTGTTTGATGTTTCTAATTTGTGAAGCAACCAAGATTTAATAAACTGCTTTATTTTATTAGATCTTAGGGGAAAAGCTTTTGACAAAATTAAATACAACCGCTTGTGCTTATATGGTTTTGCTTTATCGATCTTTTTGTTCTTTAAAAAATTGCTAGATTAAATCTTTAGCACTTGTCTGAAACTATTTAGTAATTAAAGTTAATTAGGTCGCTTGTATCTAATTAACTAAGCCTAAGAGAGATAGGAAAATACTTCCAATGGTAAATATTCAAAGTATTATTTAATTTATGCTTGCATCAATGATCAATTTTATGATTTCCAATGGTGAATGTTCACTGAGACCAATATTTGTTCCTTTGATTGACTTTAATTGTTTTTAGTTCTTCTTAAATTATCTATTATCACATTCAAGATTCTTTCTCCTCCTTGTTCACATAACACAAATCTAAACTAATTACTCTCCGTGGGATCAATCCTTACTTTCACTTCTACAAATTATTTTAAGAGTAAAGGTTTTATTTTTGGGTGCCTACGACAGCACACCAAATTTTGGCGCCAATGCCGGGGAGTAATTTTAGTTAATTTTTGTGCTTTTCGTGATCTTAGAATTTTTTTTATTAGTAAAAACTTTAAAAAGATATGGAGGCCAATTCTCAACAATTTGGCACTTGGCTAGATCTTCCATCTAGGAATGTCAATGAGGTAAATGTTTCTTCTTTTGAACAAAAAATTGCTAGTTTAACTTCTCTTGTTCATCAAATGGTTGTAGGTAACATGCAAACAACAATAGCTGGTAGGATTTGTTTAGTACCAGGGCATATGACTGATATATGCCCAACTCTTCAAGAAGAACCCAATGAACAAGTGAATGCGGAATGGAGCGAGCTTTTCTGGACAATCACAAATGAGATACGGTCCATATTCAAACTCGTACAACTTAGGGTGGAGAGATCGTGCTAATTTTAGCTACGGGAATCCACAATTAAATCATCCCGTAACTCAAAGTTACCCAAGATACCAACAGTACAAGCAACCATATCCCTACGAACAACAACTAGACCAAACTTCTAACTCTAGTATATCTTTAGAAGAAATTGTTAAGTCTCTTGCCACTAATACTTTACAATTTCAACATGAGACAAGGGCCAGTATTCAGGAGACAAGGGCTAGCATCCAAAGTCTGAACAATAAAATACACCAAATGACTACAACAATTAATAAGCTGGAGGCACAAAGTTTAAAAAATTATCATCTCAAACGATAATAAATCCAAAAGAAAATGTAAGTACAATCGTTTTGAGAAATGACAGAGAGGTTGACAACCTAGTAAAGAAAGCGCCTACATCGTCAAAACAAGAAGAAGAGAGAAACAATGTTGCAGACACGAACATTTCTAATGACGACGTAGTACTAAATGCACAAAAAAAATTGAACTTAATGACAAAGATGTATTAGATGTTGTCGTTAATGAGCATCTTGAGAAAGTGCATGAGGAGTTATCTTTGATATCTAACTTGCAGGAAACTGTAGTAGCATTTACTGATTTTCTAAAAATACAACAATCAGGTAATTTTCCTTATATGTCAGTACCAATTTTTAACAAGATGCTTTTATCCTCTATTTTGCAGGCCTCTATTCAAGATGTGAAACCCATGCGTAATTGTGTCAAGTGTGCATAGTGTCGAGCCAACGACACATTAAACAAAGGCGTTGCTTGGGAGGCAACCCAAGGGAAGTTTGTTCTTATTCTTGCATTTCTATTTTTGTTTATTTTTTTTCTTTTCTTTGCATTTAGGCTTACATTGGGGACAATGTCAGTTTAAGTGTGGGGGAGGATTTAAATTATTTTAAGCAGTTTTAGTTTTTTTTCGATTTTAAAAAATGAGTTTTTTTTGTGGTTTTCAATAAAGTTTTAGTTTATTTTATTTAAAAAAAGGAGTTTTTTTTTCTAGTTTTCAATAATTTTTGGTTGTGTACGTCATGAGGAAGATTTAACTAAGTTTAAAAAATTCATAACATGATTGAATAAATACTCTTTTCAACTTAGAATTAATTAGTATAGTTATTTTCCTTGAGGATGGTTGTGACTAAATTTGGTAGACAAAAGCCGGTGAGATTTTGAGCCTTTAGACTGACACATCAGTCTCACTATTTTCTTTGATGAGAGACATTCTTCCATGGACTTGTTTTTCTAGAATTTGCTTAGATTCTCTTCGAGGTCACATCGGCACATGCATACATGAATATGATTAAGATCATCTTTGTTATACGCTACATAAGCCAAATAGCCTACCCTAAAATTATCTTTTCTTTGGTTGAACCCCTCTGAGCCTTATTGCTTCTATTTTTGTGAACTCATATTACAAGCTTTAACTTGAAAAAAAATTCCTTATCCAGGCCAGAAAACTAGTAGAGCATTATGATATGTATGGGTGTATAAAAATAAGTGTGGGGGTATCTGAATTTCTAGTTTGGCTACATATTTTTATTCTCAAATTCTTGAGTTCCATCATGAAAAAAAATGAACAAAAAGCAAAAAAAAAAATGAAAAAAAAATGAAAAAAAAAGATGATGAGAAAAAAAGAAAGAAAGAAAGAAGTAATGAAAAAAAAGTGATGGAGGAAATTACTTTTGATATTCATTTTCATAATTCTTCCTCCAATTCCAATAAAGGGGTATGTTGAATGCTTTAAGGTCAATTTGAAGAAGCTAATTGGGGTGATTGGTTTTATATATTTTATATATTCGAGCTTGAGTTAAATTATTTTTGTTCCACTAGTTTTGATGGGTTTTTTTGCTACACTCCAAATATATCCTACCTTGATCCTAAGCCCCATTACAACCCATAAAAGTCCTTATGAATTGTGTTATGCATGTGGTCCAAGTGGTGGAGAATGAGAAGATATGCAAGCTTATGGTAGATCATTCTTTTGGAATGAATTTGAGCGAAATACTTACCCTTCAAACCGATGAGAGTTGAGTGTTTATTCCTATGAGCGTCTACCAATTTAGTTTACTCTATCTTCGAGTGAAAAATACTAAGTAATTAGAAGTTATCTAAGAATATATTTTCATGATATATTGTGAGTTTTAAAGAGCTTCGTTATTCTTTATTTATGGCATGACAACCTTGATTTTTGTTTTGAAAAAAATAATTTTGAGTTTTGTCCGAGGACGAACAAAAGTTAAGTGTGGGGCTATTTGATGTGAACATAAAATGTTATATTTTTATCCCTTAATGTTCACCATTTTATGCTTATTTTATGACTAAAGGTACTCATTATATTTACGTTTTGCTTTAGGATGCATTTGGAGACACTGTGTGCAAAATGGAGCTAAATTGCTATTCTGGACAATTTTGACACCTTTTACGAAAATGACCATAACTTTATCCTCCAAAAAGCAATGGAGGTGATTCAAAACGATTTGGAAAGCTAAGACACAGGACTACAACGTTTATATTTTGTGTTTTTCGCAAATCAAGCTGCATCATGGACGAAATCAGACTTGAAGTTGGGTCAAAGATGCTATGAACAAAAATATGAACCAAAATAACCATTTCCCTACTTGTTCTCTGACTTATTCGATTTGGTTTGAAAAGTTGTAACTTTTAGAGGATATGTGGGAAGATATTTTGGGCTTGAAACAACTAATTTATGGTGTATAAAAGGGGGTAAAAATTATGAGAAGAGAACACACAACACAACTCTTCTTCTTCAACTTTTCTTTTGAAGTTTTGATGAACATGTGCGGCTAAAAGTCTTGTTGGTCGAAATGTACGAAAGCCTTGGAATCAATAAACTTGTGAGATCTAATTGTTTTTATATGTTTGATTTATACTTTGAATATTGAATATTTTTCTATGCCAACTTTCATGATTGTTTTGTTTAATTACTAGGAGGCCTACTAGTTTATTATTTATTTCGATCTACCGCTAAATTAGATATCAAATCCGTAATTGTTTGATGTTTCTAATTTGTGAAGCAACCAAGATTTAATGAACTGCTTTATTTTATTAGATCTTCGGGGAAAAGATTTTGACAAAATTAAATACAACCGCTTGTGCTTGTATTGTTTTGCTTTATCGATCTCTTTGTTTTTTAAGAAATTGCTAGATTAAATCTTTAGCGCTTGTCTGAGATTATTTAGTAATTAAAGTTAATTAGGTCGCTTGTATCTAATTAACTAAGCCTAAGAGAGATAGGAAGATACTTCCAACGGTAAATATTCAAAGTATTATTTAATTTATGCTTGCATCAATGATCAATTTTATGATTTCCAATGGTGAATGTTCACTGAGACCAATATTTGTTCCTTTGATTGATTTTAATTGTTTTTAGTTCTTCTTAAATTATCTATTATCATATTCAAGACTCTCCCCCCTCCTTGTTCACATAACACAAATCTAAACTAATTACTGTCAGTGGGATCGATCATTACTCTCACTTCTACAATACTCTCCGTGGGATCGATTCTTACTCTCACTTGTACAAATCATTTTAAGAGTAAAGGTTTTATTTTTGGGTGCCTACGACAGAACACCAATCCTTCGAACTTTCACGCCTCCTCGAAGTAACGCTGGAATACACTACACGACTTATACCAATTTGATGAGTGTAATATTAGTAGATGAGAAGAATAATATTAGTTCTCATGCAAATAAGTAGCGATACATTTTTTCCTACTCAAAATATCAAAAGGTTATTATTTAGAGAGTCTTGGTTATTCATTAGCTTGTACTATCATACTTCTTTCATGCAATTGATCAAATTATAGTTTGTTTACCCCCTTTAAAATTGTAGGATCATACTTCTTGCTCATGTTATACATCCCGGCTATAGGTTAACAAAATAAATTATCTTTATCATTTCATGTGAACCAAGTAGTCAATGTACTTCAAAGATAAGTTTAGTTAATTTAGATTAGTTTTAGTTTATATCTCTGAATCTCCTATATATTTTTAATAATATAACCTATTTTTCTCTTAATTCTCTTGTATATAACCTACCTTAGAGCCTAATAATATATCTAAGATTGTTTCACAATGTAGTCTTTATTTTGTCATGGCATCAGAAACCATAAACATTTGGTTTTCTTCCGAGAGCTATCATCCCCATCCTGAGAGACAACGTCTCAATCTTGAGCACCAAATCCAATGCCGACGACGACCACTCGATCCAATTCGACACCAAATTCGACATCAACACTGGTTGATCCAGCCCCATCGCCTCTCGATCTCGTTGCCTCCATTCCATACAAATCATCTACAACCGCGGATCCATCCGCAGATCATCCAGTTATGAATCAGGACGTACAAACACAAGCATGACCGATGTGAGTTCTGCGAAGGTCAATTCCACTCCTTATATCATTCATCATTCTTGTCCACCATACTAGTTTCCAGCTGATAACATGTGACAATTATGGTTCATGGAGTTGTGATATCACAATGGCATTTCGTGCAAAAAATAAATTGGGTCTCATTGAGGTTCAATCATGAAACCAACAAAATTGAAGAAATCACCTACTAGAAACAATGCAACAATTTGGTCGCTAGATGGATTTTCAACTCTATGTGATACGTACCTAGGAGAGCTGACTGTTGCCTTGGTAGTGTTCTACTTTTGCAGTGCCTAATTGATACGTACCCAACTCATGGCTCGCTGACACTGGACACAATGATGATACAATGAGTGTCCAGTGTAGCATCATCAGTAACATCAGAGCTGGTATCAGCTCATCATCTGTTTACTTAGTATCAGTAACATCAGAGCTTGGTATCAGCTCATCCTTTGTTTACTTTCCAATATTAGACAGTTATAACTGTCATTCTACCAGCCAGCTCACTTGGCCAGCACATCATCCAGCTCATCATCTGCTCATTACACTAACCAATCAGTGAGTAGCTGTGACCAACAATTGCCACCTCGGCCAAGAGCCATATGCTGCTATAAATAGGAGAAAAGAGAGAAGATGAGTGTCGAAATATTTATATTCTCTTTTACTTTTGAATTTGCAATTTTACTTACCAATTGTAATTCCTGTATTTCCAATTTCAGCTCAATAAAACCCTAGATCTCCACCAAATTGTTCTTGTTTCATCTGAATTTCTCTATGAATATGACGAATTATGCTAGAAACTCGAGCATTCTTGGGCAGATGGTTAGAGATCCTATCAAGTGGTATCAGAGCAGCTCGAACCTGTGATCGAGAGCAGTTAGGAAGGAAGCTCCAGCCATGGCGAGCCTTGAGGAGGTGACATCAGAATGAAGGAGAGTTCCAGTGGATGAGGATCGATTTATCTCTATCGATGGCACCATAGGAGCTTTGCCAGGTACAGTTATGGATTTGAATCGTCGATTTGATAAATTTGGGGGCAAATTTGATAAACTCGAACAACTGTTGAAAGAATTGACCAGTTCTAAATGAAACCCTGAGGTTTCGAACCAACATTCCCTCTCTACACCAATTCCAATCTACATCATGGCTGCACAAAGTCCACATGAGACAAGGATCAAGATATTAACTACAGCAGTTCAGAAATATAAAGTAAAACGGGATATAAAATCATTTGAAGAGCAAATACATGAAGCACCCACCTTGCAGCCATCCTTGGTGCAGGATGTTAAGCCTACTAGTGCTAGAGAGAATACTGGTACGATTGCTACTGTTATTAATTCCAATCTTCATGAAAAATTAAGAAATGTTGATGATAGTGCTAAAACTTACATCAGCAAAGAGTCAAATAAAGAAGGTACAAAGGAAGTCCTACCTATGGCCACTCATACAGGAACTGACACAATTAAAGCTGCTGATCCCTTAGCATCTGAGGTCCAGTATGAGAGTTGTACTAACAAGAATGACAAGTCTGTGAAAGACTTGATGAAGCTATTGTTCAGGAGTGCTCTCCTTACATCTGGTTCCAGCCTTGTCGACCCCAACACCTTTGGTAATAGGAGTGTTTCATTAGAGAAAAAACCAGAGTCAATTGAGTTTATGGTTTCCTCAACAAGGGATGAAGTTTATGCTCTCCAATCTCAGACTGCTTATAGGATATGGGATCCAGGAAGTCACAAATTGGTATTGCAAGCAGTGAGTAAAACAGACCCTCATATTTCCAAAGATCATGTATGTACTATGGATGAACTGTCATTTAACCTTGGTGATAGCTGGCTAAGATGCTTCCCTGAAAGTTTTATATCAATAGAACTATCTAACCTTGCAAACATCAATTCAGAAGTTAAGTTTGATGCTTCGGGGAGGCTTGTGGCTAGGTGCAAGTCACTAAAGGTCCTAAAAGTGAATAAGGATGTCTCCATAGAGCAGCTGTAGATGGTACTTGTTAGAGTTCCTCATCTTACAGAGCTTGGAACAGGTTCATTTTTCCAAGATTATATGGTTCTAGAAGAGGCCCAACTAGAAAGTGAATTCATTAAATGCAATATGATAGAGAGACCTTTGGGTGAGTATTTCTTTAGCCAAGCTACAAAGAAGGGGACTGATGAGAACACCGGCCTTGTTACCTACAAACATGGTTTGTTCTTTTGGGTATGGGACCCCGGTTCAACCATACATAGAGAAGGATGCAGCTGCAATATGTTCAGTGGAGAAGAACTGCATATGACATGGGATCCAAGTATACCTATCTTTTTGGTTCTTCAAACATCAAATTGTAGAGAGCATCAAGAGGCGTCACAATTCAGTATAGGGGATGTCAAGCTCAATAAATGTTATCATAATAGAAGACAGTTCAATGTTTCAACCTATGCAAAGAACTGTCATCAAAACAATGTGTTAGAAGGTTTCATGATAACCATATGGGATCCAGGATCAAAAGCATTTCTACCTTGACCTTGAGACAAGGTCAATTTAAAGGGGTGGGTATTGATACGTATCTAGGAGAGCTGACTGTTGCCTTGGTAGTGTTCTACTCCTGCAGTGCCTAATTGATACGTACCCAACTCATGGCTCACTGACACTGGACACAATGATGATACAATGAGTGTCCAGTGTCGCATCACCAATAACATCAGAGCTTGGTATCAGCTCATCATCTATTTATTTAGTATCAGTAACATCAGAGCTTGGTATCAGCTCATCCTCTGTTTAATTTTCAATATTAGACAGTTATAACTGTCATACTACCAGCCAGCTCACTTGGCCAGTACATCATCCAGCTCATCATCTGCTCATTACACTAACCAATCAGTGAGTAGCTGTGACCAACAATTGCCACCTCAGCCAAGAGCCACATACTGCTATAAATAGAAGAAAAGAGAGCAGATGAGTATCAAAATATTTGTATTCTCTTTTACTTTTGAATTTGCAATTTTACTTACCAATTGTAATTCCTGCATTTCCAATTTCAACTCAATAAAACCCTATATCTACACCAAATTGTTCATGTTTCATCTAAATTTATCTGTGAATATGACAAATTATGCTAGGAACTCGACCATTCTTGGGCATATGGTTCGAGATCCTATTACTATTCACTTGAGATTCACTCCAGTGTATTGTATGTTGAAACTGTAGCGCAGATCTATATGGATCTCAAGATTGTTTCTCAGTCTAATGTACCAAAAATCTAGAGAAACTCTATAGGCACTTCAAAAATTACTTAGCACAACCCATTACTTGGTGCTAGCCCAGACTGGCCCAATTTTACTCAAGACAATCCAAATTTTTCTTTGGGGCTGCCCACATCCCTCCTCCCCCCTCCCAACCTAATCTGACGCCATCGCCAACGAACTACGGCGACACTCGACCTCAAGAAGAGAATGAGAAGGCTGAGGAGAGGAGGAGGTCGAGGAGGGAAGGCAGTGTAATGCCCCGCTCCGCATCGGTGCATTACGATGAGTCGTTGACTCGAAGAGTTACGTTGACCCGACGGGTATCGATGCGAATCGATGCAAGTGTTGCGTTGGCCAAAGGTAAGCTTTGAGTCGGTTGGAATCTATGAATCGAATCGATGCAAAGAGTAAGTCCCGCTTGAGCAAGTGCTGATTTTAGTTGATCTGGTGTGCAGGCTATGCTTTTACGCTGGACAATAAGAGGTCGGCATTTTGCCTTATGCAATGAAGCGTCCGCGAAACCAAATCGAGGCCCTGCAACGGATGGTGGCATGGGCGCGATAGGCCAAAACGACCGAGTAGAGCAAAGGAATGGCTAAGTCCAAGAGTTAGCTATGCGATCGAGTTATGGAAGCGAGACGCTTCAATCGGCGAAACGGCAAGGCGTATCGGCTTAAGGTGGGCGGGTTCTTGACTCTCTCTCCCTATTCCTTCACGTCTTAATAAAATATGTTATGGTATGCGTAAGATGTTATCGAATTAGCGAGCGTGGCTCGGCGACGAAAGGTTTGAGTATGTGTCGAACACTAAGATAGAACATTGAACAATCGAACAATTGGAACGACGTGCATCAAGTGCACGAGTCGCGATAGGGCATGATGGTAGAACATTGAAAGACAACATCGAGATGTGCATCAGGTGCACGGCTCCGAGAACATTGAACTCTAGGCGTAGAACATTGAATACGACACTGAGCGTGCCTTCGGGCACTTATGTTACGAAATGACTAAGTAAATACGGAGGTAGGCTATGCGAATAACATTATGAACGAGACGCGTGATTATGAGTACGAGACGACAAAGCCGTTGGGCGTCGTGCATCAATATGGATGTGTTGGGGCATAACGCCGACGGAGCTCCCCATGCGAATGGTGAATTATGTTTATGGCACGGGAAACCGTTTATGTGCGATACTATGTTTATGGAATACGAGATCGGTTGGTATGCTATGGATTGTATAATATGGAACGTATTGCATGGTCAATGGACTCGGATTGCCCGTGCACGGGTGTGGCTTCCCTCGAACGGTTACGCCGGGGCGCCGGGACCGTTCGGCCTAGGAGGGAATTATGTGTGGTATTTATGGTGTACAATATTCGGACGGATTGCGACCGTCCAGTGCTGTGATAAGCTATGATACCCGTAAGTTTGGGATCCTTCGGATACTGGGCTAGCAACCCGTATCGAAGCGATTGTAGGCTTACACATATGAGATGCCAAGTCCATTACGGTGCGAAACACCGTGACCTTCATATAGTTAGGGCCGGTGGGCTGAGATGAGAGTTGGGTGCAGGCGCAGGGCCTGCCACCCATTATACATAAGTTTACGTTATAAATTGGTCGGTTGTACGAATCGTATGTTTGCTTATGCTAAGTTCTAACCACTGCAGGCTAAGGGAAACGGGACGAGATGAGCACGAACACTATGTTTACATTTATGTTATGGCTAACTGTATCTGCTGCAGGAACACGGGATGTGCTGACACATTATAATAATGTGCTATGTTAAGTTTTGCCATGAAATTGATCCTAAGGCTAAATAGAAAGACCACAAAGTAAGATGCATGCTCACTAAATGAATAAGTGTTTGGTTTGGGTGCGAGCGGGTCTTGATCAGTGCGAAGCGAGGACGAAAGCACTAAACCCCCACTAGTTTATGTGCAGGTTCAGGTTACGATCAGATCGGGGCGGAGCTTGGCTTGGACGTGCCGAGGCATGGAGTCCTTGGCGTTCAAGAGGAGCTTCCGCATATGCGTTCGGACTTGAGACATGAAGATGTTCGGCCGAGGACTACTTGGTGGCTATAAAGAGGCATAATGTATGGAACAATGTAATCCTTTGTGAGCTAGAGAGATCATGAGCGTTGTAGCCAATTGGCATTTTATGTTGGGCTATTCAGAGCCTTTGTAACCTTCAGTTCAATATGAATAAAAGAGATTCTTATGTTTCACTTGTTTTCTTCCGCTGCTTATGTTATCGTTTTGAGATAGTTCTATAAAATGAACCTGTTATCTTGCCTTGCACGAGCGCAACTCCAGGCTCGTGTGGCATCACGCCCCAGTGATGACGATGATTCGGGTAAAATCTAGCGAGGACGAGCGATTTCCCGGGTCGGGGCGTGACAAGTTGGTATCAGAGCGGTTCCATCCTTTGGACCGTGCGTGAATCTCTTTGACCCTCAGTTGCTTCGATATCGAAATTCAGTTGACTCTAAGTTGTTTCCGCAACCGCATGGCTCATGGATCTGCTCGACGCTACATTGGATGTTCCATACAATAAGTCTATATTAAGTGCGTACGTCTGCCACAAGTATGTCGTGACTATCACGTTATCTCCGGGTGCCGTCGGAGAGTGTTGGTTGCACGAAGTGCAACGAGTTATGGGATGTTGGTTGCACGAAGTGCATCGGGTTATGGAATGCTGGTCGCACGAAGTGCAACGAATATGGTGATGTTGGTTGCATGAAGTGCAATGATATATGTGTTGTCGGTCGCACGAAGTGCGAGGAGATATGTGTTGTTGGTTGCACGAAGTGCAACGGGTCGATATGTGAGGCGATACGTATTATGTTGGTACGCGAATGGTTATGTGTTATCGGTTGCACGAAGTGCAGCAAGTCGTGAATCGTTTGTTGCATCGGTGCAACGAGTCGATACGGTATGATGTGCGTGTTGTATGGCTATGCGGATGGATAGCGATATGTTATGCGAGATTGAGTAAAGACCTTAAGTATCGAGACTAAGTTGTTGCACGAGCTGCAACGTGCGGGATTCGAAGATCGTGGATGCGATAGTAACGAATCGAGTTGGTCGCTAAGTCGAGTTGAGTAGGCAAATGTGTATGTTGGCCATATATTGCGTTGAGCTTTGAATAAGCGAATGTTGCGGGTGTGATCGAGATGATCGCCATGGTACGGTTAGATTGAATGAGTTCCAAACTTAAGCTAACATTAGAGCTGGGATCGGAAGGATCACCATACGGGACGGTTAAGTTGAGATAGAAGTCGGATCTATACGAAGTGTGATGTCGAGTAATGACTCGATTCCGAGTGGTATATGTAATACCAATTATGCGAGCAAGTATAGCGAAGTATTGTGTCGATAACGATAGGCTCGATCCTGAGTGGTATATGGGATACCACTTAGCGATAGCTATGTTAAGCCGGTTGGTGACTTGTGATAGGTTACGTCGAGAAAATTATGTTGTTACGATATGTTTGTCCGCAACGGATGGAATGGTACCGAGACTCGAGTGGAAATGATGCGATAGGAGTCGATATAAGTATGCTTTGGTGAATTAGTTAAATGAGTATGCGTGAAGTCGTACTTATGGATGATATGTCGGACGAGAATTCGTTAAGTATAAGTTGAACGATAGGCCGAGCATATGCGAACGAATGTTACGTTGAGGAAATAGTCGACCAGGTCGAACTTATGTTGAGTTAGTACGGAGACTTCTTCGGAACATGTTGAGTAAGTACGGAGAAATTGTACGAACGAATTTGGGTTAATACAATGAGTCGGTAGCACGATTTGGAAGTACGAGTTAGGGATATGAGAAGTGATTTGTGCGAGACTTGATTCATATTCGAGTTCGGATAATGGCAATGATTGCAACGGGTTTGAGCTTATGAGAAAGGAGGATGTTCAAGTTATGCATATCGACGATGGTATTGAGGCGTATCAAAGACGATATACAATAACTCGGGGATACTCTGATCGAATGAACGAAAATTATGTTGAGCATTGTTGTTGGATGAATAGGATGTAAGTTAAGCTATGGCAATTGGAATGATAACGATAGGAATGCTTCGGAGAATTTGAGAGTCGATAGATGTTACTCGGATGAAAACAAAAGTGTATGGATTGCTTCGTGGATAACCACTATGTTGACATTCTTGTCTTGAGCGAGCGCAACACTAGCCTCGCACATGCGTCACGTCAAACTAGAACGATCATTCTACGTGAGCGCTGGTATGGTGATTCATCCAGTGGGGATGATCGAACTTGTGAGGCGTGGCAAATTTGATATGGACTTGTGGTTTGATGCGAAGGTGAAATTAAGGATTGTGCGATGTTGTTGACAGTAGTATACGAGTGATTCGAGTAGCAGCGGCGCATCAGTTGCGCAAGAGTAGGGAAATTTTGGATTGGTATGTCGGATTGGATAAAGACCCATAGAAAGTGTTGCGAATTGATTTGGCTCCGTAATAGGATATAGCATGGTTCGTTGTAACTGTCCCTCGTTGATGATCTTCAATTATCGAGCGTAGTTTCGGGGCAGCTGACCCTAGAAGACTTGACCGCCAAATCAAGTGAATGTTGAAGTCCCATAGGATGACCCTAAAGAAGTCGCGTAAGAAGGATAAGGAATGAGGTAGTGTATGTTGAGGAACGTGCTTAGCGTAGTGACGAGGTAAGGCGATTGCAAGTGTTTTGCAACGTACGAGAGCGATGAATGGAAGAATGACCTTAAAAGTTGTGTCGTAGACCGATTGAGTAACGGTTAGGCTATGTGTATTGAGCGCACGATCGATGTTACGAAATGAACTAGTCGGGATTGATTCAAGAATTAAGTAAAGGATTCGTACTCGGTCGAGAGTAGGAGATTGACGTATCGTAAGAGACCTTGGGTCGGAAAGATTGTTGCCCTTGAGCATCGTAGACTCAAGTTGACCTCTTGTGTGTCGGGGGAGCGCGAGCATGATGTCTGGATAAGTTACCTAGCGGGGGTAGCCCCAGACGCAACGTATGGATAGAGCGAGAGAATGTGGATCACGTATGGATAGTTGCGTCGAGACTTAGTACGGATTGTAGACAAAAGAATTTGTGACATGTTGACATAGTCCATGTTGTTAAGGCTAAATGTTATGAATGATCGGATGAAAGACTTGAGTTGTGCGAGAGATAGGAAACGGTTGGACGAATAGGCGTTACAGAGAATTGTTGTGATCGGATGCGCAATGACTCGATGCAATACGAGTGTTAGGTGGCCGACAAGAAACTTATGAGATCGAAGTTATGGTTGAATTAAGTTATGTACAAGATGTTGGAGGATGATCGCATGTTATGGGATGATGCATACGAAGAGTATTTTGGGAATAGGCGCCAAGATATGACTAAGTCGAGTACGGACCGATGGATGCTTGAGGATTTAAGTTGAGTTTGTTAGTTGTCCCGATATCCTACAACTAAGCTTGGCTGAAATGCATATATTGGTGGGACGCCTAAAATATATGTATGATCCAAACTGAGTTGTAGGATTCAACGATAGTAACACGTGATCGTGAAGCGATCTATGCGAGGCACTTGGATTAAGTGTTGGTTTCGGTTCGAGGACGAACCTGATTTTGAGTGGTATATTATGTAATGCCCCGCTCCGCATCGGTGCATTACGATGAGTCGTTGACTCGAAGAGTTACGTTGACCCGACGGGTATCGATGCGAATCGATACAAGTGTTGCGTTGGCCAAAGGTAAGCTTTGAGTCGGTTGGAATCTATGAATCGAATCGATGCAAAGAGTAAGTCCCGCTTGAGCAAGTGCTGATTTTAGTTGATCTGGTGTGCAGGCTATGCTTTTACGCTGGACAATAAGAGGTCGGCATTTTGCCTTATGCAATGAAGCGTCCGCGAAACCAAATCGAGGCCCTGCAACGGATGGTGGCATGGGCGCGATAGGCCAAAACGACCGAGTAGAGCAAAGGAATGGCTAAGTCCAAGAGTTAGCTATGCGATCGAGTTATGGAAGCGAGACGCTTCAATCGGCGAAACGGCAAGGCGTATCGGCTTAAGGTGGGCGGGTTCTTGACTCTCTCTCCCTATTCCTTCACGTCTTAATAAAATATGTTATGGTATGCGTAAGATGTTATCGAATTAGCGAGCGTGGCTCGGCGACGAAAGGTTTGAGTATGTGTCGAACACTAAGATAGAACATTGAACAATCGAACAATTGGAACGACGTGCATCAAGTGCACGAGTCGCGATAGGGCATGATGGTAGAACATTGAAAGACAACATCGAGATGTGCATCAGGTGCACGGCTCCGAGAACATTGAACTCTAGGCGTAGAACATTGAATACGACACTGAGCGTGCCTTCGGGCACTTATGTTACGAAATGACTAAGTAAATACGGAGGTAGGCTATGCGAATAACATTATGAACGAGACGCGTGATTATGAGTACGAGACGACAAAGCCGTTGGGCGTCGTGCATCAATATGGATGTGTTGGGGCATAACGCCGACGGAGCTTCCCATGCGAATGGTGAATTATGTTTATGGCACGGGAAACCGTTTATGTACGATACTATGTTTATGGAATACGAGATCGGTTGGTATGCTATGGATTGTATAATATGGAACGTATTGCATGGTCAATGGACTCGGATTGCCCGTGCACGGGTGTGGCTTCCCTCGAACGGTTACGCCGGGGCGCCGGGACCGTTCGGCCTAGGAGGGAATTATGTGTGGTATTTATGGTGTACAACATTCGGACGGATTGCGACCGTCCAGTGCTGTGATAAGCTATGATACCCGTAAGTTTGGGATCCTTCGGATACTGGGCTAGCAACCCGTATCGAAGCGATTGTAGGCTTACACATATGAGATGCCAAGTCCATTACGGTGCGAAACACCGTGACCTTCATATAGTTAGGGCCGGTGGGCTGAGATGAGAGTTGGGTGCAGGCGCAGGGCCTGCCACCCATTATACATAAGTTTACGTTATAAATTGGTCGGTTGTACGAATCGTATGTTTGCTTATGCTAAGTTCTAACCACTGCAGGCTAAGGGAAACGGGACGAGATGAGCACGAACACTATGTTTACATTTATGTTATGGCTAACTGTATCTGCTGCAGGAACACGGGATGTGCTGACACATTATAATAATGTGCTATGTTAAGTTTTGCCATGAAATTGATCCTAAGGCTAAATAGAAAGACCACAAAGTAAGATGCATGCTCACTAAATGAATAAGTGTTTGGTTTGGGTGCGAGCGGGTCTTGATCAGTGCGAAGCGAGGACGAAAGCACTAAACCCCCACTAGTTTATGTGCAGGTTCAGGTTACGATCAGATCGGGGCGGAGCTTGGCTTGGACGTGCCGAGGCATGGAGTCCTTGGCGTTCAAGAGGAGCTTCCGCATATGCGTTCGGACTTGAGACATGAAGATGTTCGGCCGAGGACTACTTGGTGGCTATAAAGAGGCATAATGTATGGAACAATGTAATCCTTTGTGAGCTAGAGAGATCATGAGCGTTGTAGCCAATTGGCATTTTATGTTGGGCTATTCAGAGCCTTTGTAACCTTCAGTTCAATATGAATAAAAGAGATTCTTATGTTTCACTTGTTTTCTTCCGCTGCTTATGTTATCGTTTTGAGATAGTTCTATAAAATGAACCTGTTATCTTGCCTTGCACGAGCGCAACTCCAGGCTCGTGTGGCATCACGCCCCAGTGATGACGATGATTCGGGTAAAATCTAGCGAGGACGAGCGATTTCCCGGGTCGGGGCGTGACAGGCAGAGCAGAGGAAGAGGAGGTTGAGGAGAGGAGGAAGAGGGGAGATGGAGGCGGTCTTACTCGTGACCACGCCTCTGTCACCGCCTCTAGATTTTGCAGCCACCGTTGCTACCCATATCCGGTGAACGGCGCATCGTATCCTCGATTTTTGAATCTTCGTCGACCCTGACAATCCTCGATCCCTCGTTGCCACCATATCACCGCCTCGAGCACAGCCTCTCCTGTAGTGCCCCGTCCCGCTCAGTCAATCAGAGGAATCGAAATGCCGGACTTAGCCATACAACGGCTGTTCGAAGGCCAGCTCGGTCGAGGCGACTTCTCGCTCAGGTGGAGTAGTTTCGGTGAATTCGCCTCATCTAACCCTTCACATAATAAATCGCATATTTTCAACTAGGCTTGATAATAAAAGAGACGAATCCACATAGATAAGAGAATAATTCCGATGGGTCGAATTGGGTTAGAATATGGAAAGGTCCAACAGTCGGCCTAGAGTTGGTGCACGGCGTACTTTGAAAATGACGTTCGATCCTTCGTTCCGTGGCTTGGAAGAAGGAAAGTTGGTATTCGCCACAAAGCTAAGAGTTAGCCTAAGTCATAGACGTCGTCCGCATAAATGCTTCATAAAGCATGCACGGTCCCATCGTCCATGGCTTGGCATAGCCTTGACTCGCCCCATGAGTTAAGTTGCGTTGCACGGCTGGTGTCATAAGTTTAGGCGCCCAAATAAATTGGTCGTTCAAAGTCGAACGCGTGCACGGCATATTTCCTCCGATGCGAGGCGTGACGTAGCCTTTGCTTGTCAAGTTGTTGCACGATTGTGTTAGGCTAAGTTATGTTAGGCGATTGAAGTCTTTTTTAAGCATAGTCCCACGTTTCCTATGGATGTCTAAATTACTTGGTTCCACGACCGTAAGGCCCGTCATATAGAGTATGACTTGGGCGGTGGTATGTCGCATAGAGTTTAAGTCGGTTTAAGGCACGATGCACGGACTTAGTATTTAAGGCACGAGCTACGGTTGATTTCAAGTCTAGTTTAGAAAAAAGGGCTATGAAATGGTCTTTCTGAGATGAGTAAAATGATATGGTAACATGGAAGAATGCTCATGACCGTGGGTCATCGAGACGGTCTCAAATGATAAAAGTCTTGATATTGGTTTTGAAAGAGATGGTAACACTGGAAGAAGAACGACTGTGTAAGACGTCAGTTTGAGTCGAGTCTTGCATGGTCATTGGACAACTTGTCGACAAGGGCGAAAGTTTCTTCGAGCGACAACCCGGGGCCACAGGATTGTTTTGGCCTAGAAGGAAACACGGTATAGCCGATCTGGGAGTACCACTAAGGTTAGTCGGGGACTTTCAGCGGGGATCACTACTTGCGCTGAAAGGGTCCCGAATAACAAAGCTATAAGTCCAAAGTATAGCTTGTGGTGCTAGTGACCTCATATAGGTGGGTCGGCACGAGCGGCAATCCGCGTGTGTACCTTTGGTTTGAGTTGAGGTGAATGTGTGTACAGTTAGAACACAATGTTTGGGCCTAAGATTTGGCTTCAACATAGGCGGCATGCTTTGGCACGAGTTGTGGTGTCGAGTCTTAAGTTGTTGGCATAGAGTTGCACAAGTTGGATTTGAGTCGTCTCGGGTTTAAGTTCCAAAATTGCTGGAAAGCAAAGTTGTTTAAGTGACGTTAAGTTCACAAGCTCGTTTGGGTCAGTTGGTGATCAAAATAGCAAGGGCTGCGAGGCGGCAAGGGCCGTGAGACGGCGATATGGTTAAGTCTCACTGAGTTGCGAGGCACGACCTCAATAAGGGTTTATAGCACGGTCACATGGAAATGGAGTCTATCGTGTAGTTGCGTCTCTGATTATGGGCCAAAAGGCAAGCACGAGTTGATAGGTTAACGTTGTTAGCACGAGAAGGGTTTAGAAGCAAAGTATGAGTTGACGTTGTTGTTGCAAGCACGGGATGGTCTAGAGACAAAAATTAGGCTAAGGCGTCGGTCCTAAAACTAATCCTAAGGCAAGAGAAGAAAGACAATCATAAAGGGACTAAGTTGCACAAAGTAAATCAAATGTGTTGGTTTTGTATGGGTGGGCGAGGAGCTCATTCCACCAGTACAGTTGAGTCTGACACCCACACAGTTTTTATGTGCAGGCACAGGTAGAAGCTCGTGGCGTGGAGCTCGCTTGGATGCGTCGAGACACGAAGTTCCTTGGCGATTCTAGGCATGCGACCGCGTGGAGTATAGACTTATACGGGACATAATGTATGGACGTCGCCTTCCGAAGCATCTGCTGGTTCAAGACTTGTATTGAGAGATGAGATAGAGCTGAGTGACTTGTAATGTGAGGAGAATGAGCTTGAGTGACTTGTAATCTTGGACTTGCGCCTATTGTAATTCTTGTTTCAATATCAATAAAATGCATAATTTTAATAACTTGTGTTTTGCTTAGAATTTTCATTGCTATTATTCAATGTCTCTGCTTGGGACTTCTGTGCGACGACCCTGTCGCCCCCGTCGCAGCCGCTGAAAACTGTCGTTATGGAACCCGTCTTGTACGAGCGCAATCTAGGCTCGTGAGGCATCACGCCTTAGTGAGGACGATCGCTCCTACAGGATCGGGGCGTGACATAATGGTATCAGAGTACGACTTTACGTCCTTGGACTATCGATTGAATTCTTTAACTCCGTTGTTTTCACAAACTCTGAAGTGTTACTTTCGCAAAGTTGATATCATTGGTGCGGTCTCTCTCAAATGTTCCATGGGATATCTATACAATAAGTCTAAACAATTTACAAAATGTAGGAGAACAGTTTTTGAAAAGAAACAAAAAGTTGGTTCACGTAAGCACGGTTGGCTAAGTCGGGCTGGGAATATACACCAAGGATTGTGTCGACCTTAGCAAAGTCGAGTGCGGGATTCGTAATGTTTTGAGCTATAATGAGTTGAACTCAATTAAGTAAAGTGAGATGACTATCGATAGGGGTGCTATCGAGCGACAATAACGTCGATGCGATATAAATGAGCGTTCTTGGAATTAGAGGAATGGTTCGAACAGAAAATTTGAAGAAGTCGATTGTGAATCGAATGATAAGTTGAGAATTTGTTGAATGACTTCATCCCTGAGTGGTGTATGCGATAGCCTCAGGGATATCGATCAATCGATTGAGGATACAGGGTGTCAATGAGTCTATCAACAAGCGCCGCGTGTATGCAAAGTCGTAGATTGAGTATCGTTGAATAAGTTGTAGTCTTTAAGATTTTGACGAGTTGATTCGAACAAAAGTTAGAAATGACGAGCACGGGATTGAGATTGCGCAAGTATGAAATGTGGAAATGATAGAGTAGGCAAATCAAATCGAGAAAAAGTTAAGGTACAGGAACAGATGACTTGATAAAGGAAATCGATAGGTGGATCGTATAGAAAAGTTAGCACGATGGGAAGATAGCATGCATGAAAAAGTTAAATTTTGAAGTTATACAAATGACTCTAAGGATTGGATTGCATATTGCTCGATGATTTGAGTTAGCAAAGGAATAATGCGAATTGAAAAAATACGTTGTTCGATGACTTAAGATAAACGGATGAACAATACGCGAAGTTGGGTTTGAGGAATTTGATGTTGTGAATGATTCGAGGGATAATGATCGAACTTGAATTTGAATGTCGAGGATATTATCCAGTCGGACGATAATATCATTCGCACGACTCGAAATTGGTTGCAAAGGAAGATCGTCAGGTTATGCATATCGTCGATGGTATTATGGCGTATCAAAGATCGATATGCAATAACTCGGGAGTACTCTGACTCGACGAATGACGGTCGTGCAGGTATTGTTGTTCGGTTGGATGCTATACTTAGGATTTTGATTGAGATGAATGTTGGATGAAAATGATAGTGTCTTGATGGTTACGCGGATAACCACAGCGTCGATATTCTTGTCTTATGCGAGCGCAACACTAGCCTCGTACATGTGTCGTGTCAGATTTGAGGCGATCGTTCCATGTGAGCACTGACATGGTAATTCATGTTGCGGAAATGATCGAACTCAAAAAATCAGGAGACGACAGCTATGATTGTCTCAACTTGTTGGTTTGATGCGAAGGTGAATTCGAAGATTGGTCGAACATGTAATTTGACGAATGAAATACACTTGAGGATTGAGTAGGTCCAATCCGCGCATCGAGAATGAATTAGTCTAGACTCGAACAAGAGTTATGCTCCGATGAGAATGATTATTCTGCGGGAGCGTCGCATGGTGATTCATGTCCACTGTGGATAATTGAACTTACGTGAGATTGGGGCGCAACATATTGTCAAGCTAGACGGCCTTGTGATCGATTACGTAAATTGGGATAAATGACTTAGGAAGTATGAAAAGTAAACTATGGTTTAGCGATGAATCGTGTCGTAGCGTGCTTGACTTGGAAAGGGATTGATAGGTGGATTATGTCGAACGTGTTCGGAGAGATAGACTATGCAAAATGGCTTGTTGGACGAGCGATATTGATGTGTTGAAGATTTGGTTGAGTGAACTTATCGTAGGATGGCTTTGCTGAATGACTCAGACCCCGTGCGACGAACGTTGGAATGTGTGTAAGGAATCGATGCTCGATGTTTAGAAATCGGAGTGATGCGAGCTTGGGTAGAAAATCCCATACTATCAATTTGGTTTGACCTTAGGATGGGGTCAGTGTTGATATTGTTGTTTGCGAACTATGATTCCAATACTTACGGATTACCTTAGCCTAAAGACATAGCCTAGCGGTTAGGCAGACGTACCGGCACAAAGACATAGGATTTGTAGAGGCACCGCTCATGAGACCCGATTGACATGCACGTATATCAGGGACGCACGAATATGTGCACGATCCGACTCGAGTGGTGATGGCGGATTCTCTATCACGAGACTTGGCTGAAATGCATGTATTTTGGGGACGCTTGAAATATGTGCACGATCCAACTAAGTGATACGTTGAATCAAGTGAGACTTGAGGAACGAAAAAGTGTCAAGGATTTTGAGATCATGAGTTTTGAAGAAAATATTGTGGGTAGCACGAGCGTGGCTCGAATTTGAGAAATGCATAGGAGAAATGTGTGCAAGAAACGTAGGATGTTGAATCAAGTTATAAGTCGATAAGTGTACTCAGTTAGTTTCGAGGACGAAACTTTTTCTGAGTGGTGTAAGATGTAGTACCCCGTAGCGCTCAGTCAATCGAAGGAATCGGAACGCTAACGGCGTTCGGACTTAGCCATGCAACGGCTGCTCGAAGGCCCGCTCGGTTGAGGCGACTCCTCGCTCAGGTGGGGTAGTTTCGTTGAACTCGCCTCATCTTAGCCTTCATATAATAAATCTCATGTTTTCAACTTGCACAAGTAGGCTTGATAATAAAAGAGACGAATCCACACAGATCAGAAAATAACTCCGATGGGTCGAATTGAGTTAGAATATGGAAAGGTCCAACGGTCGGCTTAGAGTTGGTGCACGACGTGCTTTGAAAATGACGCTCAATCCTTCGTCTCGTGGCTTGGGAGAAGGAAAGTTGGTATTCGCCACAAAGCTAATAGTTAGTCTAAGTCATAGGCGTAGTCCGCATAAATGCTTCATAAAGTATGCACGGTCCCATCGTCCAAGGCTTGGCATAGCCTTAACTCGCCCCATGAGTTAAGTTACGTTGCACGGCTGGTGGCATAAGTCTATGCACCCAAATGACTTGGTCGTTCAAAGTCGAACGCGTGCACGACATATTTCTTCCGATGCGAGGCGTGACGTAGCCTTTGCTCGTCAAGTTGTTGCATGATTATGTTAGGCTAAGTTATGCTAGGCGATTGAAGTCTTTTCTAAGCACTGTCCCACGTTTTCTGTGGATGTCTAAATTACTTGGTTCTACGACCATAAGGCCCGTCATATAGAGTATGACTTGGGCGGTGGTGTGTCACATAGAGTTCAAGTCGATTTAAGGCACGATGCACGGACTTAGTGTTTAAGGCACGAGCTACGGTTGATTTCAAGTCGAGTTTAAAGGGCTATGAAATGGTCTTTCTGAGTCGAGTAAAATGATAGGATAACATGG
This sequence comes from Iris pallida, assembly GCA_029216955.1. NCBI lineage: Eukaryota > Viridiplantae > Streptophyta > Magnoliopsida > Asparagales > Iridaceae > Iris > Iris pallida. The sequence goes on from JANAVB010044419.1 coordinate 10,260,571, forward strand.
AAGAATACTCGCGACCGTGGGTCGTCGAGACGGTCTCAAATGATAGAAGTCTTGATATTGGTTTTAAAAGAGATGGTAACACTGGAAGAAGAATGACTGTGTGAGACGTCAATTTGAGTCGAGTCTTGCATGGTCATTAGACAAGTTGTCGACAAGGGCGAAAGTTTCCTCGAGCGACAACCCGGGACCACGGGATCGTTTCGGCCTAGGAGGAAACACGGTATAGCCGAGCTGGGAGTACCGCTCAGGTTAGTCGGGGACTTTCAGCGGGGATCGCTACTTGCACTGAAAGGGTCCCGAATAACAAAGCTATAAGTCCAATGTATAGCTTGTGGTGCTAGTGACCTCATATAGGTAGGTCGGCACGAGCGACAATCCGCGTGTGTGCCTTTGGATTGAGTTGAGTTGAATGTGTGTACAATTAGAACACAATGTTTGGGCCTAAGATTTGGCTTCAACATAGGCGGCGTGCTTCGGCACGAGTTATGACGTCAAGTCTTAAGTTGTTGGCATAGAGTTGCACAAGTTGGATTTGAGTCGTCTCAGGTTTAACTTCAGGAATTGCTGCAAAGCAAAGTTGGTTAAGTGACGTTAAGTTCACAAGTCTCGTTTGGGTCAGTTGGTGATCAAAGTAGCAAGGGCTGCGAGGCGGCGATATGGTTAAGTCTCACTTAGTTGTGAGGCACGACCTCAATAAGGGTTTGTAGTACGGTCACATGGAAATGGAGTCTATCGTGTAGTTGCGTCTCTGATTATGGGCCGAAAGGTAAGCACGACTTGATAGGTTAACGTTGTTGGTACGAGAAGGGTCTAGAGGCAAAGTATGAGTTGACGTTATTGTTGCAAGCACGGGATGGTCTAGAGACACAAATTAGGCCAAGGCGTCGGTCCTAAAACTGATCCTAAGGCAAGAGTAGAAAGACAATCATAAAGGGACTAAGTTGCACAAAGTAAATCAAACGTGTTGGTTTTGTATGGGTGAGCGAGGAGCTCATTCCACCAGTACAGTTGAGTACTGACACCCACACAGTTTCCATGTACAGGCACAGGTAGAAGCTCGTGGCACAGAGCTCGCTTGGATGCGTCGAGGCAAAGAGTTCCTTAGTGATTCGAGGCGTACGACCGCGTGGAGTCTGGACTTATACGGGACATAATGTATGGATGTCGCCTTCTGAAGCATCCGCTGGTTCAAGACTTGTATTGAGAGATGAGATAGAGCTGAGTGACTTGTAATGTGAGGAGAGTGAGCTTGAGTGACTTGTAATCTTGGCCTTGCGTCCTATTGTAATTTTTGTTTCAATATCAATAAAATGCATCTTTTCAATAACTTGTGTTTTGCTTGGAATTTTCGCTGCTATTATTCAATGTCTCTGCTTGGGATTTCTGTGCGACGACCCCGTCGCAGCCGCTGAAATCGACCGTTATGGAATCCGCCTTGTACGAGCGCAATCTAGGCTCGTGCGGCATCACGCCTTAGCGAGGATGATCGCTCCTACGGGAGCGGGGCGTGACATCTCCCATCCCGGCTTGTCTTCACCACCTCGACCGAAGTCTTCTCGACCGCTGTGCGTGGTGGCCAAGCATCTCCTTCGCCGTGAACCGCCGATGCCAACCTCGCCCTTCGATTTCCTCCACCGCTTGACCAAGTTGCACCCTGATCTGTGCCGCAAGTCACTGCTCACCGCGGTGAACGACCAGCCATCTAGGTCAGCATCGTTACCCCATTAGAAGGAAGGAGGAGGACTGTCGAAATATTTGACAGTCCTTTCAATAGGAAGCAATGCCAAATTTTTAACAATCCTGAAAATTAGGACTGTCGAAATATTTGACAGTACTTCAAATAGAAAGGACTGTCGAAATATTTGGCAGTCCTTCAAATAGAAAGGACTGTCAATTTTTTTAACAGTCCTAAAAATTAAGGCTGTCGAAATATTTGGCATTCCTTCCAATAGAAAAGATTGTCAAAATTTTCGACAGTCCTAAAAAAATAGGACTAGACTGAAGTAATTTTTTCGATGGCAAACTTGTAAATAAGTATAAAAAAAAATTGGATTAGCCTAGGTAATTTTTGAAGTGCCTATAAAATTTCTCAAAATCTATTAGCTAAAGCAGTTCATTTTTGTACTCAAACAGGTTGGACACAATGTCTCATTATATTTCACGCAGCTTAACTCGTTGTGACGAGCTCAACTCAATTGTCTCTATCACTCCCTGCATTTGTGGTAATGCTAAGACTGCCATCCTTCTGCAGCACAGCACCAGGATCTTGCCATAGAATTCCTCAGGGACTTCATGATCGATTTTCTGTCATTCCGTGTACAATTCTTCTGATAGAGACTCATCTAACAATGATCTTGTCAACACTTTTCTAGTCAATTGGTTTTGTCTCCATATTCACATCGACTTCATCTCGTCATCTTGTAGTTTCTCATACAAGCTCTCATGTTCCAGACCAATCATCGGTGTCGCCTCACCAAGATCTATTATCAGCAGATTTCTCTGACCAATTTCGTCAACTTGTTAGCAAGTTGGGCCTTCGTTCTGATGACACTCCTCCAACTTGAAGAGGAATGTTAGGACTATCAACATAAGACTGAGATTAAGCCAAATATAATTCATCTTTATCATTTCATGTGAACCAAGTAGTTCACATTTAAATGTACTACAAAGATAAGCTTACTTAGCTTAAATTAGTTTTAATCTCTATCTCTAATTTCTTTTCTTTCTTTTTATCTCATATAACATTTTTTTTCTCTGTTGTAATTTTCTTATATATAGCTGGTCTTAAGAGCCTAATAATATGGATTTTGTTCACATGTGCTATTAATATATCGGAAATTATTTCACAACGTAGTCCTATTATGTCAAAAACTTTCCATGTTTCTCAATATTCCTTAGTAACCTTGGGGATGAATATTATATATCGAACCAATTATTTATGGACTTATTTCTAAAGCTATAAAGTTTTGAAGACATCATCGATAACAAACATCTTTATGATTTTTGCTGTCAGCTATTTAATTATTATTTTTTTCTTTCATTCAGGCCATCATAAATTACGTTAACATTAACATGTCATCATATCTCATGTAAAAATTAAGAAAAAACAGATCCTTTACTTGCAGTCTCAATATAAATAGAGAATAGTACACATCATCATGACAAGCTATTTAGGATAATCACAACATCAGGAGGATAATATGCACACGGACGACGATCCATTTGCCATTCAATTTTTTTTTCTCACATCTATGCTGTAAGACCATCTTAGTTTGCCTTAATTTAGCCTTTATGTACATAACTGTTAGGATCGGACACGCCCTCATGCGCATACGTGTGAAACTTTGCCGCAGCAAAAACTTAGATCAACCAACCTGAAATAATCAACTCATGTCTAACGGATACCAAGCACAAAAATATGACAAGTATATGACGATGACTACGTCATCTAGACATCCAATCTATATAACTCAGATGAAATTACAAGATTGAGAAAAAAACGAAACTCAATTTTAGGGTTACCCACCAGACCGTCCACCAACAACCAACAGTGTAGATTATATCACATCATCAATTATGGATGTCCAAACATGGTCAAATTAAATATTTGATACAAATTTGTAAATCTAATCAAATTAGATATGTAATGTAGATTTCCAAATTATATCAAATCAATTATATTACCATATTTGGGCTCCAAAATTTGCTCTTACCAAATCCATACTTACTCCAGCAATAACAACTATTATAGTTTACTCATTTAGGAAGAAATGTCAATATTTGAAAGTTACAACCTATTCAAAATGGAGGAATGCATAGGTGTAGCGTAGGAGAGAACATGATTCAAATGCCTTACATTCATTGGATCATAAAAGTATTGCAACTATGAATGAAGTAAGAACAAAATTGAAAGATATAAATACGTAATTATATTTTCTTATTAAAATGGTACAAAATTCTGTGGCATATCAAAGTCCGAACTGTGCAGTCGGCAGTACCTTCAGCAAAATGTGTAAATATGTTTGAGATCAATAACTTTCTCCACGTGAAACTTGCTTATTCTCTCTCAGGAATCAAATTCCTTCAAAACAGAATATTGCTCATGATCCATCATCTGTGCAAGAAACGAGACGCCCTTGTGTATCTTTTCTCTCTCAAGTTGGTGGAAAAATATACATTTTGCAAGCAGGTCAATCCACTAGAAAACAATGTCAAAGCTTGATGACTTCTGTAGCCAGATGCATCTAAATTTCATTCAGTAGGGATTGCATTTCCCATCTCCAATCGGGGATCTTGATCTGCTTCAACGGTTAAGTTGGAGGCTGAAGTTTGGTATAACTGCAAAGAAAGGGCAAAACAGTGAACTACCGGTAAAACCCGCTGGACATAAGACTCGAGTCCCCAAATTGCCAACAAATTATGCTCTCATTGAAGAATATCCCGCACAAGAATGAAACTAAAATCGCATTTGTAAACGAGTATAAAGGGTAAATTTCACTAAAAACAAACCTAAAGTCCAGGTCAGGATGACATAACCTCCCATAGGCCATCAGGCTCCCCTACTCTTTTTTTTTTCTTTTTTTCTTTTTTGCTTTTGCCACAATTCCGTTAGTTGAGCAGTTAAATGATGTCAGGTTTCCAGTGTTTTAGATATTGACAAAAAATACCATATATTAATTAAGAACCAAATTTTGGCATTTTTGAAAGAGGCAAGACAAAAGAAATTCAAAGTAGATTCGACAAATAGTTGATCATATGTGTCGTCTCATCTGTTGTAGCCTTAGACTTTTCCATTTACCTGATAACTTAGGCTTGAGCTTGAATCCAGGTTACACTACTCCAGACGAACGCATCCATGTGTCGGCACATATCCTAAACAATAATTACTTGTTGAGAGTGTTAATGGACTTTTAGTCCCACATCGAGTAGAATAATAGGGAGAGGGGTTAGCCTCCCCTATATAAGTGTAGCTCCACCTCAATAATAAACAAGTCAAATATTATACTCAATTTTATTTGGTATCAGAGCCACCACCTCTCCACCAAACCCTAGCCGTCACCCCTCTCCACAAAACCCTAACCCTAGCCGCCACCCCCCCACACCACCACCCAGTACCGCCCCACCTCCCCCCCCGCCGGCCCCACCCCAGCACCGCCAGCCCCACCGCCGCCCCACCCCCCTCTCCGTCCAGCGATCCTCCCTCCTTTCACGTCGGCATCCACCCCCCACCGGCCCTTCTCCTCCTCGTCCGGCCATGCGACCTCCAGTCGCAACCCTGCATGGGACATGAGGAGCGGTTCTCGGAGACGTCGCTACCGCTGAAGGAGGAACAGTAGATGTGGAGAGGACGGTGACCAAAGGTGCAGACGGTCTCGATCTACCTTGTTATGGAAGAGAAGACGAAGATGATGGAGACGATCTACGGCAAGCTGACGGCCAAAGAGATGAAGGCTTTGGTGGACAATCTCTTCTCCAGGAGGCTGACCGAGACTAGTTTCCGTCCTGCACACACAGATGTGGATCCTTCACCATACAAAATGACGAATTGGAGAAGCTAGAAGTAAAGTTGGAGGGTACTTCCAACTATTTGAAGTGGTCGCGTCAGGCGATGCGGACTCTGAAGGCAAGAGGCTTGGTGGGCTATGTGAATGGCCAAACCATGGCACCTGAAGATCACTCCTCACGGGAGTTTGCTGTGTGGGAGATCGCCAACAATGTTGTAGCTGGATGGTTGACAGCCTCCTTGACCGACCAAGTGTCGGACAACGTGGAAGCAATGGAGGGAGCCGGTGATATTTAGATGACGCTAAAGGACATGTACTCAGGGACGAACAACCCTATGAGAGTCTTCCAACTGCAGGATGAACTTGATAAGATGGTCCAAGAAGATCACACCATCTTCGAGTATGCGGCTGTGCTGAAGAAGTATTGGTTAGATCTCGACCACTATGATCCCATTCGTATGGAAGATGAGCAAGTGGAACCAGCATTTGCGAAACATTACCAGAAGTTCATGGAGTATATCTCGCGACAGAGGATGATGAAGTTCCTGAATGGGCTCAACCCAGCATTCAAGCAAAGGAGGAATGTGCTACTCGCACAACCCGGACTGCCATCACTAGAGGAGACCATTGCTGCTATGGCACAAGAAGAAGCACGGTTGAAGCTGATGACCAGCACCACTAGCACTCCCGAAGAGAAATCAGCTCGAGCAGTTGTTAACCCAAATCCTTCAGGAGGAGGGTGCTACAACTGTGGAGACCCAGAACACTTCATCAAATTCTGTACGAAGCCTATGAGAGGCCAGTCCAACGGTCGTGGACGCGACCGTGGAGGGCGTAGAGGTGGCAGAGGAGGCTATATCGGTGGCAGAGGACAATATTCTGGAGGGCACAAGACAAACCTGGCAGAAAGAAAAAGTGAGAATCAGTCATCCGATGTGACCCCTAGTGAGAAGAAAATGCTGGAAATATGGAGGAACATGAAACTTGGAACCGGCGACAGTCGCGCCAACACCGATGTGACTTCGACTCCAACCACCTCCAGGGGTAATATCACATACTATGCCAGTACAAGCACAAGTATACCTGCTCATGTCCTTGCATCTACCCACAAACCAGAAAGTGTAAATTGGATAATTGACGCTGGGACATCCTGCCATGTCACGGGTGTCCGTGATGAGTTCCAAGATTACACTCACCTGATGACACCTGAAAGTATTCAGACTGCTGATGGTACTGCTAGACCCATTGTGGGTAAAGAGACGGTTGAATGCACCCCTTCGATGAGTCTTACTGATGTCTTGCATGCTCCATCCTTTCATGTTAATATATTGTCCATAAGTGTCATTTCTCTTCAACTTAATTGTGTTGTTTTCTTTGACATTTCGAAGGTTATTTTTTAGGAGAAGGAAACGCAAAGACAGTTGGGGACTGGCACTTGACATAAAGGGCTCTGGTGCTTGGACAGGGGTGAGCTGGATACAGCACTGGCAACACTGATGGATGAAGCACAACCGGAGGAGCCGCAAAGTACCGTAGAAGAAGAATTATTACTCCAACATCAGCGCATGGAACACTCTTCATTTAGTCTACTGAGCCGGATGTTTTCCTCTATGTAATTAAAAGACTAATAAGCAAAAGTTGGTTTGTGATGCTTGTGAACTTGGATAATACACCAGAAGCTCTTATGTGAGCTCTGCAGTGTTGTAAAAATCCCTCTAGGCGGCCGACTAATCCCCGACTAGTCGCTAGTCGGCCGCCGCCGACTCGACTAGGGGCTAGTCCCCGACTAGTCACTTGTCGGCCACCGTCGACTCGATTAGGGGCTGGTCCATCCAAAAATTGGCTAAATTGGTACTAGTCTGGGCTGCCGTCGACTTCATCAAGGCAGTCGCCGTCGACTCTTTACTTTGTTGCTGCCTTTTTTCTATTTTTGAAAACAATGACTAGCCAACTCTTTTTTATTTTTACTTTTTCTTTGTTATCTCTTTGCTATTGTGTTGTGGCTCTTTTTTAATTTTTGCTTGTTACTTTTTTTTTGTTTTGCTTGCTACTGCGGCTGTAACTCTCCGTACAAAATAGTAAGTTGTTAACAAGTTATTTAAAGATTTATCGAAATAGAAATTTGTGCAAAATAATGAATAAGAAAATGCACTGCAATAACTAAAAGTTCAACAATTAACATATTATTTTTTAAAATATTTTTATAACATATTACATATATATATTCATTAAAAATTCTAAACCGACTAGTCCTCGTATAGTCCGATTAATCCGTAGTCCCCACAAACCGACTAGCGGGCCGACTAGCGATTTTTACAACCTTGGAGCTCTGGAAATAAAAGTTTAGTTGCTTTTGATATGATACACTCTGATGTGTGGGGACCTTGTCCTACAACTGCTGTTAATGGTTTTAAGTGGTTTGTCACTTTATTGACTGTCATACTCGTGTTACCTGGGTATACGTAATGAAGAGTAAGGCTGATGTCTTTGGATGCTTTCAAGACTTTCATCGGAGGGTTTCAACACAGTATGGTGCTAAAGTGAAGATTTTGAGGTCTGACAATGGGACAGAATATACCAATAAAGCTATTGAGGAGTACTTATCAGCCAATGGGATACATCATCAGACTTCATGTGCCTATACACCAGCACAAAATGGCGTGACGGAACGAAAAAACAGACACATGTTGGAAGTGGCAAGGTCGATGATGTTTGCTATGAATGTTTCGAAACACTTGTGGAGATATGTCGTGTTGACTGCTGCATACCTTATCAACAGGATGCCCTCTCAGGTGTTATGATGGAAGACACCGTTTGAGATGCTTACAGGTGAGAATAAGTACATTGTTCCCCCAAAAGTATTTGGTTGTGTATGCTTTGTGAAGGATAATAGACCTGCAGTAGGAAAATTGGACCCTCGGACAGTGAAGTGTGCCTTCGTTGGCTACTCAGGGACTCAGAAGGATATTCTTGCTGGAGTCCAGTGGAGCGAAGACTCTTTGTGAGCATAGATATTACATTCAGAGAGATAGAACCATACTACCACAATGGTTCGGGTGAAGGTTCCGCATTTGGTGACACACCTAACACAAGAGGTGTTAGGAGTAAGGGGGAGATAGTCCCAAGCGTGATTGTTGGGTCAGTTTCATGCCCAATGATGAAAGTTGGTCCAAGAAAAGAATGGGGAGATAGCGAGAGTGAGGAAAGTGATGATGATGCATACAATCAGGAGGAAAGAAGTTATACTCCAGTAAGGGAGAGGCTACAGAACAGGGGAAGGAACGGACTACAGACCTCCAAGTCTACAGAAGAAGGAAGCAACAGTCCACTATTGTGCCTATTGTCCCTACTGTGCCAACTGTGCAATGTCCCTCGCTTAACCCTGCCCCAACTCCTGAAGATGCGCCTTCTGCACCAGATCCCTCTGATTCGGATGCGGATCCCTCTGATTCGGATGGTATGATCTCTCCTCCACTATCTCATATTCCCTTAAGAAGATCTTCTCGTAGTAATACAGGAAAATCTTCTATTCGTTATGGTTATGAGCATGATATTGCTCATTTTCTATCAAACTCTAATTTATCCCCTACTTATGGAGCATTCATTGCATCGTTAGACACCACCTCTTTGCCTAAGTGATGGCAGGAAGCGAAGGAAGATCCAAGATAGAAAGCTGCAATGTTGGAGGAACTTGAGGCACTGAAAAGAAATGGGACATCGGAACTTGTTCCATTACCTGAAGAAAAAAAGGACAGTCAGATGCAAATGGGTCTTCACGGTGAAGAAGATGCCAGAAGAAAAGGTGGAGCAATGCAAGGCAAGATTGGTTGCAAAAGAATTCACTCAGTCCTATGACATCGACTATGATGAGACGTTTGCTCCAGTAGCGAAGATGAGCACTGTAAGAACCCTGATCTCCCTTGCAGCAAACCATAGGTGGCAACTTCATCAATTAGATGTGAAGAATGACTTTCTTCATGGAGATCTACAGGAGGAAGTATACATGGAGATGTCCTCCTAGATTTTGCACGAAGCAGTCAACAGAAAAAGTGTGCAAGCTGAAGAAATCATTGTATGGACTCAAGCAATCTCCTCGGGCATGGTTTGAAAGATTCAGAAAAGCTGTCACGGGCATAGGATACAGCCAGACTAATGCAGATCACAGTCTTCTTCCGACATGCGAAAGGCCACGTTACCATACTTGCTGTAAACGTAGATGATTTAATGATCACAGGTGATAAGGAAGAGGAGATTACCCAGCTGAAGTCGGAACTTGCCAAAGAATTTGAAGTAAAGGACTTGGGAATGATGAGATATTTTCTCGGGATAGAGGTAGCTCGAGAAAAAGATGGAATCGTCCTCTCTCAGAGGAAGTATGTACTAGACTTGCTCACAGAAACTGGTATGCTGGGGTATCATCCGACAGTCACTCCGATTGACCAGAAAAATAAATTTAGGGCAGAGGCAGGAGAGCCGGTTGATCGTGAAAGATATCAGAGACTTGTAGACAGATTGATTTATTTGGGTCACACTCGTCCTGATATCTCATTTGTTGTGAGTGTAGTAAGTCGCTACATGCACGATCCAAGGAAGGACCACATGGATGCAGTTTTCCATATTTTGAGATATCTAAACGGGGCTCCTGGAAGAGAGATGGTTCAAGAACAATGGACACCTTAGTGTTGAGGGATACTGCGATGCAGATTGGGTAAGTTGCATGGATGACAGAAGGTCTACCTCATGATATTGTGTATTTGTGGGGGGTAACCTAGTCTCATGGAGAAGCAAGAAACAGTCTGTGGTAACTCGATCAACCGCTGAAGCGGAATATAGAGCTATGGCTCTAGAAGTGTCAAAATTGTTGTAGGTAAAAGCATTGCTGACAGAATTGAAGCTGGACCAAGGAACATCATTGCTTCTTCTGAGTGACAGCCAAGCAGCACTGAGTATAGCTAACAATCCAGTTCAGCATGACAGAACGAAGCACATCGAGATCGATCGGTTCTTCATCAAGGAAAAGCTAGAGAAATGGATACTAAAGCTCGATCATGTTCGCTCAGAAGAACAAGTTACAGATTGTCTTACTAAGGGGCTTAATTCATTAAGTCTCTCTAAACTATGTAACAAGATGGGAATGATTGATATCTATTGTCCATCTTGAGGGGAGTGTTGAGAGTATTAATGGGCTTTTAGTCCCACATCGAGTAGAATAATAGGGAGAGGGGTTAGCCTCTCCTATATAAGTGTAGCTCTACCTATATAATAAACAAGTCAAATATTCTACTCAATTCTATTTTACTCAACCCTCATGTTCTCATGTCTAGGTTCCAGAGGAAAAGAATATGACTTGGTACAATATCTCGTACATAACACAATCACGCTATAAGAAATTAACATTTCTTTTGCAACAGTACTTGTAAGAAAATTTTGGAACCCAATTACTATCCAAAACTTTCATAAGAATATATGTCAATAAGATTCATATATATAGGAACGGTCCAACATTACATATTATAGGAACGGTCCTTATAAGAAATTTTCGGAACCCACTTACTATCCAAAACATTCATAATAATATATGTTAATAAGATCCATATATATAGGAATGGTCCAACATTACATATTATAGTTTTTAAAACCCTCTGTCACGTATTGGCAGGTACTACACGTGAATGAGCCTAGTGTGTTCACTTCGGCTAAAGCCAAAGTGAAAGGACGATCACGCATGAAATTGGTAGATAGGGGATTCGAACCGAGGACCTTCTGATCTGGTGCCTCTGATATCATGTTAGTTGACTAGTGTTCCCCAAAACTCGAATGTGTCATAGAGAGAATGAAATTCTCTCTAGCAAATTGTATCATCTTACCTCTTCGTCTCGACTCTCTATAGTCTAGGGGAACATGGACGATACTCCTTGGTTGCATGAGCTTAAAGTGCATATCCAAAAGATATGTCTACCTACCCGCCAACTAGTTGCGTAGGTTTTATGTCATCACCTTGTCATGCTCATAGTTATCTTCAATAGGAATTGGCACCAACATAGAGGGTTGATGTCATATAGGCAATCGGTCATAAAATTGTATTAAATCATTTACGAAGTTTTTTACGCTCCATAGTTGAAAACCCCATTCAATGATGATGATCATGAACTAACTAATCAATTAATTTTCATTATTTAATGCTCCATTTCTTCCTAGAGACAGGACAATATCCTCCTAGTTATAATTTTGTCCTACTTCATCGACTTCAACCATGTGCACGAAAAGTTCAATTGAGTGAGTAGGTACCTCAAGACTAAAGGTCTCTGCTTGTTCGATCCATGCTCACCACATTGATGTTTTTTGTTTATACACAAATCTATACGGACGAGTGTAACATGGCAGTTAAAGGAGCTGTTAGAACTAGGGGTAGGCCTAAATAAATTTGGATTGAGATTGTAACAAAAGATATATATCATGTTTATGTTACAGGAGACATGGGAGCTGAATAGGAGAAAAGGATTCAAATAGCCAACCCAAAAATTTGAAAGAAAAGACCTTTTTGTTTTTGTCCACGACTTCAAAATGTTGGGACAGGCTTTGTTGTTGTTGTCCATCCAACTTCAGCCACATCCTTATCCTTCCCGTCTCCTTTGATGCCACCATCTCCTTTACAGCCCTCTATCCCTTTATCTATTGCTTGTTCAGAATAGTGTCATTGTGTACATTCTATCTTTCTCATCTTTAGTTTCTCTCTATAGTCCCACATTGGTAAGCAAAGATACTAGCAAGTCTACAATGTAAATCTTTGTATGCATAGTTGGCCCATAGTTGGCCTTGAGCCTAATTGAACGTTTTCCAACATTACATCAATGTACTCTCCTAACATGGTATCACAACTAGGGTGATTTTCGCCCCAGCCCTCCACCTCCACCAAATATAAGACCCTATCTTTTTCCTCCAACGTAGAAACTCTATTCCCAACTCAACTTTCCTCTTTTCTCCCTTCTATTTATTCTTCAATACCAAATTTTGAAGTCGGATGCAAGAAAGCAAAAAGATTTTTAATACACGTTTATCAAAATACCAAGAAACTAAAGATTATTTACCTTGACATAAGAAAAAATCAACATGTGAATAATCTCTCTGTACCTTTAAACCGAACTTTATAAATTCTAATAAATATAAGTTATTTATAAGTTTGACAACAATAATTAATATACACAGATTTTTTTTATTAGCGTATGCTCCCAACTTTAGACTCTTCTAAGTAGTCGTGTTCCCCCGCTCCCGTCCCCGCTTCCGCTTCTGGCTTCTAAGCTATTACCAACCTCCCATGCATCAGAACCTTATCCCCACATCTGAGCTCTGCTTCGACCACCATCACCCCTACCTGCATCCTGTTATTACCTCTTGCCACCACCTACGCCTCAATATCGACCACCCAACCTCCCTGCAGATCTGCTCGAGCCTGATCCAGATCTTGCCTTCAAATCTGACGTCCCCATCCTCGTCTACGGCACTCAACCCATCTACAATCCAACAACCCTTCCCTCCTCTGTAGCTCCAGTTGCAGCAATGAGCCCCGCTTAAGCTCCCTATAAATGAGCTACAACAACTAAGAACTCCTGACGCCGCGACGAGCCCCAGCCGACAACCACAAGTTCGACCAGCTTTCCAAATCATTGTTAAAGCCCGAAGCTCCCTTATCAACTCTAGATTGGATTGTCATACTCAAACTACATAACATCCTCTTGAATATCCCGAGCTCCACCTGAAGACTCTCGACCACACCTGCCTCCGGTTAATTCAAGCCTTGACAGCTATGACGACTTATAATAGCATAGTCACCACCATGAGCCCAACTCAGCCTTTTCTCTCAACCTCAACCCAGCAACAACCCTCTATCTTCGCCTACTCCCTCCGACTTCATCACTATTATTCCCAAGTTGTCATATAGCTCATCATCAGAACCTCCAAAACCTGAGCGATGAGAGAGAATGTCCGTTTAGAGAGTTCTCTATCCTCTCTCTGATCTTGGTTCAAGAGTGGAGCATCAGTTGCAAACCCAAATTGGAATAATACCTTCACTTATTGGCAAGAGAGAGGTGAGGGCCCCATGCCGGTTTCTTCTTGATATATGGATAGTTTTTATAATTGTTTATGCCACTTGCCAAGGGAAAACAACACATAGGTTTATTGAACTTGAGAAGTCGATGTCGATTGGTCCATGAGATGGACTTGTGTGGACCGTTGTCTTCATAGTGGTGATGATTAGAGAGAGAGAGAGAGAGAGAGGACATATGATATTGACCATGATGGGTCTCTCCACTGGTAGCCACGATGGTCAAGGGAAAGAGAAGTATTGGATTTGGGTTTAGTTAAATTTGACAGGAACCAAAACCATGACAAAAGTTCGGGTTGATTTTAGGTCAGAACTTCAACTCAAATTCAACCACATTAGACTTTCTACCTCCAGACTAAATCAGAACTTCAACTCAAATCCAATAACACCGTTAGTGGATATGAATCATGATAATAAAAAAGACCTGTGGCTCTTCTTGTTAGCCGGAGAGAGAGAGAGAGAGGGAGAGAGAGAGAGAGAGAGCTTACTATTGATAGGATTTGAGGTCAAACTTCATTTCTACAAATTTGATATCTCGCATTTCAAATGAATATCCAAACGGTACAACTTGAAATGTCTACAGACTGAAAACCAAATATTTTAGAGTTGAGATTATCTAAGAACGGTGAGGAGTGCTAGATAGCAAGATAAAGATTTGTGTTATGTTTAACATTATTTATCTATTAGAGAATTTAGAGTTCACATTTGTAAGTTTATCTAATGATAATAATCATCTAAAGAAAAGTAATTTAAGAAATTCACCAAACCCCTTTCCTTCTTTACCAATCAAGACCGAATTATAGACCATTGCATTAACAATTTCATGAATATGAGATGTGATTATCAAATGTAGAAAAGCAGTAGGTAATAGCTGAATAAAAAAATAATGAAACTTTCCAAAATAGAAAGCCAAAATGTTCACTCACCTCAGATACATTAGCACCATGTTGCATGAACCACCATGGGCCACTTTTCCAATATAATCTGCAAAAGAAGATATTAATACATAGAGGCTCTTTGAGAGGAATCATTCTTGTTTATGTCCCCAAATGTAAATATCCTGCTAAGTCAATTTCAAATATTGGGATAAAACCATACATAATTCAAAAAATAGTTGCCTCCAAAAGGATGGTGGTATATCAAACAGTTTCATATATTAGGGAAAGCAGCCGAAAAAAGATTATAGAAGTTGCAGCCACATAGTTGATTCACCTTTTTAAGGGTGCGGAGAGCCTTGCTTGACAATTATGGAGTTAAACATGAACCAAGTTCCAAAGCTTGCTATTGGTGTTTGTATAAGACCCTCTTGCCAAGTATCAGTATCGACATTTTCAGTAGTTTTGACAGTTCCTAACTTCTAATTGAGGTATTGCAAACAAAACAAAAAATAATAATTCTTGGAATTTAGGAATTAAAATGTGGAAGTAAACATAATATTTAAATAATTTATATAGGTTGGTTTTAGTGAATAATTAAATAGTTGCAAGATTTTTATAAAATTAGAGCTTTGTTGTTTCATGATTCAATATGGTACTTTATCTTACGTGTTTGAAAGGCGTGTTTTTAAAGCATGAAAGTAAAGTTAAATCAAATCATGTAAATATATTTTGGCTGTTTTTTGGCTAATTTCGGAACTTCGGACTAGTTTATATGCAAAGGAATTACACTAAATATATGGAAATTTATTACATTAGGGGTTATAAAAAACTCAAATTCAAAATTATGAAACTCATTTTTAACTTAAACAAAGTTAATTGGGTATGAATTTTTATAACTTATTAGTTAATTGGGTGTGGGTTTTATAAGTTATAAGCTATTAGGGTATGGATCTTCTTAGCCATAACCTGTTAGCGGACAGAATGCTTGGCTATGCAAAAACCTTATCTAATGGTTCCTTACTGGAAGCCTACCCCGCTAGTGCAAATATGTGAAGAAATCTTTCCTTTCCAATTTCTCAACCCTAAATTTCTTTTTCTTAATACCACAACCAATGTTGTTGCCTTTAGAAATCTATCCCATCTTCCAAGAATTTTGGCCTAGTTGCAGGATAGCCGAAATTTGTCCAAAATTAAGCAATGTATGGCCAACAGATCCAACTAATGAAAAGACAGATTTTGTCTTCTCAAACCATTTGCTTTCCTGACACACTAGTTTTCCAACTAATGAAAAGACAGATTTTTGTTAGCGGACAGAATGCTTGGCTATGCAAAAACCTTATCTAATGGTTCCTTACTGGAAGCCTACCCCGCTAGTGCAAATATGTGAAGAAATCTTTCCTTTCCAATTTCTCAACCCTAAATTTCTTTTTCTTAATACCACAACCAATGTTGTTGCCTTTAGAAATCTATCCCATCTTCCAAGAATTTTGGCCTAGTTGCAGGATAGCCGAAATTTGTCCAAAATTAAGCAATGTATGGCCAACAGATCCAACTAATGAAAAGACAGATTTTGTCTTCTCAAACCATTTGCTTTCCTGACACACTAGTTTTCTTTTCTTTTTTCTCTAACCTACTTAAACCTTGTCCCAGTCTTCTTTTCCCAACTTACTACTACCATAAACACAGAAACCTTTGATTGCTCAATCTTATTATCCACATGCACAAGAGTGAACTAGAATCCATATCAACACTTGAGAGTTGTTTTTCCTAGTGAGAGTAATCCTCTCATCTTTCTCTAATATTTGAAGCAACAATTCAAGTAGCTGCATCAAATCTCAATACTTGTAAGCAACGGGTTTGAGTTAGAGTAGGTGTGAAGAATATCGACTGGAGCACCAAAGGCCGCCAAACAGTGGTTTCAATACGACAGGAGCACAGGCTGGAAGTAGTCTAGCCATGGCTGGACAAGAATAAATTGGCAATGTTTTATTATTTGCATTCAGTTTAATGTGCTTAATTGATGAACACTTAGTAAAACTGGGACAAACCAAGATCCCCTTTCTACCATTAACATATTGCTGGTGGAATATCAAAAAAATCTAAATTAACTTAAGTACCTCATTGAGTGCAATTTGTACCAAGCATTTTGTGTGGTATTATATAACCCTAAAATGATGAGGAAGTAAACAACAGAAGATTCATACTGACATTATGATAACATCTAACAGTCACACGATACCTCAGAAACCCAGCAGTCATGCGCAGAGTCATGAATAGGGTCAATCCAGACCACACTCCAGCTAGACCAAAAATAGGAGCAGCACATAACAAAAATATAGAAGATATTGCCCCAACCACCATCTACACAGTTATTAGAGTTCTAGTTAGTAACCCGGAAAAATAAATAGACCAAAACTACCACAATGAAGGCACATCAAGAAAATTAAAAAGCTAGCAACAAAGAACGAGCAACTGACCATAGCACAAGCTGCATATGAGAAATCTGAAACACCATAGTGCAGACCATCAAAAATAAAAGCAAGAGCGTTGATTGGTTGAGTGGCGCTGACAAACTAAAATCACTTCAGAATAATTAAAAGCACTTTTCAGCAATAAGTTAAGAATCTCTAGCATGGAAGCTTACCAAGACACCAGTTTTAACAATTTGTAGCACTTCCACATCTTTACTGAACAATTCTGCAAGATTACTAAATGATACAAAGAGAACTATGGCCAACGCAACACCAGCAATGAGTCCTGTCTGGGAAAAATGTTTTTGGTAGCTTTCTTTCACAAAGGGTACACATACACCAGTAGGTAGAAAATAAATAAATAATGATTAATCAAATAAGAAGCTTGGACAATCACCTTCAAAACGAAGTATGTAATCTCTTTTACTCTTTTGTATTCATGTTTTGCAAAGGAACTGGCTATCAGTGCCTACAAAATAAAAGAAAAGAGGGTGTGACAAACAATTGAAATAAATTATACAAAATATAACCATAGTAGCAAAGGAAGAGACAAACATGTGCCAAGCACACAGTACACAAGAACTACACAGTATTTACATTATGCAATCATGCAAAGGGACACACAGATAAACCGGTGATTGACAGCTATTTATCTTTCTCATATTAAATTTGGAATCGTACTCCTGGTTGAATGAGTTTGAAATCAAATGTAGGTTTCCCATGAGCCAATTGGCATTAAAGATTTGATGAGAAGCCCCATCCCATGTGAGTGACCTGGTATTCTGCAAGAACTCAGAGGGTTAGCGTTCTGTTGATAGTCTTTTGCAATTGCCGTTGTGATGCATCATAGAAAATGATCATTTCCATAATCCTTTGGAATAATCACCATAAGAGCTCTATGGTATGCAAACTTTTGGATAGGAACATGTCCGTGTAACATTTTATTGGCAGCTATGCTCATGTAAGGTTTTATTAGTTGCAATACATCGAAGAGTTTTAGGTTATACATATTTTAGTTTACATCTCTTCATGGTTTTCAGTAACCCTTTGCTAACAATTTAGCAAGGCTGATTTTTATACATGTAGTCATCAACAAATGGACCAAGAGGTCTTACCATAAAACCTAGAAGGTTGATACGCAAAACTAACATTTTGGTCATGCAGTTTAAGCTTATATTAGAAAAGAAGAATATACAATATGCTATAAGGAAATCCATTAATCTATATGACACATTAAGTCAGGTACTGCGTTCTCCTATAATATGCATGGATTACTTCTATACCTTTCGGAGTTAGAATTACATTGGAGAAAAGAGGCATTAAGGAAACAACCGGTCAGATGTTTCCCACATCATACAGGTCTTAGAATCGGCAAAGAGTAGATTGAGTTGTATATGTCATGGTTATAGATGTTGGACAACATTTCAGACATGTCAGCTGATATGTAGGTTTCTAGGTTCGACACCTTTTTGTGAAATATATCATGTGTCGTCCTACAATATATCAACCTGATATATCGGCTGACACGATTATTTTCAAATGTCGGACAACAACTTAGTTAATCTGGTTCTTGTTGAGATTTGATTGAGATAAAGGATTTTTAACTGGTAAATTAGTAAGACTCTTAAAGTAGACTCTAAAATGACTTGGACTCTTAAATTACTTGTATATTTCAAGTGTAAGTTACTTAAGACTCCTAAATAATGTTTTTATAATTGTACTTATTTCCTTAAGACTATTAAATTACTTGATACAATATTTCAGTGTTAGTAGTTTTTGATATTTGCAGTTATAGTTATTATATTAGTTGTTAGTTTTAGGACATTTAGTGCAATAAGTTGGGACATATATCTATGGTGAAGATTTTCAACCAGATACCAATTGCTTGGATGCCTTTAAAAGCCTTGAGTTGACTCTTGCAGAAAAAATTGACGCTGGAAAAGGTTTGTCATTTGTCTCCGTAACAAACATTCCATTTATTTATGGGCGAACGATGGAGATTGAACCCGCACCTGGTGGATTCACAATCCACTGCCTTGATCCTCTTGGCTACATCCGCCCCTATCCCCGCGAACCGCGAACTGGTTTTAGTCTCTATCTACGATCATATCCTTTCTGAACCCTCCCTACAAATGCTATCAAAGATAAGTCATAGTTGTTGTGTGGTGTTTTCTGGAATTGGGGGAAGCAAAGCGTCAACAAGAAAGTCCTGGCTTCAAACAAAGTTGTTACGTTCATTGATTTGAGTCCACTTTACCAGAAGAATAGTTATCTTTCTCATGCCGACCAGGAGTCGGTTAATTAGTCATCAGTCTTTGGCACCAAAGAAAGTCGAGAAGCAAGAAGGCTGGAACGCAAGGTGGTCGTGATACATGTGCAACAAATAAAGTAGGAAGATTGAAATCGGTGCTTCCAAAGTAGAGCATATGGTGCATAAAAGAAATGGAAGGGTTATCCTTAAACCTTGCTTCCATCACCATGCCTAGCACTGTTTGGATGAAAAAAGTGAGCAATGCATAGAGTGAGATCACTAGTGTATCTTTTTCAATTGGTCTAAACAAGAAATAGCATAAATAGGCGCATACAGAGAAAAATAAGAATGAAACAGATAAGAAAGCAATAAGTTTAAGCTAAAATACAATAGATAAGGAAATAGATATATAGCAAGCATATCGGTAAGCCAATCAAGAAAGGTATACGTTAAATAAGTTGAACTCACTTCTATCATCTCCCTAACGGTCACCTCCCTAATTGTCGCCTTCTCAGTGCGTTCGCCACAAATCGATTATTTAGTAGTCGCCTTCTTTCTCTCTTTTGTTAACAGTATGAAGAGAAGCCATAACACATCAAATTTGGTTCGGAACGCCATGTTAATACATGTTTCGCAAGTCATGCTAGGACCAACCTTAAAAAATCATGCCGTGTAATGCCCCGCTCCGCACGGTGCATTATGCTGAGTCGTTGACTCGAAGAGTCGCATTGACCCGATTAAGTATCGATGCGAATCGATACAAGAGTTACCTTGTCCCGAGAACGCATCGAGTCGGATCGATGCAAAGGGTTACGTTGACCCGAGGAACGCATCGAGTAAGATCGATGCAAGTGTTAAGTTGGCCCGAGAGAAAGCATTGAGTCGGCTCGAAGATTATAAGAAATCGAATGGACGCAAAGCATTAGTCCGATTCGGACAAGTATTAATTTTAGTTGGTTTCGTGTGCAGAGTATACGTTTACGCTGAAATATAAGAGGTCGACATTTTGCTTTATTTATAATGGTGTCCGCAAAACCAAATCGTCTTGCTACAGACTGAAGCATAGACACGGTAGGCCAAATCGCTTGGATAATTCAACGTAGCACGAAGTGCTCGAACGGCTAAGTCAGAAGAATTGGCCGCAAGCCGCATCGGCTCGACGAAACAACAAGGCGTATCGGTTTAAGGTGGGGGAGCTTTGACTTCTCTTTCCTACTCCTTCATGCCTAAATAAAATATATCGTTGTATGCTAAGTTAACCTATCGAGACCACGGGCATGGCTCGATCAAGAGATGAACATAGTGCGTGTCGAACACTAGATAGAACAATTGAAATGAAACGTACATCAAATGTACGAGTCGCTATGGAACTTTGAATATCGCAAAGGCGAGCGTCTCGGTGCGCAAGCCATAAGAACATGGGATAACTGTATCGACGAGTGCCTCAGTGCACAAGTCATTCGTGCCCCTGTGCACGAGTTAGTATATAAGAACATTGAAGGACTATATCGGCGCGAGTGCCTCAGTGCACGAGCTATAGAACATTGAATACCCTATCGAGACGTGTCCCAGTTGCACGAGTCGGAGGAAAGGAACATTAGTCTAACGCATTGAACACTAAGACGTAGAACATGAAAATACGGCTTCGAGACGTGCATCGAATGCACGACGCGTGGAATGGCGAATAACTATATCAAAGCATGCGTACGTGCACGAGACTTACAAAAGATGGCTTCGTTGCGGAGAGAACAATTGTGGCACGAATGTGGCAGAACTGTCCAATGTGGCATGGTGCCTTCGAAATGTTTATGGCCTTCGGGACGTTCGTTGATGAACATTGAGTTGGGGCATTGTGCCAATTGAAATAGAGAGAGGCGAATTTGCTTGGTTGTATGAAAGATAAGATGTGTTGCATGGTCAAATGGACTTAAAGATATATTGTCCGTGCACGGGTGTTTTCTTCCCTCGAACGTGGTTCGCCAGGACGCTGGGGCCGTTCGGCCTAGGAGGGACTGCGGGATAATCGGTATTGTTGGTGCACTTCATTAAGACGGTTTGCGACCTGCTATAGATGTGATAAGCCACTTACTCGAGTAATTCGAGGGTCCTCGGATGTTTAGGTTAGCAACCGCACAGAGCGATCACCGTCTTATATATTCGATTTGAAAAATATAAGTCCATTCTAGTCCGGAAAGCTAGTAACCTTCATATAGTTAAGAAACGACGGTCGAAAGTGCAGGAACACAGAGCACTTATAACATGACAGGGAAGGAATGAGGCGCATTCACCTTGCGTCGGTGCAAGGGTGAGTACGTCAGTGTTTGGTAAGAAGTCACGAAACAACACGAAATTACTATTGGTTGCTTGCTTGCTTATGCGAATCAAATAACATGCTTGCCATGATAACATGTTTTATTGCTTTCGAATATGCCACAAAACTGAAACTAAGGAGAACATAGAAAGATCACTAAATTGTATACTGTACGAATAAATACATTACTAAATGTCGGTTTAGTTAAGTGGGTCTTTGATCAGTACAACGAGGACGAAAGTACTAATCCCCTACTAGTTTGCTAGCAGGTTCAGGGAATGGTCTGCTCGCGGCGGAGCTTCGCTTGATCGCGCTGAGGCATGAAATGTTGTAGCGTTTGAAGCGTGCGATCGCATTGACGCTTGGACTTGCAACATGATTGATGCGGCCGAGATATAGAAGGCATGATGTATGGAACGATGAAATCCTTTGTGGACAAGAGAGAACTTAAGTGTTGTAGCCAATCTGGCAAATTTAGTTGGGCTATTGAAAGTCTTTGTAACCTCAGTCCATTTATTGAATAAAAAGAATTTTTTCGTATACTCTGTTTTCTTCAGTTGCTAATATCAAATCAAAGATAACCATTTGAGAACATGTCATCTTGCCTTGTACGAGTGCAACTCCAGACTCGTACGGCATCACGCCCAGCGAGTACGATGATTCGGATAAATCGATGCGAGGACAAACGATTTTTCGGGTCGGGACATGACAAATTGGTATCAGAGCTCTAGGCTCAATTTCCTCAGGACGCTTGCTTCGTTTCAATTCTAAAAGTTGCCCACCACCATGAAATGACTCTTGACTCTACTTGATGCCGCATTGGATGTTCCATACAATAAGTCTAATACAAATCATGTAATTTTGCCGCATGTGTTTTGGAAATTACATGATGTTTGCTGAAAAAGTCGTAAAATGTTTGTTGCTGCAAGTGCAACACATCGTAAATTGTGAATTGAGATGTTCGTAGTCTCAATGCAACGGTCGATATAAGAAATGTTGGTTACATCGATACAATGAAAGTCGTGGGATGTTGGTGCATTAAGTTGATTGTGAATGATGCGTTGCGATGAAAATGAAAGTTGATATGGAATGTGTTCAGGATTCGAGCATTGGCTTTGGACGTCCGAAATTAATCGTTGCACGAGGTGCAACGGATGTCAGAAATGAATGTCGAAAATAAATTGTTGCACGATGTGCAATAGATGCGGAAATAAATCGTTGCACGAGGTGCAACGCATGGAAGAGAAATCATAATCGATAGAAATGAATCGGTTCGGTTGTGCACCGAACTTGTGTTGGCAAATGAATACATTGGCCGAATTGTGTCGGATTTCGATTAATCAAAAGTTACGGTTGTGATCGGCATGATCACTGCGGAAATCGTGAGTCGGAATAGATTGTTGGTTCATACCAAGTATGATGCGTGAAAAATAGCTTAATTTTCGAGTGGTATATGCCATACCACGTATGCGATGAATGACTCGATTCTCAGTGGTATATGCTATACCACTTGTGCGATGGATTCCATCAACACATTGCGTAATTTACGGAAGGTTTGTCCGCAACGAACGGAAGAGTACCGAGACTCGATTGAAAATTTGTATGACGGCATGTTGATGCAAGTGTTCTTCGATAATCGGTTGGAACGATAGGACGAGGACTCGTATCAATGAATGATACGTCGGACGAAAATTTGTATGTCGGTCGAACGACCGAGACTAACGAAACGATTATGCCTTGAAGCAATAATCGGATCGACGGGATAGGAAACTTGAACTTATAAACGAGTCGCACGACTTGCGATCTCGATAGAAATGTTGGACGAGATGAATCGTATTCGAATCGCACGACTTGCGATCTCGATAGAAACGTTGGGCGCTGCGAATTATAAACGGATCGCACGATGTGCGACTTCGGTGAAGAGTTGGTTGATGTGGGTAAATAGTGCCTTTGGTTACGTTGCGGCGAAACTCATTTGAGTACGAATGAAACACGCAAAACTTAGAGGACGTGATTGTATAACTCGAGGGTTCGATGTTGGATAATCGGTAACTCGATTACGCGATCAAAGTATAGCGGGATGCAACAAATCGGAAAACGAGTTGATGCATATGGAAATGTTTGTAGTGAACTTGGATGTATGCAATACGAACTAAAGTCGACGTTGATGAAGATTCAAAGTTGACCCTTGTGTTATCGAAATTGATATGACCTATCGAAATCGATACGCAAGAAAACGTAAGCACGATTTGAGAATACAAAACGGGGCATGCCTACGATATCGGAATTATCGAAAATAGCAATACGAAAGTGTCGAACTGGTTGATCGTAAACTTTGTGATTGATCAGGATGAGACTATAAAGTCATCGACGATTGTTTCGATGCGTATAACATCTCGAGTGTCGACCGTGGGTAGAAAGACTCGAACTCAATACGAGTAGATGTTTCGTGAAATACGAAATTATCCACGGTAGTGCATGACTTTACTCGGAGGATAGTTGTGCATCAGTTGCGCCAATAGAAATGGTTTTGTCCGGATTCGGGTTGTCGTATAGAAATCGTCGGAACGTAATTTGGCTCCGAAATAATATAGCATGGTTCGTATTAACTGTCCTTCGTTAATAATCCACAATTATCGAGCGTAGCTTCGGGGCAGCTGACCCTAGAAGACTTGACCGCCAAATCAAATTGAATGTTGCAGACCGTAAGATGACACATGCGATATCGCATATGAAATTGCATCGGTAACAAATATAATGTGGTGCATGTTGATGATAAGTCTAGGCGATTTTGAGAATTGTGCTATGCACAAGAGCGAGCGGTAAGAGAATGACTTACGAATTATGTCGATTCACCTTGCAATTGAGCTTGCGTGAATCAAACTTATTTTCGATGTTGCGAGACGAACAAGTTGGAAATTTGGCTAGTGAATTCCTATTCGATAGAAATTGAACATAAGACGTGTCGTAAAGACTTTTGTGTCGGAACGAATGTACATTGTCGACTTGAGTTAAACTTTCTGGTTGGAAAGACCATTGCCTATGAGCATTGTTAAACAATTGTGTCGGAAGGACCATTGCCTTTGTGCAATGTTAATTTAAAGTTGCGTCGGAAGAATTTAAGCACGGTGTCTAAGTAAGTCACCTAGCAGGCGTAGTCCTGAATGTTGATGCATTTGCAAGTCAACAAAAAAATCGTATCGAGACGAGTTGCATAGCCATACTTTGAAAATAGTTGGACAGCGACTTCGAACGCAAGGCATTGCGGAGGATCGTTACGATCGGATGCACGACGGCTTGACGCAATGCATAGGATTGATAATCAGTGCACAGACTTACGAAAATGAGAAATGCGATTTTTGAATCGCATGAGGTGACTTTGTTGAATGAATCACGTATGTATCGAATATACAGATGCGAAAAAATTTCGAGAACAGTTGCTAAAGATAAGTCCGATCGAGAGTACGAGATGGCAAGCATAGGATTGAAATTTACCTGTCAGCTTTGTTCCAATTTTCTACCACTGGGCTTGACTGAAATACACATATTTTTGGGATACCTTGAATAGGTGTACGATCCAAATCAAGTTGTATACTGAATTCAAATTGAGCTGCAGAAAACACTGAAAGTTAATGAAAGCTTGCACGAGTGTTTGAAACGGAACAACGATAGTTGGCGAGATCGTGAAGCGATCTAGAGAAAACACTTGGAATTGAGTGTTGGTTTCGGTTCGAGGACGAACCTTGCTTTGAGTGATATATTATGTAATGCTCTGCTCCATATGGTGCATTATGCTGAGTCGTTGACTCGAAAAGTCGCATTGATCCGATTAAGTACCGATGCGAATCGGTACAAGAGTTACCTTGTCCCGAGAAACGCATCGAGTCGGATCGATACAAAGAGTTACGTTGACCCGAGTAACGCATCGAGTAAGATCGATGCAAGTGTTAAGTTGGCCCGAGAGAAAGCATTGAGTCGGCTCGAAGATTCTAAGAAATCGAATCGACGCAAGACATTAGTCCGATTCGGACAAGTATTGATTTTAGTTGGTTTCGTGTGCAGGCTATACGTTTACGCTAAAATATAAGAGGTCGACATTTTGCCTTATTTACAATGGTGTCCGCAAAACCAAATCGTCGTCTTGCTACGGACTGAAGCATAGGCACGGTATGCCAAATCGCTTGGATAATTCAACGTAGCACGAAGTGCTCGAACGGCTAAGTCAGAAGAGTTGGCCGCGCAACAAGTTATGAAATCGAGCCGTATCAGCTCGGCGAAACGACAAGGCGTATCGGTTTAAGGTGGGGGGGCTTTGACTTCTCTTTCCTACTCCTTCATGCCTAAGTAAAATATATCATTGTATGCTAAGTTAACCTATCGAGACCACAGTCGTAGCTCGATCGAGAGATGAACATAGTGCGTGTCGAACACTAGATAGAACAATTGAAATGAAACGTACATCAAATGTACGAGTCGCTATAGAACATTGAATATCACAAAGGCGAGCGCCTCGGTACGCAAGCCATAAGAACATGGGATAACTGTATCGACGAGTGCCTCAGTGCACAAGTCATTCGTGCCCCCGTGCACGAGTTAGTATATAAGAACATTGAAGGACTATATCGGCGCGAGTGCCTCAGTGCACGAGCTATAGAACATTGAATACCCTATCGAGGCGTGCCCCAGTTGCACGAGTCGGAGGGAAGGAACATTAGTCTAACGCATTAAACACTAAAGCGTAGAACATGGAAATACGGCTTCAAGGCGTGCATCAAATGCACGACGCGTGGAATGGCGAATAACTATATCAAAGCGTGCGTACGGACACGAGACTTACAAAAGATGGCTTCGTTGCGGAGAGAACAGTTGTGGCACGAATGTGGCAGAACTGTCCAATGTGGCATGGCGCCTTCGAAATGTTTATGGCCTTCGGGGAATTCGTTGATGAACATTAAGTTGGGGCATTGTGCCAATTGAAATAGAGATAGGCGAATTTGTTTGGTTGTATGAAAGATAAGATGCGTTGCATGGTCAAATGGACTTAAAGATATATTGTCCGTGCACGGGTGTTTTCTTCCCTCGAACGTGGTTCGCCAGAGCGTTGGGACCGTTCGGCCTAGGAGGGACTGCGGGATAATAGTATTGTTAGTGCACTTCGTTAAGACGGTTTGCGACTTGCTATTGATGTGATAAGCAACTTACTCGAGTAATTTGGGGGTCCTCTGATGTTTAGGTTAGCAACCGCACAGAGCGATCACCGTCTTACATATTCGATTTGAGAAATATAAGTCAATTATAGCCCGAAAAGCTAGTGACCTTCATATAGTTAAGGAACGACGGTCGAAAGTGCAGGAACACAGAGCTCCTGCACAGAGCACTTATAACATGACATGGAAGGAATGAGGCGTATTCACCTTGCGTCGGTGTAAGGGCGAGTACGTCAGTGTTTGGTAAGAAGTCACGAAACAACACGAGATTGCTATTGGTTGCTTGCTTGCTTATGCGAATCAAATAACATGCTTGCCATGATAACATGTTTTATTGCTTTCGAATATGCCATGAAACTGATCCTAAGAAGAACATAAAAAGATCACTAAATTGTATGTTGTACGAATAAATACATTACTAAATGTCGGTTTAGTTAAGTGGGTCTTTGATCAGTACAGCGAGGACGAAAGTACTAATCTTCCACTAGTTTGCTAGCAGGTTTAGGGAATGGTCTGCTCGCGACGGAGCTTCGCTTGATCGCGCTGAGACATGAAATATCGTAGCGTTTGAAGCGTGCGATCGCATTGACGCTCGGACTTGCAACAGGATTGATGCGACCGATATATAGAAGGCATGATGTATGGAACGATGAAATCCTTTGTGGGCAAGAGAGAACTTGAGTGTTGTAGCCAATCTGGCAAATTCAATTGGACTATTGAAAGCCTTTGTAACCTCAGTTAATTTATTGAATAAAAAGAATTGTTTCGTATACTCTGTTTTCTTCAGTTGCGAATATCAAATCAAAGATAACCATTTGAGAACTTATCATCTTGTCTTGTACGAGTGCAACTCCAGACTCGTACGGTATCATGTCCCAGCGAGGACGATGATTTGGATAAATCGATGCGATGACGAGCGATTTTCCGGGTCGGGGTGTGACGCCATGGGTGTGGTCACAACTTCAAAGCCGGTTACATCTTTCTCCGAGAAGCTAGTTATAAAGCATAGCCAAACATCGCGTGGGAAGCGGATCGAGGACGACGTTTCAAAGCTCCTATAAGGAAGTGGAAATCAATAGGAAGATATAGGATGCTAACTTGAAGCTAAACCTCAATATGTCATGGTGAATTATATTTCTATTGGTAAAAATGGGTTGACACCAGGAAGATATAGGATGCTAACTTGAAGCTAAACCTTTTTCCGAATTAGATTTCATAAGTAGTGACCGAAGCAGTATTTTCGCCCCTACCCGTTCTCTTAGGGTGGGGCGCACCATCCGACTAACTTCCATCACTGGTCGTTCTTTTTTATTATTATTTTTGTACGGATGTTTTAAGGATTAATAATGGGCTGATTTCTTTTCTCTTAGTCCGTTCCTCCACTCAAAATGGCTACTAGACAATAGTAGGCTGGCAACCCGAAACATGTATCTGTCAGCTTTTTTGAGACCATAGGTTTCGAGGGCTATATATATATATATATATATATATATATATATATATAAAGTCGCCTAAAATGGATATTTTGACATTTTAATATGCCCATGATATCTGACATTTCAAAATTCAATCCGACACCCGATATCTACAACTTCGATACAAGTAGAGGATGAACCGATAGAGCACAATTTCGACCATGCTTCTGTGGAGCTGGGAGATTTTCCAGTAAAGTACTTGGGTTTTCCAATGTCTTCTGCATATACGTCAAGATCAGGCATTGTACTGTTTGGTGGATACATGTAGGAAGCACTTTTGAGGGCTGAAAGATGAAACTACCATATTTCGAAAAAATAGTTGAACTGTAAAGTCAGTTGTGCCCTCATTACAAACGACCGGTAATAGTTTTCTCTGTGTAAAGAATATTAAATGATTTTGGAGTCTATTGTGTATCTTTGTCTGGGGAGACGGTAAGCATATCCTGTGTTGGGAACAACTGGGTAGACCAGAGCAGAGGGGGCATTTGGGCTCAAAGACTTAGAGATCTGAATGAATCATGTAGCTTAATAGCTGGGATATCTTAATAGCATATCCATTTCGGTCCATCTTGAGTTGATGTTGATACCAACGAGCTTTTTGGACATCAGACGAGATAGTTATTTACCCAGAGAGTTTGATGACTGTGATGAAATTGAGATGTGACAGGACCTTTAAAATATAGAGGACCATTGCAAGAATTGCCTTAGGTGTCTTTCAGAATGTGAACAGAATCAAGACAATCAGCAGGTTTATGATGCTTCACTCATGTTGATAATAAGGAATACCTAATGGCTAGAGCTACCAACGGAAAAAAATAGAGGAACTTTGAAGTAAGAATGCCAATTCAGGTGATGGTTCTGCAAACATTAATATAATAAACTATATTACTCTTCAATGCATGCAAGATCACATACCCACACATATAAGGAATGATAGACATAAGCTAGGAAACTCATTTAAGAGATGAGCTAGATGTGGCATGGCATTGGGGAGCACTAAGTTTGAGGAAAAAAGGTACCTCAGTTAAGTAAAAGGTGGAAGGACCACTTCTTTTTATGTGTGCATGTCACATGCCATGTAGCTCTTTTGTTAAATCAGCTACCATGCCACTCACACAGACATATATATACACCCCTCTCCCATCAAAATGGATTGCCTATGGAGCATAAGAAGCTCCACAAAAGAATCTGACAAAGTTTTATGACCAGTTTTCTACCTAAATCACCCCTCTATGCTGGTGTAAAATCCTAACAAATGTAGCTATAAGCGTGAGAGGGCCAGGACAAAATCTAGAAGGCTAGTTGGTTGGTAGGTATATCTCCCTTTTTGTCATGTAATTTAAACTCACAACCAAGGAAACCCTCCAAGTTTCACTAGAACATAAAGAGCCTGAATGAAGCAATAGATGATACAATTTGTTAGGGAATTACATTAATTCATATCAAGGTACAGAATGTCAGTTTTGGAAGCGGTTTAGAACCCTTACTATGGGTATTTGTTTTGGTGGTTTTTATGGAAAGATCTGATTTACAGCTGTAAATCACAGTTGTAATCGTAGCTATCATCTCCTTAGATAGAGGGATTGGGTAGCTGTCACCCATATCTCATTTATGTGCATTTACTATTTTATATTTGGAGTTATTTCAGTTGCTAGAATTCAGGGATTTCCTTTTATGTACGTGTGTATTTAATTGGAGACTATCCAGCTATTTTTAAGAAGAATAATAAAAAATGAAAAGAGAGTGTTTTCTCTCTACTCCTCTCATCTTTCTCTCTTTCTTTCTTCAGTTTTGAATAAGTTTGTTTCAGTATCGATTTCAGACGATACTTTAAACCTTGATCCCTATGACATAAAGCCAAAGAATGAAAAGGAATGACATTAGCATATACATAAATAAATGTGTGTTGCATTGGCATGCCATTCATGAAGATTTTTAACATTAGACTGTGATTCATTGTTAAGCACAAATCTGTTATCACCAAATCTCTACAAAAGAATGGACCATAGCTTCTATTAACTGGTGCCGAATTCGTAGCAAAGGAAGCAAAAAGGAAGAGAGAGTTCTGTCATAAAACCTAGAAAACCAGTTGTCGGCACTGGTAGATAGATCTATGATTTTTAGTTGTGCTGCGAAGGAGCCTCATTCCTTGGGCTAGGAATGAGTCTAGACCAAACGGTAACATATACATTTTTCCCTAACATATTGCATTCATCTGATTGATCATTATTCCAAACAGTCGTATAAACAACACACGCACAACACACACGCACGCACGCGCACATATATATATATAGAGAGAGAGAGAATTAGTAAGGTAGAGCATATAGCATAATACATCTATGAGTTGCAATGTTATAACAGAATCTTGCATAACAATAATGAAAAGACAGGACCTAATGAACTAATATCTTGAAGGATCTACATACTGGGATAAAAGAAAGATGCTTGATTGCAAAATGCAAATCCTAGATAAACACCAAAGCCCGATGATGTCTATTCCAGTAAATACAGCCTGGAACCCAAGTAATTAAATTGTGATCAATAAGTTAAACAGTCAAGTGACAGTAAGAACATAACAGGTTACTCTCTTCAACTTAAAGGATTGATACTAATCATCAGTCAAGCCCTCTCCAGACAGAATGGGGTCAGTTAAGAAAGTTCCAAAAAGGATTCAAAAAGTTCTTACAACCGACCGTCTATCTAACATCAATCCTCTATGATCTCAAATTCCTAGCCAAGGTAGCTATGAGAATGAAAGGGTCACGCCATAAAACCTAGGCGGCCATTGGAAGGTAGACGAAGAGGTAAGATGGTAAAATTTGCTATTGGGGATTGCGTTCGTATCTATGACAGATTAAGCCAAAAAATGAAAAGGAATGACAATCCCATTAACTTAAACAATCAGACATACTTAAGAAACTTAGAAGTGACAAAGTCATACGGTGCAGCACAAACTTGGTTTGTATGCTTACTATCTTGTCTCTCTTCAACTTGGAGGATCGATACCTATCATCCAAGCCCTCTCCCGACAGAATGGGGTCGGTTAAGAAAGCTCAAAAAAGGATTCAAAAAGTTTTTACAACCGACCGTCTATCTAACATCAATCCTCTATGATGTCAAATTCCTAGCCAAAGTAACTATGAGCATGAAAGGGTCATGTCATAAATCCTAGGTGGTCGTTGAAAGGTAGACGAAGGGGCAAGATGATAAATTTTGCAATTAGGGATTGCATTCGTATCTATGACAGATTAAGCCAAAGAGTGAAAAGGAATGACAATCCCAATAACTTAACGATCAGACATACTTAAGAAACTTAGAAGTGACTAAAAGTCATATGGTGCAACATAAACTCGGTTTGTATGCTTACTATCTTGTCTCTCCATTACCAATCCTAAGCCTAGAGATAAAGGAGTGCCTTGGGTAGCCAACAGCAAGAGTAAAATATTGGATCTCCATGAAATGATTACTTGTGGGGAGCCAGATGGACAAGAAATAATTTGTGTAGCCAACCTGATTACTTGACATATAGTCCTTTTATTGTAGTTTAGTGTTGTCATAGAGATACGATTTATGCAAAACAAATGAAGAAACTAATATATTGCTAACAACTTTGAATAAGAATGCATGTTCAAGAAAGGAAGAGGAGTCGAGCAGGAAGAATGTAGTCTATTGCGTAATTTTAAGAAATAACTTTTATTGATAAGCTGCCAACCTGTGAAGAAAGGGCCAATGCATCTGAAAGGAGAGATACAGCTAACCACACTTGCAAGCATATCTGATGAGCAGCCATAGACAATGGACCTAGCCGAGCAGCCATTGATGTCCCCAGAGTCATAGTGATTAGCACTGATAAGGTTCTGCCAAGCAATAAGCCCCCTGAGAAAACCAAAAGTCAAAACTTTTCAGGATGAGGAAAGAAGAAAAAAGGGCAGTGGTTATGTTGTCAGAAATCTCCACAACCAAAAAAAAAAAAATGAGATGCATAGAGTACAAGAGTGAGCTTACTAGTTCTAAATAAAACTTTCTTCTAACTAGATCGCTTAAGTGATTTTCTCATCAGTCATTTTCTGATAAAACCAACAAAGACGACTATGAACTCAAAGCCTTTATATCAGACTTTTGGGATGACCACAAGAATCCTTTTCTTCCACTCTGGAAGATGAACATTCAGGTATCTAGAAAGATGATGGAGAATTGAGATGATCCTTCGACCCCCAATGATGTGGGAATCGGGATTATCAAGAGCCAGCTTGGTTCTGTAACGTGCACAATTCCTAAAGCCAGGTGTATGCTCTTAGAAAGTTCCATTCACATATGATCTCATCCCTATGGATGGGAGATTATGATGGCCTAGCAGACTCTACTTGCCAACTAGAGGGCTTTCTGAATTGGACACTATGCTCCTAAGGTGACAGCAAGCTCCAGAATCAGAACAAACGTAATGAAAAGGGAATCAGGCTATGGTTAGGGAGCTAAAAGAGAGCATGCAGACTCCTGAAAAAAGAGCTAAACAGTACTACTCCTGAGCAGGAAATCAAATTTCAAGTGGGGTCCAGCAACTTCAAATGCATCTAAACTGGACTCTATACCCTATCTATCCAACAATGTATCTACACCATATTATGACCCATCAGTTGCTACCTAGAGTCAACATAATGCAATTCCCTAAGGTTTGTTGCAAAACCTTAAATGATACACTGCACACAAATTTGAAGAATAAAGAGATGTAGCAGCATTCAAATTTCCAAATTGAAAACCCTATCAACAGTACTTCCAAGGAAAACAGTGTATCCAAGGTGGCATAAACGCTCATTCAATATACATATATTGCAACAATAATAAGTTTGTCATAAAGTAAACTAAAATTACAACATAAACATTTCATCTAGTGCCTCAGACAGAGTTACAATTACATTAACTACACATATCTAGGTAATTAAATCTAGGGGTGAGCATTATTTGGTTTTGGATCGAAAATCGAACCGAACCGAATAAGATATTCGGTTCGGTTTGAAAAAAATTCGGTTCGGTTTCGGTTTTGAAAATACTAAAATTTCTTATTCGGTTTCGTTTTCGGTCCAAAATCGAATAAGACTTGTGCAATTAAAATACCCTCAATTTTATGCATACATTGTAATTAAATGTGTATATTTCGAAAACAACAATTATATTTATGTTTTTTGAAATCAAACTTTGGTAACTTAATAACTAATCTAACTTTGGACGTACATACAACAAATGTGAGTATAAAAATTATAATTTAAATATTATTTAACCACGATTTCAACTTTGGACTCTACCCATTATACAATAGAAATAGTCCAACCGAACAAACCGAATAAACTGAATCGTTATTCGGTTCGGTTTTGGATTTTAGAATTTCAGTCTATTCGGTTTTAACTAATTCGGTTCGGTTGAAGCCGAATAAACAGAACGCTCACCCCTAAATTCTATGCATGTGTTTTAAAGCCCAACTTTGATAATTTAACAAATAGTCCAACTTTAGACGCAATTTTGAAATACAACAAATATGTGTATAAAAATTATAAATTTTAATATAATTTAATCATGATCCCAACTTTGGATTGGACCCATTAAACAATAGACATAGCCAACGAATAAACCGAAACGTTTATTCGGTTCGGGTTCAGTTTCGGTTTTGGCTAATTGAAGTTCGGTTTCAGTTTGAATTTTTTTGAATTTCGGTTTATTCGGTTCGATTAAAACCAAATAAACCGAATGCTTACCCCTACTTAAAGAGTTATTTGTAGGAGCAAGTCATAACATCCTCCTTTAGCGAGACGATGTGGGACTAAAGTGAGGTATACAATAATAGTAAAGTGACACGCATGCGCAAGTTGGAGCATAGACATCAATCATTTCCATCTTGGATAATAGTCAAGCAAACAAAGATCGAGACTTAGGTTTGGTGAGATATCTGCCAGCTGAGCTGAACAAGAAACGTGTTGTAGGCAACTTTTTGTCACTTTCTCAATAAAGTAATAGTCTATCTCAACGTGCTTACTTAGTCATTCCATGAAAAACTGGATTCTAAGCAACATAGATCGCAGCCTTGTTGTCACCAATGTAGTCAAAGGCGCAAGGCGCACTCGGGCGCAAAGGGTCCATATCGACCGAGACACAAGACGCACATAAGACACGCGTCCGAACGAAGCGAGGCACAAAATATAAAATAATAAAAATATACATAAATAAATTAGTAATGTAAGAAATAAAACCAAATAACATATTAAAATCAACAAAAATATGTTAAAACATAACCAAGTAAACTATCAGAGCAACAATAGCACTCAACAGAACTAACAAGAATTTGTATTCTACCTACCACGCTTTTAGTAAATTTTAGTTTTTCAAGTTCAACTGTAGCCAACTTCGGCAACCATGGAAAGGACTACCTCCCTCCCACTTGTATGAGGTAAGTGCTATCTCTCCGTCTAAATCCTTTTTTGTAAAAAAACAAAAAACACATAAGGCTCGCCTACTGTCACGTCCCGATTCCGAATGAATCGATAGTCATCCCCCGGACGTGATGTCGTGGCCTAAGTTGCATTCGCACAAGACAATGCCATAAGGTTATCCGAAACACAATATCTAATAAAGTACGCAGAGAAATTGAACAACACATTTGAAATAGAAGAAAACTTAACTTTATTGATAATGAACATCATTTACAAGACTTCATTATAATAGTTGTCGTGCGGGCTTACAACTAGACTCGATTACAAAATGAACGCTGATGAGATAGTCATTCCATACATTACATCCCCTTTTACAACCAAATATTCAAACCACCTGGTATCGAGGGACGTCGAGTCATATTCCGTTGGACTGATGTAGAGTCTTCAAAAGAGAAGATTCAAGCATTCGAGCACAAGATCAAGGCTTCAAAATGTTCCAAGCGTCGTCTTCAGTTCCTAGGTACGCTTTCTTGGTTCGGAGCACCTGTAGAGAACGAGGATCAGTACAATGCCGTGTACTAGTGGGTAGCTAATTAAATTTCGTACTCTCATTTGGTTCAAGAAGTTATGTTGAAGCATGCATTAATTTTAATGATCTTTCTAGCCATCCTAATGAATTCATACAAGCATTTGATAGGCAAAATTAATATAACTACGATAAATCTTACCACGGTAGAGCGCGTCGTTGCAGTGTAACTTACCATGTTCTTCCACGTCAGTTTTATAACAATAGCTTGTAAATAGTGTGTAGGTGGGGATCACTGGCAATTCAAGCCATCCTAGACGTATAGTTTGGTCGAGACGGCGGCCCCTTCAACGTAGGTAGCTAGCCCCGCTGAAAGTTCTGAATGACTCGTGCTAGCATCCAGCATAGCTATCTTGCATTCCTCCTAGGCCGAATCGGTCTCGTGGCCCCGAGTTGCCGTACGAGGACGCAAAACCTTGTACACAAGTTGTCCATGACCGTACTAGACTAAAACTAATTACTCAAACATGGTCTATGAAATCTTAAAGAGTTAGCCAGTTTCAATGTGTCCTGCCTTATCGTTACAGCATTCTTTCATAGCATCAATCTTTGAAGTTCTATAGCATATATGTAAGGTAAAACATGTAACAGTTTTATAGCATGAATGCTTAAATAAAGCATGCACAGTTCTATAGAATTAAGCAGTTATGACCGTGCATTTACATTAAACATTCCATTCGCAACGATGTTATCGATTGATTTGAAAACAAGAGGGTCAAGGCGGAGAAGGGTCAGTCACTCACCTTGATTTGTTTGAGGCGAGAGAAAAGGTCGGTTGCGCTAGACGGCGCATACGCGATCATCTGAAATCGTAACGATTTAGCACTCTACCATTCTAATCCGAGTTCGATATGAAATGCAAAGTTCGAAGAAAGCAAGCAATGAAATCCATCGAAAATACTCAGGAAAACGCATTCATAAAACCAAAACCAAAGCCAAAGAAGCAAGTGTGACATGAAAAACAGAGCAACGGGAGGTCTCCCGACTCAGCCGCAGAGTCCATCCTCGAGACGCAACCCGCTGAATATAGGACTCGATTCCGAAGAAGTCATTCCATAACAAGCAAAGGATCTTAATTCAATCGGTCCCGACCAATCGATAGCAACAGTGTTTCATAACCGCGTTTCCCGCGTCGCAACGGAGAACGAGATACGGAGTTGGGACGGGACACTACATCTTAACCAACTAAGAAAAAGTTTCAGCCTAGGAGGAATACAAGATAGCTATGCTAGATGCTAGCACGGGTTGCCGTACGAGAACGCAAAACCTTGTGCACAAGTATCTTGCATTCCTCCTAGGCCGAATCGGTCTCGTGGCCCCGGGTTGCCGTACGAGGACGCAAAACCTTGTACACAAGTTGTCCATGACCGTACTAGACTAAAACTAATTACTCAAACATGGTCTATGAAATCTTAAAAAGTTAGCCAGTTTCAATGTGTCCTGCCTTATCGTTACAATATTCTTTCATAGCATCAATCTTTGCAGTTCTATAGCATATATGTAAGGTAAAACATGTAACAGTTTTATAGCATGAATGCTTAAATAAAGCATGCACAGTTCTATAGAATTAAGCAGTTATGACCGTGCATTTACATTTAACATTCCATTCGCAACGATGTTATCGATTGATTTGAAAACAAGAGGGTCAAGACGGAGAAGGGTCAGTCACTCACCTTGATTTGTTTGAGGCGAGAGAAAAGGTCGGTTGCGCTAGACGACGCATACGCGATCACCTGAAATCGTAACAATTTAGCACTCTACCCTTCTAATCCGAGTTCGATATGAAATACGAAGTTCGAAGAAAGCAAGCAATGAAATCCATCGAAAATACTCAGGAAAACGCATTCATAAAACCAAAGCCAAAGCCAAAGCCAAAGAAGCAAGTGTGACATGAAAAACAGAGCAACGGGAGGTCTCTCCCGACTCAGCCGCAGAGTCCATCCTCGAGACACAACCCGCTGAATATAGGACTCAATTCCGAAGAAGTCATTCAATAACAAGCAAAGGATCTTAATTCAATCGGTCCCGACCAATCGATAGCAACAGTGTTTCATAACCGCGTTTTCCGCGTCGCAACGGAGAACGAGATACGGAGTTGGGACGGGACACTACATCTTAACCAACTAAGAAAAAGTTTCGTCCTCGAAAATTAAGAATAGAACCTACCTCTAAGAAAACAATGAAAGAAACTTCTCATTCATCTCTGATTCGAGTTTCCAGGTCGACTCTTCGACCGAATGGTTCCTCTAGAGCACACGAACAAGCAAGATCACACAATTTCAAAGCAATTTATCTTTACGCTGCAAGACTTGGACCGGTTCCTCCACATACGATAAGTCCGCCTTCATATTTAGGCGACCAAAATCTACCATGTGACTCAGATCGTACACGTACTTCCGCAACTGAAAGACGTGGAAGACATCGTGTACATCCGACAGCACTGACGGCAATGCAATCTGATAAGCTACTGAGACGACTCG
Source organism: Iris pallida (assembly GCA_029216955.1). Taxonomy (NCBI): domain Eukaryota; kingdom Viridiplantae; phylum Streptophyta; class Magnoliopsida; order Asparagales; family Iridaceae; genus Iris; species Iris pallida. The sequence goes on from JANAVB010044419.1 coordinate 10,298,260, forward strand.
CTTTAGTATCTCGAAGGGACCCACAAATCTTGGACTCAACTTGTCTTTAGCTCCGAATCTGAAGACTCCTCGCATGGACGTTACTTTCAGAAACACGTGATCGCCTTCCAAGAACTCGAGAGATCGTCGATGGGTGTCGGCGTATCTCTTATGCTGACTCTGTGCTACCTTTAGTCTTTTCCGAAAAAGCCTGACCTTCTCCACGGTCAGTTCCACCAGCTCCGGATCTAGAATCTATCGCTTTCCGACTTCGTCCCAGCAAATGGGAATCTGCACTTACGCCCATACAAAGATTCGTACAGCGTCATCTGGATGCTGGATTGATAGCTGTTATTATATGCAAATTCGGCCAAAGGTAGATGGACGTCCCAACTCGACTTCAAGTCAATTACGCAGAACCGTAGCACGTCTTCGAGAATTTGATTCACATGCTCTGTTTGGCCGTCGGTCTGAGGATAGTAAGCTGAGCTAAACTTCAGCTTAGTACCCAGAGCCGACTGAAGGCTACTCCAGAAACGCAACAGAAATCGTCAATTCCGATCTGAGACGATGAATACTGGAACTCCGTGCAGACGTACTATCTCGTCGAGGTATATCTGAGCCAGGCGATCGACACTCCAAGTAACTTTAATGGCAATGAAATGTACTGACTTGGTTAGTCGATCGACGATGACCCAGACGGCATCGTTCTCCCGTGGCATCTTCAGCAAGCCAACAACAAAATTCATGCTCACGTGCTCCCACTTCCATTCTAGAATCGCCAGATTCTGCATCTTCCTGTCCGGTCTCTGATGTTCAACTTTCACCCGCTGACAGGTCATGCATTGTGACACGAAGAATGCCACATCCCTCTTCATTCCGTGCCACCAGAAGGTCGTACGGAGGTCCTTATACATCTTTGTGATGCCAGGATGCAAGAAATACTTTGCGTAATGCGTCTCCGACATTATTTCTTTTCTGAGTTCCGAGTCATCCGGAACACATAGTCGGCCTTTCAATCGTAGCACGCAGGTCTCATCTTCCGCAAAGTCGGTCGTCCTACCCGTTGAAATTAGCTTCGCATCTTCTTCAGGTACGGATCGTCTTTCTGAGCGGTCTTGATCTTTTTCCGCAAGCTCGGCTCTAGTTGTAGTTGCGCCAACTGCACTCCCGTGAATCAAACCCGGAGACCGATGCCCATCTCTTTTAGGTCCAGTAGTAGCCTATTGTTGATGGATAGCGAGGCAATGTAATTCTTTGGGGTCAGAGAGAGGTTGTAGTGGGTCTTAATCTATCTTAAGTCGAAAAGTGGAAGAAGCATCAATAGGAACACATTTGTCGTCTTTGGAGGCCATAGTCAAGGGCGCACAAGATCAGCACAACAAAGATTGTTATCCAACTCACCAAGAGGCAAGTGACCAAAGACGTCGGAGCACCATGTCAAAGTATAGCAGCTTCAAAGACAAGAGAACCAAGCGAGTAATGCGGATTAGGTCGAGGAACCATAAAGATCGGAAAGGTCTGGAGAGGGAGGTGTCTAGGAGAAGCCATTAACGACGACTAGGCTAAAGAAGAAAATTGAAGTATTATAGCTTCCACGTATGTGTCGGTTGTAGCCTCGACGTAGCTTTGGTTGTAGCCTCACTATAAGCGATCTATCTTAGCCTTGTAGAAGGTTGTACATTTAGATATGAGTTGGTATTGGCTTTAGATCACCTGAAGCAGTTAGCTTCGCTAGATGTTATTTTAAACCTAGCCTCGTCGTACACTGATCCCGAAGGGTTAGCTTCCTCACAGCTTTTCCAGAAGTAGGTCTTTGTCAGGAGATGTAGTATTGTAGTAGGTTTGTCGTAAGCTAAGGCAGGCGCATGGTTCCAAGTTCATCCACAAAAGTCACTATGGCCGGAGCCGCACATGCGAGGGGCGGATGAGGCTAAACATGGGGGCTGGGGGGAATTAGAGTTAGGATATTTTCCAAATTTTCGTAACTTTGGTACCACGAATTCAGAGAAAACTTTTAGTTTATTAGTTCAATAAAACATGAGAATCCTTGGTACATTTATAGGAGCAAGTCATGGCATCCACCTTTAGCCTAGGCAATCTAGGACTAAAGTGGGATATACAAAATAATTAGCTGACATAATCTACAAAAACCAAAAAAAATACGTAATATACGGTGTCACAATAGTCATAATTCACTTTCACTAAGTCAAGGACACATCAGTATGAGAACTCGTTAGACACTTAAATTAAAGATCCACACTCGTTAGACACTTTTAAAGATCCTTCTCAAGGAGATAATTCAACTTACATCCTCAAACCTACACTATACAGCTAGAAACTCTGCACTTACACCTATTACCTTAACACTACACTTACACATATTACCTGACAGTGACTATTACATGAAGGTAATTCAATCCGGAAACCTAAACTATATAGAAGGGAAAAACCACTTGCCTATTGACCTCTGAAATCCAAATAAACTTTATCTTCATATTATCCTCATGTTTTCTTCTCCTAATATTTTCCTCTCTTTAACTCTAAGCAAACTTAGGAAGTAGCTATTTCCGATTCTAGGGCGAGTCAAGTGATGATAAGGGTAAGGTAGGTAAGTTGCGAAAAGGGGAAGGTGCACATCACTCTCTGTTTGTCATATGTCAGTAACAAGTTCAAACGTATTAGATTATTTTATTACATAAAAAAGGGTGTCCCAGTGCCACAAGACTCCCGTTTAGGCAGGACCTGGGAAGGGTGAAGATGTACGCAGCATTGCACTTTTATATATGGAGAGGCCGTTTTTATGTACCAAACTAGCATCCGCCAGGATGCAAGCAACAAGTCTTACCGGCGCAAGAGGCAATAACCTCGCATTATTTTCTTACATAGTAACATTAATAACTAACCTTATTTTATTTCTCTCTCATAATGGTATTGTACAATAAATAAGCAAATAACTCCTACTTGAGTTTAAAATACAGCGTCAATTTCCATAAGTTTACAAAGAACCTTATAAATTGGAATTTTAAGTGCATTCAATTTTTCAGCTAGAGGATAAGTTTTCACATACATAAGGTAATTTTCCACTTTGTGATTACACAAAATACAATTCTTCATACCAAACAAACTTGAAGGTAGGAAGGTTATCTCAGATTCTTCATATCATAAAAGTTCTCGTCTCATTGAAGGATGACAATCTAAATTATCCACTGCTTCTTGTAGTAAAACTGTAAAGTTATCTACAGAAGCAAACTATAGAATCACTGATGCAAGCAAACAATTTCAGCTGCAGGCACCAATAGAAACAAAATCTAATACACAAAACATAAGAGATCTTCTGCGATTGCCGTTGTTGTTGGCAGTAATCTTTACCAAAAGGGAATACTTGTATAGCCATCAATACAAACAGAAGCAAATAAATGCCGAATAATCAAGCTACCATGAATATCATTGTTGTCAGCGGTACTCTATACCAATAAGGAATACTTCCACAACAGCAGAAACATTCACAAATACATATATGACCAATAACTCAATTTTTTTAAAAGCCACTCACCAGATCTTATATATCCGCCAAATTGTAAATCTTCAATTTTAGGAGGAAATATAACCACACTCTTGTTAAGACACCAAATGAGTAGAAACATTGTGATGTACCTGGAAAAACATTAAAAGATCCAAACACATAAATGCATATGTATTGTAGAAAATAGTACCTCAATTTATGTTAGTTATGAAAGTGTGAGTATTGAATATTTTACATGACTTGAAAGGTAATTATTAAGGGATGAAAATTTGGTTTTTGTTATTTTGATGGAAACCAACTTAAAAGGATTGAAAGGTAATCGTTGAGGGATGTCTAAAGTGACAAAGTTTACTTGTACTTATTCATGTGAAGAAAATAAGTTATGGAGGAAACTATTTTTATAGCACAAAGAAAGGACCACATTTACAAGACTATACCAGTAGCTTGAATAAGTGACTACTACTCCACTAACCATTACTCTCCACCCGAATTGTAGCTGTGTATTAAAGTAAATCAGATACAGAGAAGTTGACCAGAACTAGGTGTCCTGCCATGTTTGACATATTTGACATATCAATGTGAAGGTGTATCCTACATAACCTTGAATTGGGAGGCCAATTAATTCGAATGTAATGAACAGTTATATACTTTTACACCCTCAGAAAATATGTGCATTTGCAGCTCTGCCTAGTGAAACATAGTAACATGCTATTAAATCCACGGAATGATATGCTCGGTGCAATATCTCACTTCAATCTTTCAAATGCATTTATAATTCCTATGCAAGATGTCAAGGTCCATCAACCTTTTAATCAACACTCGCAAATATGAAAAAAGAACTACCATTTCACCAACACTAAGAAGACCAGGCAAAGCAGAAAGTGCTGTTCAATACTCTCATCCCCTTGAATTGGGAGGCCAATTAATTCGAATGTAATGAACAGTCATATACTTTTACACCCTCAGAAAATATATGCATTTGCGGCTCTGCCTAGTGAAACATAGTAACATACTATTAAATCCACGGAATGATATGCTCAGTGCAATATCTCACTTCAATCTTTCAAATGCATTTATAATTCCTAAGCAAGATGTCAAGGTCAACAACCTTTCAATCAACACTTGCAAATATGAAAAAAGAACTACCATTTCACCAACCCTAAGAAGACCAGGCAAAGCAGAATGTGCTGTTCAATACTCTCATCCCCATAAGGACGAGTTTAACAACCATTACAAAATTAGCTATGTCCGTACAGTCATACTTCTAAGTTTTCAGAACTCTGAAATAAAACCAGTATCATCTCTTTGAGAAACAATCTATTGTAATAAAATCAACCAGAAGGCTGTGGCCAAGGTACCAACTGTGTTCTAAAAAGGGTTCGCAGTACCAGCCGAAACCAACACCGAAAACGCCAAGACAACTGTAAATGATCATTTCAAAACTACTGACACCGCCCTGGAACAGCCGAAACCGGTACTCATAGGAAGGGTCCAAAACCGATACCGCAACTAACACATTGCAAAAAAATAATAGGCAGATATTTGTAGTCCAGAATGCCTTGGTACACATGCAGAATAATTGTGTTGGAATTCTGTTATTCTGTAATTCTATTTTGTTTTTGTTTAGTTCAGTTTGATTTAGTTACAACAAAGAAGGTGTTATAATACGTACTGAGAGGCAACAGTAGCAATAGCAGCTCCGGTAATACCCAAGCGGAAAGAATATGCAAGTAAAGGAAGCAAAACTACAGACGACAAATTTCCTACTCCTGCATTTACAAAAAATAAGTCACTAAGCTTGAAGTTTCACAGAATAGAGCCTACTTATACAGATTTAAAAAATATAGAAAAATAAGTCTGCACCGGTGAAACAAGAGGATGAGAAAAGGCAGGATAATAAATATTGAGAAATGACAAATCTATCATTTTTAAGCATTGCTAAAAATTCCTTTCAGAATATAAAAATGAAAAAAATTCTATCATTGCAGGCAAAGAATCGTCCAGATTTGATCTCGATTGTACATATGTGGGTCTCAATAGATGGGAGAGGAGCCTGACCAGCAAAGCTGGTAATCCAGACAAGGAGAGATATGGGGTGTTATAATACATAATAGTAGCCAGCAAGTGGAGGAGAAACTATCCAACCCCTGTGGAACCTACTGGAGAGGAGGAGGCTAAGAAAGAGATCAGGAGGAAAGGAGCATCAAGCACGAACTCCAATTTTTCTTTTATTTTTGTGTAAGTTGCATCCTCTTAAAGATATTTATACTTCTTTTCACATCCAGAAATATGAAACTCATGCTCGTGTGACAAACCAAGGCCCGCATGCGTTCTTATGAGGAAACAATTATGATACTAGAACTCATTCCTAAGCTCCTCCTCCACTTTCGCTTGAATCTATGTACATGCTACTGCACCAAAACTCTATGTTATGGTATAGTAGCAGGGGCTTTAACATGGTATCAGGGCAAGCCAAGTTTGATGCTTCTAGCACAGATTTTTTGAAGAAAAAGTTATACCGCTGTATCAATCCAAAATGGGCCTTTGACCTGTGGGGGTGTGTTACAATAAATATTTACCCTTTGACTAGGTGCCTGCTCCATGGCTAGGCAGGTTTCACATGCAATGTCCCACCTAGGGAGGTGTTACTTGGGCCCTGGTGAAACGGCATTCGGCTGACTCTGCCTAGGCAGCCGCTTAAATGGAGCACATCAACTGCCTTTTGAACATCGAACACAGAAGTATAAAGGATTTTGTGAAATAGTGACATGAAACTACCTCTTCAGGCTTCATTCTTCAAAATAAAATTATTTTAGTAAGAAATTAACTAGTCCAGTGTGAGAAGGATCTGACAGCCAGAAATGTCACAACAGCAATATTTCCCAAGTAAGGCAAACAAGAGCAAAAGGGTCAAGCAACAGTTGGTCGTGGGAAAGCAACCTTCCCTAAGATGTTTGACAAAAAGCACAAATGAAAGAAACAGATGCAGTACCAAATATTAGAATGTATAAGCATTAATGGTAACTTTAATCCATATATATATCAAAAGACATTAAAAAAATTCGCTGGTTTCTGCAAACTTGCCTACACAAAATAGAGGCGTCTTTGTGTCCTTAAACCCACGGAAGACACCTTGAATTGCCAGAGAAACTACCACTGCAGGAGCCCCCAAAGCTCTTAAGGAAAGAAACTTCTGTGACGGGCTGCGCATAGGTGAAGCCTGCTCAGAAAGTAAGTTAATGAAGCAATATCAAGCAACAGATTTAGGTAGAAAATGTGCCTATGAAGAAACATAATTTAATGAAGCACCTTAAACACAGCTTCCTGGAAAAACATAACAAAACTAGAATAGGAAAAAAATAGGGGAATTTTGTTTTTTTTTTTTTTTGAGATAAGGCCAGTCATTAATGACCGTCCCTCTCCTGGGCTACTAGCACAAAGACCCCCTCCCATTCCCATTTTTATTTTGCCCCAGATGAAATTCGAACCTACGCTCACTCATCCCCTCCCTTACCACTGCTACCACTAGACCACCCTCTTGGCGGTAAAGTAGGTTAACTTACAAGACAAAAATACTGCAATATCAGCTTGGCAAGAAAGAACTTTTATTAACCTTGAGGTATCATCTCACAACTTACAGATGGTACGCCCATGATGTTCAGAAGAAATCCAGCTCCAAAAAATAAAGCAAAAGCTTCAATGGCACCAATTACAGCAGCCAAAAGCAGTGCAGTGGATACAGAGGGTAGTTTCAGTTTTTCAGCCATCATATTAGAAACTTCTTCACCGTTGAAGTTATGTTCTTGAATGGCCTCGACTACAAATTCATCAGTACAGAGTACGATAAGGAAATATCCCATCCATTGTCAATTGATTTCAATAAGATCCAGTACCTGACATTTCTTGCCCACTTTGCACTTTTGAAATGTCTTCTGCCACAAATGAAGTTGTGATGCTCAAAAGTGGAATATTGAACAGCTTTGATATAATGTTGAAGATAGAAACTGAAACACCAGCTGATGCCAAATCCACAGGACCTACGGCCGGATCAGAGCAGAACAAAATAAAAGTTATAAGCCAATATCAACATATGATAAATAAATAAAACAGCCAAGTTGCACACAAAATGTATAATAAAAGTTATTGTCATATATAATTATGTGGTATGAATGAATACCCGACTTGACTCAGGTAAGACATTTCAAGAAGTTGCCAGAGATATTGCATAAACCTTTTACTGGCATTAAAACTCGTGAGCAGATGTCCATTCAATTGTGAAGTCTCGGTGATTTCAAAGATCGAATAGGAAATGCTCAAGCCAACGAAACTGGAATACTAAGAGCAATCAAATTTGCTTAATGAAATACTAAGATCTTTAGAAGTTTCTTCCTAAGACCGCAATGGAAACTCAATGCCTCAATTTCAGTGACACTAGTGCCCACTGCCAGGTAAATTAAGAAGAAAGGGGACTTTAGGTTAATAGTAAAGAGAAGTCAGCATCCTTAAGGAAAACACAAGAAAGACACTAATCCCTCAAGAACTTCGAGAAATATGAAAGCAGTCACGTTACTGGCCATAAAAAAGATTATGGGAGCTCCAATAATTAAGATTATCCTATGAAAGCAGTCTTGAAGCACTTCCTTCTTTAAATCTATGAACTGAGTGAACTATGGACAAATGGAGGTCCATTGAGATGATTTCATCGTGCGCAAAGGGAACAAATAGATATACCAGTTACAGTGATAGGAACTTAGATAAAAGAGCTGTTACAACTAGTGATAGATATAACAGAAAATTACATACAGAGAGATACAATTTGGGGTATTTACATAGGAGAGGAGAAATTTGGAATATTTATAAAGGGGGGATGGGGGGCCATTAGCAATGGTGTCCTATGGTGAAAATAAAAAAAAAAATAGTGGGGCGCCATTAAAGATGGCATCCCATGTGAGAAATCAAAATGAGTGGGGCGCCATCTCTAATGGCACCCCATGTGAAAGATAAAAAAAATGGAAAAAAATGAATGGGTGCAAGTTTATCTTGATGGGGCATATTTCTCACAATCGATCTTTTAAACATATATTAGTTCCTCATCTTTTGTACTTTTTATATTCTCATCCTACGTAAATTTAACTCCTTAGATACAATTTTGGTTACTAAATTTATCTTTTAATTTAGTTTTTCAAATCTTAGATATTTTTCCAAGTCTAGTATTATAAAAATATCTTATAGATTGAGTTTGAAAACTTAATTTAAATATCAAATATTTTTCTCAAATATTAGATATAATTTGAAATCATAGATAATTTTCAATTATAATTTAAAATAGCTTTAGAGATAAGTTCTTAGATATTTTTTCAAATCTAATATTAGAAAAAATATCTGAGGGATAAGTTTGAAAAAATAATTTCAAATTATTGTTAGAAGATATATCATAGAGATAAAGTTTGGCAAGATAAAAAAAAAACTTTAAGTAACATAAACAAACTTTAAGTAACATAAACTATTATTTGAATTATATCTAATAATTTGGTATATTAAAAATATTTAGATAAAGTTAGGTATTTCAATAATTTGGTATTTTAAAAATATTTAGATAAAGTTAGGTATTGAAATTATTATAGATAATTTAAATTAGATAAATTAGTATAAAAGATATGACAATAATTTAAACAAAAGATTAAAAACATGCTAACAATTTAAAATATCAACAATAACAATTTGAAAAAAAGATTGAAGATAAAAGTTAGATAAAAATTGGTAACAATTCGAAACATGCCCCATTAATTTTGTTTTTATTTTCTTACGTGGGGCGTCATCTCTAATGGTGCCCCACTCATTTTCTCGTATGGGGCGTCATCTCCAATGGCTCCCCACTCTCTTTTTTATTTTCACCATTGGATGCCATTGCTAATGGCGCCTCACTGTTTTTTTCCATGGGGCACCATTGGTAATGGCGTCCCATCCCCTCCTTTGTAAATATTCTAAATTTCACCTCTCCTATGTAAATACCCTAAATGGGAAATGGCCCTTGAGGAAGGGTAATGGGAAAAAGGAGTTCATGTAGCAGCCACAGATATTAGGGATAATGGCTTTCTTCTTTTGTTGCAGCGTTAGTGATACCTGTATCTATCAGATCCTTTAATAATTAATATACTAGAAACACAATTAGGGCCATCCTCTACTAGTAATCTCCTCCCATCAATGTCATTATATTGTTAATATTTGTTCTACAGTCTTCCAATGTAAGCAATAGAATTGCAAAAATATATACTAGGCCTTCTACCATGACATTCCTGTAACAGTATGCATAAAATCCCAATAGGCATTATGTCATATACAACAATCAACACAAGGTGGTGTGTGTGTTATATATATATATATATATATATATATATATATATATATATATATAAAATATATATATATATATATATATATATGGTATTTGTCTGTGCGTGTGTATAATTAACAAGAAGAATTCCTACTAATTAGAAAGCGTAGAACAGTTTTCTGCATACTTCCATGCACTACAGACAAATTGAATGAGTTAATTTGAAACAATCGATGCATTGAAGGGAATTTTCAAACTACTTTTCTCCTCCTACTTTTTTCCTCCACGTGCATTAAGTAGTGTAAATCATAATAAAAGGTACGAATTCTCAACTTGGGGCCACACAATCCAATGTAGTACTATGTTAAAATTTACATTTATATATACGGTAGATTCACAAAATAGCAAGGTTTTAGAACACGGTGTTGGTATCATTCCCCCACTTCCGGTTTCGGGAGGGAGTTTCCATGTTCAACAACCATTTGGAAAATTTTCCATGGTTCCATTGGTTTCTTATAATGTTTTGTGCAATGTTGTAAAGAGGTTTTAGCTTTAGTTCATTTTATAAAGGCATGTTTTGGCTCAGGTAACTTTCATGAAATAGGGATGAGACAAGTGTAGAACGCAGCATAAGGACATGAGTAATATTGTAAAGTATAAGAGGAGGGATAACAAAATTTTAAGTTAATATATTTCCGCTTCCCCTGAAGAAAAAATCTTGTGGCCACCACTAGTAATAGCTAGGGTTATAACTTTTCCAATATATGCTGTCTAGGAAGTTAGTTTTATAGAAACCAAATATAAGTAATCCCAGGTAGATGATTGGAAACTAATACAAGACATTCCTGTTAGATGTATTGATCTTGTGAAGGGAACATGTGCTTCTTCTACAGCAACAGTCAGGAAAAGCATTAATGCATACATGTTATGCATGAAGGTGCTAAACAACAAAGAACGTCAGGAAATAATGGTACAGTAAGCGCGTACGCGTGAAAGGAGTAGCTACCTAATCTACCAACATATGCGGTCTCCATCAGCTGTGCCAGTGGATCAAGAGCTTGTGCAGCAATTGCTGGTACAGCAAGAGCTGTAAGTTCTCTACCAACACTTCCACGTTGTTGTACTCTGATCGGATTTTCAACCAATCTCCTGGAAAAAAAAACATGACTATCACATATGTGAAAAAGAAGTCATACACCGAGAAAACTATCAAAGAAGGAAAAGTAAAATTGTCTACTAAAATAATTTCTCCACCAATTCCTTATTTCCTTTTCATCCGTATTTTAGAAGGCGGCCGTGTCCTCTTTTAGGAAATTCAATTATTCAAACGTTGAGTTTTTCTTTTCTTTGCCTGATTTGTAGGCCTTCTCTTTGTTTTACAAGGTTTGGCTATCTCGAGCCTTGATTCATTTGTAATGAAGCCTGGCTATCCCCAGCCCTACAAGTTCTTTTTATTGATCAATAAAGGGTACCAACCCCCACCAATATGGTTCCACCCATAAAAAAGCCGGGCCTTAGCTTTTGAAATGCTCACGCCTAGGAAACTAGTATTAGGTGGTGAGTCCTAAGGTGGCCACCTTAGCACATAAGAGACCTCAAGCCTTCTCGGGCCGCCTTGACCCAAATGTGGCTTGGGCCAATTTATTTTTGAATTAGAATCGGACCCATGCCCAATAACTTAAAGTTATTGATTTATTAATAATTTAATAAGATATTAGAGAATAGGAAAGAAACAATAGCCTCCTAGCTCAAGTGGCAAGGAGGTGGAAACATAAGCTTCTCGGCTAGACGGGTTCGATCCCACGAGGAAACGTATTATTCATTGCATTTAATGGTGGGAGCTACAAAATAATAATAATAAGATATTAGAGAATAGGAAAGAATCAATGGCTTTTCTCCTCCCAGTTTCCTTCGCTTCTGTGTTGTCCCTAAACCAACCGAATCTCATCCCCATCTATGAGACCGATATGCACAGCCGGGTGCCATCAGGTCAAGGCGGTTGTTATTAGACATTTCCTTCACTTCTATGTTTGTTTTTCTCCTCTCTATCCGTCTCTTTTTTTACCTCATCTGACAAGGTTCAAGGATCTTGAGGTTGGTAATTGACTCACAATACTTTAACAGTGTTAATCTCTCTGGTAACTGTATCTAGCATTCACAGCATGGAAGCATGCACTTAGTCCCCCTCAGCAATATTCCATTATACAGAACCTACTTCCATTATCTCATTTTCCATACAAATGACCTCCTATAGGAGTTGAATATATTTCGTATTACATCACCTTCACTTATATCAGACAAATCCTTGAGGTGCATAAGCCTTGTTGTAGAAGTCCCCTAATATTTTTTTAATACATTAACTGCCATTTCAGGGCTGTTCCCTGTGGGTATATTTCAAGAGGTAATGTTTGATGAAAAAAGTTCACGATGCTGCACAATAGATTGCTAATCTGCTGCTAACCTTTGCTTAATATATTCTACACAGATTGGATAAAAGCCAGAGATATTGAAGTTAAAACCATAATTAAAAGTCTTCATTGCTCTGTAAAAAGATTAGATAGTTTCTGGAAATAGGGTTACACAAATATGTTCTTAAAAGATCGCTGCCTAAAGTACCTAGGCTCTATGGACACTAATATGTATCACCTTGGACCTGGTTACAACTCCTGACAGCTCAATCTGCTTTGGGTATTAACATCCCTCCTAAGCCCTGCCTAAGCCCCAGACCATCTTAGCGCACCTAGGTCCATCCTACTCTTGGCAAGACCTTGATGTAATGAATAGTTATGTTCATTTATTAACTTGCTTACTATTTATTGAGGTAAGTGAATGGTTGGCAAATAATGATGGCTTCATTTGTTAAGTTGCATAAATTTGTTTGCTAGTAGTTAATTAAATGCCTATGCTAACCCCCTAAATTTTGTGGTCTATGACTCTATTGGTACTTAAACACTTTGCATTTTAGTTAAGAATCTTTTAGTTTTGTCAAAATTATCAAGGTTCTAGACTCTATATAACTTCTTCAACATGTTATCTTAAGATATTTGCTTTTAACATTGGGAAACTATTAAGCCTAGTTTAGGAGCAAAGTTTGATATATTAGAGTTAGGTTTACCTCGGAGTTTGGAAATTTAAAACTCATGTTTGAATGATGAAACCCCATTGACAAAACTAGAGTTTTATTTATGTTAGGAGGCATTTGAGAGTTTGTTAATATTGTAGTTTTGTAAAAAATAAAAAATAAATAAATAAAAAGAAGGGAATGGAGTTTTACAAAAATCACTTGGATTGCATTTTTGCTAACTCCAATTTTGATGGTGTTTAGGAGTTTGAAATGGAGTTATGTTTAACTCCAAAAACACTCACAATCGCACCATAGTTTAGTAATATGGTGCTTGGATGCCTAACTCCACCAAACCCCAGTTTTCTCTTCCAAACTCCATTCCAAAAAGCACCCTTATGACATCTAGGTCCGGCTTAAACCTTGCCTAAAGACCCTAGGGGAAAGGCCCTTATAGTTGCGAAGCAACCGGTACCGTTCTTCACAACATTGCACATAAATGTTGGTAAACAAAGAGCACACTCAAAGTAGGTACAGAGTTTATATGGCACACAGGAAATCAATGAAAAGAGGATGGAAGATTCAGTTAATCCAACAACACCAGGAACAAGTACAGCTACTTAACATATTATCCTCACTTGTAAGCAAATTGCAAGAGAAAATCAAAGTATAGGTAGAGTACACCTATATGAATGCAATTCTCAATAGCAAATCGTATCATCTTACGTCTTTGTCTATACTATTTATAGTCTAGGGGAACTTGGAGGGTGCTTCTTGGTTGCATAATCTTAAACTGCATATCCAAAAGGTAGTTCTATCTTCTATCTACCTGCCAACTGGCTAATAGTTACCTTGGCTAGGAATTTGGCACCAAAGAAGAGGGTTGACGTCGCATTGACATTTGGTCATAAAAACTATTAAATCTTTCATGTAGCTTTGTTATCCTCCATAGCCAATCCCATTCTGACGAAAGAAGGCTTGGATGATGATGACACCTAGATGAGCAACAAACCATCCTACAAATCGGAAAGTTGCATTTAATTCTTGTAACATACAGCATCATCACCTGAGCTTGAAATACAGGGATCCAAGCTTGAACTGAAAATGTTAGCATTCCATGCTTTATATATTATATGCATGAGAGGTGTTGCATGCACAACTGCTGCCTGTGAAGGCTTTATACAATAGAGTATAGGGCTAATGAAAAAAAAAACATACAATTCCTACACATGAATGGCAGCCTACTGGTAGGAAATAATCATCAACCGTAACTTAAAGATATAATTAAGAAAAGACATAATAAGAAGTTTCAAAGCTGAGTTTACATGGTATCCTCCTTAGTACCACCAAAAGGATGTCCATTACTCTGAATTGACCTTTCATCTGAATTATATGGACCAGTGTAACAATCTGAGCAAGACTGACTGTCGACAAAAACACGTTTTCTACATGAAATCACAGGCGAAACAAACAACTTTTCATGGTTGAAGGCTAGAAAAGAATTCTTCATGATGGTGTCCCTGCTAGCTCCATTGTTCACCACCTTCTTGAGATTATGAGTTTCAAATGAACTTCTTTGCAGAGAGAAAGCCTTTGCTCTTTTATTAACTCCACTGTTACAAGTTGAAGTGATTGGTCCAGAAACAAGATTCTTTTGACATATAGCCATCATCATTTGTTGTCAGGAATCTAGAGAGATGATAACATGTACAGACTGCAATGAAAGAAACACAAATCAATATCATACGCCCAAAATATGTTCCTTCTTCAGCAAACATAATGAAAAGTCAGAACCAGCTATATTAGAAACTCTTATTGCATTCCTTTTAGTTGACAATATGAGTCAAGATAGAAACTCCTAGGTTTTCCTCCTACAATTGTACTACATCAAGCAATCAAAGATCTCAAAAAATATATCCACAACAGTCATGAGCCATCATTTTGGTGTAGGGGTGATCATTATTCGGTTTTGGACCGAAAACCGAACCGAACCTAACCGAATAAGAGATTCGGTTCGGTTTCGGTTTTGAAAATACTAAAATTCCTTATTCGGTTTCGGTTCAAAACCGAATAAGACTTATGAAATTATATAAATACCCTCTATTCTATACATATTTTGTGATTAAAAATGTGTATATTTTGAAAACAATAGTTCTATGTATGTGTTTTGAAGTCCAACTTTGATAATTTAACAACTAGTCCAACTTTAGATGCAATTTTGAAATACAACAAATGTGTGTATAAAAATTATAATTTTTAATATAATTTAACCACCATCCCAACTTTGGACCGAATCCATTAAACAATTGAAATAGTCCAACCGAACAAATCGAATAAACCGAATCGTTTATTCGGTTTGGTTCGGTTTTGGTTTTGGCTAATTTCGGTTCGGGTTCGGTTTCGGTTTTGTATTTTTAGAATTTCGGTTTATTCGGTTTTAACTATTTCGGCTCAGTTGAAGCCGAATAAACCGAATGTTCACCCCTATTTTCGTGTCTCCAATATGAAATCCACTTTGTTGTCTATGACCATGCGAGGACCTCTAATAGACTTGTTATACTATAATAAACCTACTGGCAACGAGCACAAGTAAACTAACTATGTGATGTTCCCAATAGGCTGTCAGCCTGATATCAACCCTATAGAAGTTGGTACCTAAATCCCAGTGAAAGTCGGAATAGGCCATCAAGATTTTGGTTCGGCAATATAGAATCAGCCTGTCAGGAATGAGTCTAAGAAAAATCAAAGAGCTACATGAGTGAAATCCGTATTGGCACCGACTATTGATAGATCTATCTATATACATCAAAGTACATCCAATCATCTTGGGTTCACGCTCAACTATTGAAACCCTACTCTATCATATATTCATGTTTAATCACATCACAGAAATTTATGTCACGTCGTAATAATCCATTCTTCTCCTTCCAAGTTCAAGGTCCCTAAATCCTCACTCAAGAACCCTCCTAGTGTTCTTCGTTGTCCTGATATAGATAATCAAACTAAATCTACAAAACTAACTTCAGTCCACACATTTGTATTCAAAACACTCATAATGTTCAGCCACCCTACTTCGGATTCAGCATTGAAAACAAATTCTCCTTGAAATCGTCACGCCCAGAGAATTACAGTCCACTTTTATCCATTTGAAGCAGGAAGAGTTGTCCCGCTCTAATTTTCACTTTGGCATATCTATGATGGTTATAATAGCAAAAGTTTATCTTCAAGTCAAAAAAAAAGGGGTCTTTCACTAACAACATAAGACCCTCAAAGCTTGTTATTTGCTTAGAGAAATCCCCCGAATCACTAACAATTGGAGTAGCTTGTAGAACTTGAAGTTAATTCATTTGGTTGAACTGTATAATTTCATTTTTTTTATCATTTCGCCTCCCTCTCTCCTCGCTCTCTCCCCCATCCTCTAGGAAGCACAGATAACCCAAAACGGTTGCAGTGTCATGTTTTTGTCAGTCACGTATTGGACACAGCAAAAATACACTAGGGGACGCCCAAAAAAAGTTAATTGCGTGTCCATTTCGTGTCTTGATCGTGTCCGACACCACCTACACCTTAGATTAAACAGTAAAATTATCTATCCTTCTCTTTCCACGATTTTTTTTATCTTTTTCAGAATTATCATCGCCAATCCAAAAAAAAAAAATCCTAATTACAGTTTGGAGTATCGAAGCCAAAATCCAAACAGTTTTGGGCTGTTGAGAACCAAAACCAAAAACCCTAGTTTGTACCAAAACTAATTGAAGATCTCAATATACAACAGAGACAGAAAATTACTTTTTTCAAAAGAAAACCAGTAATTTATATTACAGGAAAATTGGGTGGAATGAGAAGAAATACCTAGAGAGAATTGGGAGATGGGAAGGTCGGGACTGAGTAGCACTAAAAAAAACCTATAGCGCTAGTACAACTCATATAAGGTTAGCCTGGTTAGGGGTTTGAAACTTTGAATTCCAAGAAAGTCAAAGGAAGTGTGAACAAGGTAACGTGGATACCAAAATCCAAATGCGTAAATACGTGACTGACAATGTAATGTAATTGGTACAATGTAATGTAATTGTAATTACAAATGAAAAAAAAATTATTTTTTTATTTGATTATGATTATGATTATATTGCATTGAAACAAATGGGTCTAAATTGGTTAATTAGCGTTTAGATCCTAAACTTTATACCATCTTAGAATTTAGACTCTCACATATCCAGTTGAAAAGTTTAGACCAGAGTTTTTCTTTTTTTTGTTTTCTTTTACCTATTATATCCTCCATAATATAAGAAAGTTTTATTGTTATGCATAGGAGGGAATGTATAATGGGAAAACAAAAACAAAAACAAATCAGGGTCCAAATTTGACAATTCGACATGTGAGGGCATAAACTCTTAAGTGATATAAAATCTAGGGTCTAAACACTAATTAGCCCATACTAAATTACACCTTATTTATGACTAGTATATATATGTACGTTACGTTGCAGGTATTTTAACTGTATATTAATTAATTTTGGCTTATTTACAACTTGATTTTTTCAACTATTTCAGTTTTTCAATTTAATACCCTAAACGTTTTTACTCAACAATTTGAGACCATCAACTATTAGATATTTTAAACTTCATACCCTAAAAAAAATCAAAATTAGCCATGTCCCCTCCCCCCCCCCCCCCCTCCATCCTCCCACACCCCCTCTACCGGCCGCCCCCGACCGCACCCCACCCCTCCTCCAGTCGCCCGCCCGTAGCTGACCCCTTCCCCTCTTTCTGCGGCAACGGCGATGGCGGCGGAGCCTGCGGCATAAGTAGGGAGGGCAGGGGTGGGCAACGACAGCAGCCTTCGACGGAAGGACGAGGGGCGCGTGGGGGTGGGATAGCCGGGGGACTGTGAGTAGAGGGGGCCGAAGAGGGGAGACGGGAGGAGGGGTGGAGGGGGCAGCTTGGGTTGGGGGGAAGAGAGAGAGAGAGATGAAGTGATATTTTTGGGGAAAAAATTCAAAGTATCAAGTTGTTGAGTAAAATAATTTAGGTTATCAAGTTGAAAAACAGAAATATTTGAGGGTATCAAGTTGCAAATAAACCATCAACTTTTTATATATTCAGGAAGAGCAAAACACACCACATTTTTCTTTAAAAAAAATCTATATGTAATTATCTAGTTGTCCTTATTAAATCTAATGAACAATTTTAATTTAAAAAGTTAGGTAAAACATATCTGAAAGAAAAAATTCACGATAAAGTCAAGTTTTCTTATTATATAGTAGTGAAGATATTATTCCTTTATTAGTATTTTTATTTGAAATGACAAAAGTTTCATTAGCCAAACAAATACTATTTGTCAATTCAGCTGAATTTCGATAGTAAATTACAAACAATCTTCTTCAAACGGAACCAGTCCAATAGTCCGACTCATCTTGGGGTGGATGTGTATTATCATCATAAAAGGAAGCTAAGGAGCCCGCAAAATTTTGTGAATAAATTTAAATTCCAAATTCATGCATAAATACTACAATTGTAAACACATAGATATGACATTTGTTTATTCATAATCAATGTTTGGATTTCAAACACAAGCATGTATATTACAGTTGTAAATTCAAGTATGAAATTCATGAGCGATGACAAATTAGCAACATGATACCATGAACCCTTTTTTGTGACTTGCTAGCATGAATTTTATTTTTGCAACTAAATACCATAAAATTTGACAAATTGGCAACTTGCTACCATGAATTTTTAAAAAAATCTTGAACAAATGAGAGCGTGGTATTGAATTAGTCATTCACCAGTACACGACAATGTAATCCTCGCTCTCAACAGGTGCTCCGAACCAGGAGGAGCGTGCCACCTAACTCAAGACAACGCCTAGAACATTTTGAAGACTCGCTCGTGTGTGAAGGCTATCTCTACACTTTTGAAGACTCTACTCAGGATCTATGTGTCACGACCCGTTACCCAAATTGTTGGGCCGGGTTGAGCCATGTCCAGCCTACGCTTGCGTTATAGCGTAGTAAGCTGTTCTTTTTAAAAGTAGACGGTAAAAGATCAAAGTGTGCTAACAGTTCTATTTTTTCATTTTTAAAGAAATCATCACATCACAGCATCTAAATACGGACATATTTTAAATACAAAGCCAAAATGTAAAACTGGATACTAAGTCCAGTATCAAAATACATATAGCCTAAACAGTCCTGCTCTTAAGTCCAGAGCGACTAAGACAACAAACTAGACGAGGTTTCCCGCAGGTACATCCTCGTGGGCTAAGGCCTGATCCTCGATGGTGGCCCCATAATAAGAATTACAAAGCAACTCCTCCTCGGTAAGTATACCTGCAACGTTTTCTGTCAGGAAGGGAGCAAGTACTGGTTCTACAAACTAAATATACTAAGCATGGAATGAAAAGAGATGTAATAAACAAGAATCATGGCATATCATAATATATCATGTAGAAGATACATTTGTCATAACGACAGACGTACATGTAATGTTTAAAACTGGAGCAGGCACGTGATCGTCAATAGGTATAAAATGTACCGGTGTACAAATCTACATGTAATAAAATATACATACGTACAAGTGTACAAGCATAGGTGTACATCCGTACAAAAATACGGGATAATGGCCTACGACAAGGTATGCATGTAATGCGACCTTGCTCGGTGCATACGTACGGGAAAATGGGGCATGATCATGTACTCAGCTATCAGTTTACCCATAACCCAAGTTATAACATGTGAGAAATACAAGAACAGTTTAGAGCATGTCAAGTATGTAAGATACGATATCTGTTAAAAATAATTACTAAATATCATTCATGCACGTTTCATTATCATATACAGTAAGTAAAGTTTGTAGGGAGGTACTTGCCTCGTGCAAAGTAAGAATATGAATATGAAGCTATAGATGTCCGATGTCCTGTCACTGTTAAAAAGGATATATAATCCTAGTTTCCATACTAAGCTCAAGACTAGGACACTAGTGGTGTGACACGACTTTCTAACTGGACACCTAGCCAAGTGATGGCTTTAGCATAGGAAACCAATGTGGAGTGACACAATATCTAAACCAACTTTTTAGGTTCTCTATACTAAGGTAGCGTAAGGTCCCAATACTAAAATATCCCAAAAACACACATAACTTCACAAAACATAATTATTTAATTAATAAATCAGACTGTACATTGTATTCCAACAATTATTAAGATAGTCAAAAAACTCAAATATATATCAAATAAAGTACCAAAATGATCATTGTTAATTATAGAAATTTATACAAATTTTTCTGGAATTTATAAATTAATATAGATATTTTTAAAAATCAGTAAAGATAAGTACTTTGAAAATGAGTTCTGTTTTCCTATTTTTATAACATGGCAAAAATACAAATTAAATCCTAGAAAAACTACATTAAATTAGCTAAATTAACATAGTATTTAAGTACAATTTTTCCCATTTTTTTGCAGTAATTAAAATCTATCTATAAATTCAAATACAGCAAAGTACAATTTCTGGAAATAAATAATCAATTATTTAATATATTTATCCACGTATACGAAATTGAACCGAAGTCCAGATACGGAACCCAAAGCCATGAATCAAGTCCGATATGACTCGTACAGACCTTAAATGTATTTAGACTCATTTAAGTCAACAAAATCCATGCCAGGTCTGGACTCAAATGGCCATAATTAACAGAATACGTAAAAATATGAAATTAAATATATAGATATATGTGCATATTAAAATAATATAATAATTATTTTAATGCAGTAAAATATACATAACCCTAATATTTACCGATAAACAATTTTAATATTTGAATGACCATTCTCCGTGTAGATTAACACGGAGAATGTCATTCTCCGTGTAATTTAGCACGGAGAATGGCCATTCTTCGTGTAATTTAGAACGAAGAATGCCATTCTCCGTACTAAATTATACGGAGAGTGGTCATTAATACTGAGAATAACCATTCTCCGTGTAAATTAACACGGAGAATGGCATTCTCCGTTTTATTTAACACGGAGAATGCCATTCTCCGTGTTAATTTACACGGAGAATGGTTATTCTCCTGCGTTTTAACACTGGAATGACCATTCTCCGTGCATTCCCCTCACTACGTTCGTCCCTTCGGTTCCCTTAAGGTGCTCTTCCTTACTGGATAATGATTGGCTACCTAACGGCCCCTTAGTTGGAGGCGCCTTCTTTGAACTCAAAAACAATTTCACTTTAATTCTTCCTGTGAGTGAATCCTATCAACTAGACTCTTCCGAAATTGCGTATAGAAAGAAAAAGAGATTCGTCTTACCGGGTCTTTATCGCCTTTCGCCGGGTGTGCTTGATGCACAGAAGACGTTTAACATGTAAACATACATATATTAAAATATAGCACAAATTATACATATACATAGAAGTATAGATATACTAAATAGTATATAAATATGTATATATAGATATAATAATTATATATATATATATATATATATATATATATATATATATATATATATATATATATATATATATATATATATATATATATATATATATATAAAGAAATACTTACAATATAAATATGTATAAATACAGTATATAATAATATACATATATATTATAAAATATTATATATATATATATATATATATATATATATATATATATATATATATATATATATATATATATATATAGGGAACATGAAGGGCTCAGCTCCTTGGGGAGCTCTCGGTGGCTGGGGGCCCCCTTGGTGGCCGGCCCTCGGGTGGCCGCCTCCGTGGTGGGCCGTCCCGTGGTAGCTCCCGCCGCCCTCCAACGGCCTTCTCCCCCTCCCGTCCCGGCAACCTTCCCCCGGCTTCCTTTCCTTCTGCCCTCAGTGCCGCCGCCCGATCCCTCCGCGGCAGCGTCCCCGCCGCCTCCGACGTCGGCGTCGTCGTCGCTGGCGTCGCCGCGGCTCGGCTCCTGCGGCTGTCAACGGGCAGGATCCTGCTCCTGCGGCCGTCGACGGGCTGTTCCCGGCCCCTGAGGGCTCGCCTACCCCCTCCTCTGCTGGTCTCCTCCCCTCCCTCGTCGTCTACCCCGTGGAGCCGCCCCCCTTGGCAGCGTCCGCCGCGCCCTCCGGCGCCGTTGCTCCAGCTCCCCTCCCCTCGCTCGCCTTCTCTCCAGTGGAGCCGCCCCCCTCTGGCGCCGTAGCTCCCCCCCCCCCCCGTTCGTTCCTCCTCCCTCTCCGCCGTGCAGCGAGTCTTGGGCTCTCGTGGCCGCTCGACGGCCGTCTGTGGACAGCAGCCCGTGCTCTCCGCCCGTCGAGGCTCCCTGCGACGGCCGCCCCGACGCCGGCCCTCCTCCTGCGACCTCCGAGCTCCCCTCGTGGAACGCTCCCCCGCCTCCCTATGACCTCCGGCGCTTCCGCCGCGGGCTGGAGGCCCCTCTCCCCCGCCGCGTCTGACTGGCCCCGTCCATCGTCGGCGAGCCTCCCCCTCCTCTTACCCCCGTCGGAGCCCCGCTCTCCTCCGCCGACTGGAGGTCGAGCCCCCGCTCCCTCCTTCCCCCTCCCCCTCCCTCCGTGGTCCATCGCCGGAGCTCCCTCCGCTTCGCCCTCCCCCCCCCGCCGGCCTTTTCCGGTGTCGTGCCCCCCCCATGGTCTTCGGGCCACGCGCTGGGGGGGGCACGAGACGGCCTCGGGCCACGCGCACATTGGGCAGGGCGCCCCCCTTGAGCAGTGTGCCGTCTGACTCCTCGGGCGGCCCCCCCACCCCCTCGGGTTTCGGGCCTCTTCTTTTGAATTTTCAAACTTTGAAAATCCGGTTTCTCAAAAAAAAAAAAAAGAAAAAAAGAAAAAAAAAGAGAAGAAGCAGTATCCTTAGGGCCCGTGTGCCCTCACCACCCCTTGGGCCGAGCGCTCAGCCAGTCTCACGCTTGGTGCGTGATCGGCTACCCCTCTCTCGTGCTGCGGTCTATATTACCCTATAAACCCATTAGTTAGTATTTTCTGATGTTGTTTTAATCCTCTTGCTATCTAGGGCTTTTTTGTGTGTTCCAGTCCTGCACCTGTACTGCTCTTCACGAGCCCACCTTTATGTTCAATAAAATTGGTTTTTGTTTAAAATATATATATATATATATATATATATATATATATATATATATATATATATATATATATATATATATATATGTATTTTATATTATACTGTTATGTATATATTTTATATATACTGTTTATATATATGTATATTGTTATATACTGTATTTGTATATATTTATATTGTAAGTATTTCTTTATATATATATATATATATATATATATATATATATATATATATATATATATATATATATATATATATATATATATATATATTCTACTATATAATAGGAAAACTTAGATGGTGAAACTTTTGAATTCCAAAAATACCCTTACATATTTATACTAATTAAAAATAGTTTAGTAATTTTATCTATCTATTCTACTATATAATAGGAAAACTTAGATGGTGAAACTTTTGAATTCCGAAAATACCCTTACATATTTATACTAATTAAAAATAGTTTAGTAATTTTAATAAGGACAACTTAGTAATTAGGAAGACTACCATTTGGTCTTCCTAAAGAGTTTTCCTAAACTAATTAAAAAATATTAAAATACGTGCAAGGCACGTGCACATATGCTAGTATATATATATATATATATATATATATATATATATATATATATATATATATATATATATATATATATATATATATATATAACTCAGCCCAAAACCCTTTGGGCCGAACCCAATACCCAAATGAACAGTAAACCCAATAAGCACAGTAAACCCATTAGTTAAACGGGTTTAACCCATTAACATTTAAAACAAACCCGAAACCCATTAACCTATACCTGTGTCCGGACAGTTAGGGACACGAGCATATGAATCTGATACGAGTCTTGTGTCCGAGGCAAGAACTCGCGTTCTGACACGAATTAGCCGTGTCCAAGGCCATCCCGAGACTCCTCGAGACACGACGATCCTTCCATGTGTATATGAGACACAGACACGTAGCAGGGAAGGAATGACACATACGTGTCCGGCAACTGTTGTCGTTCGGGACTACTGTACGACATAGGAAGCGTCGGGGTGCGTCGAAAAAAATATGGCCGAGTTTGTCTCGTCGAGGCGAACCGATTGGTGGTTGTCGAAGACGTTGACGTCGGCTAGGGCGGTGGCTAGGTTGGATCTAGGTTTCCGGCGAGTCGTCGGAGAAGACGAAGCTATGGCGGTGGCTAGGGTGGTCGGGGTGATAAATAGGGATAGGATTTTGGCCGAGGGGGTATTTATAGGGAAAAATCGGAGGTCAATTTAGGATTTTCGTGGAGAAATTAGGTCTAGGGTTAGGGTTTAGGTACGGCCGTCGAGGAAGACGACAAGGCAAAGGCCGTGGTCGTCGGTCAGATTTGCAGAAAAACCCCCTGTCATTTCGTAAATTATAAAATATCCAACCGCCTTAACTATATGCAATTCCTAATTTGCAAACTGACCTCCGGAATGTTCTGTGCAAATATTAATTTGCACAAACAAATCTAATATTGCAGTTTGCTATAAAAATATTTGAATTAATTGCAAATTGTTATAAAAACAAATTAATAAATGGCAAAATAATATTTTAGGCTTTAAAAACTATTTTAAAATTCTAGAAAATTCATAATAATCATAATAAATTATTTTAAGGCTAAAAATGTCATTTGCACTTAAAAACCCTTAATTAAATAACAGGGGCTTACACTAACAACGCCTAGACTCTCCCCGATCCAAGGTGTTTTGAATATTTGGTTGTATAATGGGGTGTAATGTATGGAATGACTATATCATTTGCGTTGATTTTATATCTAAGTCAAGTTGTAAGCCCGCGCGGCAACTATTGTGACAGAGTCCTGTAAATGGTGTCCATTATAAATGAAGTAAAAAAATTCTTATGTTTCAATGTGTTGTTCAATTTCTCTGCGTAATCTATTAGATGCGGTGTTTCAGATAACCTTATGAAATTGTCTTGTAAGAGCGGTGAACGCAACTTAGGTTCGCACGACATCACGCCCGAGGGACTTATATTGGTTCTGCAAAATCGAGACGTAACAAAGTGTGTCCAAGTAAATTCACCATTGCATAGAATGGACAACAAGATACATGAGAGAGTTCTCTAACACAATCATTACTAGACTAGAGAGGTGGTCAATGATCATGATCAATGTTTGTAATGGATTATGATTTGCCCATTCCAGCTAGAGGTGAAACTTATATATTGTGTCTTGAGGTCCATATAGGTATATAAGGTGCTCGTAAAGGGGCAAAATCTAGGGGTAGGATATTGTATTTTTTATCCAACCTTCGGACGTAATAACGTCTTCTTCTCCTTTTAAATAGAAAGTTTTCTTAAGTAGTGCTGGATAATAATCTTATTTAGACCTTCTACATGTAGATGAGAAGCTTATATTTTTCTTAATTTTTTATTTATTACAAATCATTCGTGAAATTGATATGTTCAAAACTTCATATTCCATTAATAAAGGAAAAGACAAAACCTCCATTCAAATGGAACTAAAATTATTATAAGTACCAAGCTCATAGTAACAAATAAAAGATAACAAAAAATGAACATTTTATTAAGGCTGACATGGTTCCATAAAAGTTCTTTTGCACCTTACAATCAAACAAAACACCCCCAAAGACAAAAGATAATGAACAAAAAAATTAGAAAAAAAAAACAATTCTCGATGTCAAAATATAAAACTCTCGATCCCTAAGCCCTCTCTGCATACACAAAAGAAGGGGAAAATGGGGGCGAAGAACTCAATCAATTACTTCGTCGACACAAAATATCTTGAAATAACCACTAAGAGGGACAACTACTCCTCTTAGATTCTTAAAGAGGTTCCTTCGTCATATATTTTTCTTTTGCTGCAACAGTGACCTCTTGGATATATTTGATTTAGGTTTGGGGTAATATGACAATAGTTTGTGAAATGGTTGGCGAGGTTGAAAGTTGTATGTGTTGATGATGATGTATGGTTTTCCATGCTAATATAGTTGTTTAAGGAAAATGGTTGAAATTCAGATTGACTAAGAACATTCTCTTGAAGATCATTTAGGTATCTATTGTTTTGAATGTAAGAACTTTGATGTTGAAAGGAAGACAATAGTGTATGAAAACAATTTGTATCTGTAGGTACTTGGCTTCCGTTTGATAAATAAAGCATGGTCTAGAGAAAGTTTCCTATCAACAGTGGCCATATCATCCAAATGAGTAGTTAGAGATGTATGAGACATGGACAACGGTAGAAAGGATATGTGATGAGAGTTTTGATTCAATATGACAAATTGATAGGTGGTATTGATGGAATGAGATAGAAATGTACTTTGATTCATGAAAAGAGAGTTATGCACATGGAAAACAATGGTTATATTGGGGAAAGGTGAACAAAAAACATTTCTAGATGAATTGGCTAAAGATGGATTAGCAGAGGAAAGCATAGGTGAACGACTAAGACGACCTAGAATGATTTTTAGGTTGTTCTCCATAGTGATAATAGGGGAAGAATGTAGGACACAAATGAGTGGTATTGAAGAATTCTCTAGGAGAAGATATAGATGTGGTTGGCACGATAAAAACATGAACATATAGACGTCTGAGGGGAAGTGTGGGAGAAATGTAAGGAAGGTTTTGTTGCTTTTGACGTGGCTGGAAGATACATATGTCGCTTGTGTTGGAAAAGAAATGCGAAAAACCTTTCCCCAAACTAGAGAGTACCTGCGAGAGAACCGAGCAAACAACACACAAACCAAAATACCCAAAAACAACCACGCAGACACAGAATTTTTGACGTGGAAAACCCTTAGGAAAAAAACCACGGGACGATCGGAGTCCAACCCTGAGAAGCCTCCACTAATAAAATAGAAGAATTACACCCTCTACAAACTTCTCCCAATCCAAATCGGATCCCCACAACACTTGGAAGCAAGAACAATAATTACAAGGCTACGAAGAACAAGAACGACGAGTAGAGATTACCCGAATCCAATTCTCCTCCGAAAAAGACCTTCAATCCTCCGTCTTCTCTCCCAAAGTTGTAGTGGCACTCTTGCCTCCTTCCTCTCTCTTTTCTTATGTGTTCTACAATGATTAGGGCTAGAAATAACCTAATATTAACTCCCCTAATCCGTAGCAAAATCTGGACCATCAGATATGATCCAATAGTGAAAAATCACCCTGAAAAATGCTTCATCCCCAATGACACAGAGTTCGGCCAGAACTCTGTGTTCTGACTCCAGAATGGTTCTGGAACAAGGGGGACAGAGTTCGGCCAGAACTCTGTCCTGGGGCAAAGTTCGGCCCGAACTCGGCCCCCTTACTCCCAGCAGCTCCAGCAACCCCAGCAGTGGTCTCCGCCTTCTCCTCGAGCTTCTTCGACATACGAATGGCGCTCGTCGCACTCCGGAATCTTATCCACATAGGTTGGGAACTCCACCCACTCTAACAAATCTCCTCCTTCACAACTATATGGAGGAGGTCGTCATCCCGACGATCTGCCTGCAGTACTCAAACTTTCCTCTCGGTAGAACCTTCGTGAGCATGTCCGCTCCATTGTCATCAGTATGAACCTTCTCAAATGTCGCGTCCTTCTTCTCAACCATATCATGTATCCAATGATACCGAGTCTCGATGTGCTTGGACCGACTGTGAAATGTCTGGTTCTTCACAAGGTGAATTGCACTCTGACTGTCGTAAAGCAAAGTATACTGCTCTTGCTTCAGTCCTATTTCCTACAGCAGCTTCTTCATCCACAGCAGTTCCTTGCAAGCCTCCGTCGTCGTAATGTATTCTGCCTCCGTCGTCGACAAGGCAACACACTTCTACAACCGCGACTGCCACAATACCGCTCCTCCGGCAAACATCATTACATAGTCCGAAGTCAATCGTCTCGTGTCTACATCTCCAGCCATATCAGCGTCGGTATACCCAACCAGCTTCGGCTCGTCACCACCAAAGGAAAGTCTCCAATCGGCAGTGCCCTGAAGGTATCGTAGCATCCACTTGACCGCACTCCAATGTACCCTTCTAGGATTTGAAAGATACCTACTAACAGTGCCAACTGCATAAGCGATGTCTGGCCTCGTACACACCATAGCGTATATAAGACTCCCCACAGCTGAAGCATATAGAACCCGTTCCATATCTTCCTTTTCGTCCTCGGTAGATGGATACTGCTCCTCAGTGAACTTAAAGTGGGCCGCAAGGGGGCAACTCACTTTCTTCGACCCGTCCATACCAAAATACTGAAGTACCCGGTGAATGTACTTCTTTTGGGACAAGTGTAGCAGCTTGGACTCTCTCTCTCGGCTAATCTCCATCCCAAGAATAGTTTTTGCTGTGCCCAAATCCTTCATAGAGAAGGTCGCGCCCAGTTGGCGCTTCAACTCCGCTATCCTAGTGGTATTCCGATCCACTAATAGCATATCATCAACATAGAGCAATAAAATGATGAAATCATCCTCGGCAAAATACCTCACAAATGTACAATGGACTGACGTCGTCCGTGCATAGTCATGCTCTCCCATAAACGACTTGAACTTCCTGTACCACTGCCTCGGAGCCTGTTTCAGACCATACAAGCTCTTTCTCAACCGGCAGACCAAATGTGACTTGCCTTTTTCACAGAATTCCTCTGGCTGCTCCATGTATAACTCCTCCTCAAGATCACCGTGAAGGAATACCGTTTTCATGTCCATCTACTCGACCTCCAAGTTGAGACTGGCTGTCAATGCTAGCATCACCCGAATAGACGAATGCTTGATGACAGACGAAAAGATCTCATCATAATTCATGCCTTTCCGCTGACCGTAGCCTTCAACTACCAGCCTCGCTTTGTATCGAGGGCGAGTATCATCATCCGTCTGCTTCACTCTAAACACCCATCGATTCTTCAAAGCCTTCTTGCCCTTTGGCAACCGCACCAGCTCATAAGTGAAATTAGTGTGCAAGGAACTCATCTCCTCCTGCATAGCCTCCATCCACTCCTGCATGTGTTCGTCTTCTATAGCCTCTGCAAAACTTTCGGACTCTCCTCCGTCAGTCAGTAGCACATACTCATCCGGTGAGTATCTTGTAGATGGTCGACGATCTCTGTCGCTCCTTCTCAGTGGAGCTACTGGTGCTGGCTGTCACGACCTGCACCCGCTTTTCCGGATACGAGACGTGTCCAAGCCAGCCTACGCCGCAGAGTCGGCAGTAGAACGCTGTCAAGCCTGCAAGAAATAAATGCTCAAAATACATATTTGCTGCTCATTCACATTACTAAATTTATTACAACATTTACAATTAAAGAAAATACAAAATTTTACAATTAATGAAATCGATACAATTTCTTTCTATTTCTAGGTTGTCCTCAGCATACCCAAGTCTTCCCCATTGCTAAGAGTGATCGCGGCTAACCTGAAAAATGTTGGTTTCCAGTCAGGAATGGAACAAGTACACAAACCGACGACAATACAAAACACAATAGAATTAACAAGACATAAAAATAGCATATGGAATATGAAAGCTAGTAAGAAAACTGATGACATAGCACGATAGAGAAGTAAACAAGGAAAAACTAATAAAAGACATCTATCTAGGTGGTGTGAAATATCTGTTTCGACATGTGAACGACTAGGGAGTAAATCCGGCATCTACACGTGCCGTGTGCAGACGCTATTGTTCACGAATAGACATCTTGGGATATTTTTGGGTAGTCCACATGTCTACTAAGATATTTCCCCTTCCGACTACTCCGTGTGACGAGCGTGTCAACAAGCAGCAAGATATATGTATAGACATAAAATGAAAAGACTACTATGAATCGAAAAGCAATCAGAAACTGCACTTGCCTGAGGTCCTTAGCTGGAGAAACCAATAACACTATACCACTCAATGAGCCACAATCAGTCAACACATGTAGAAGTCTCCGGATGCTGAAATAAACATGACCAACGTTCTCAGAATAGTTAAATTAGCTAGGATTGCCTGTCCTTAAGTCCAATTCTGGACACAGGGGTAAAGCGATAATTTCGGGCAAAAACGATGTCCGCCGTTGGACCCGCTTTGCACCGAAAAACGTGCCAGAGTCAACGGTCTTTAAAGTCGTCAAACTACATGTCTACAGATCCAGTTTTCCGATACGAACCCAACCGTATGTCCAGAGTTGGATTCCGGCGGGCCGTGCACAAAATCGCTCGTTGAGTGGGACCGCGGGGCCCGTAAAACGATGATTTTGTTAACTGTATCAGAATTGGACCAAACTTGGCGTACAGGACCAGAAAAATGATACGATCCTGATGGCACAAGTTTCGTCTCGATCTGACGAGCGTGCACAAAGTAATTAAGAAATTTACAAAGTGCACGATACGGTGAATTTCGACGGATACGTATCAAATTCGTCGCGCACACGCGACCAATTTAAATTCCGTCAAAGCCCACACGACCACGAAGCCGTTACGCAGCTTTCGATGTTTACAGTTTGCGACCACGTCATCCAAATTGGCGTGACGCACGTCGTGTGGATGAATTTCTAAGTTTTTAAAACAGGTTTTTGGGAACTTTGGGATTCGATTTCTCGACGCGTAGTCGATGATTTCCGAATCCACAAAAAGGAATATGTCACGCCCCAGAACCAGAATACTAGAGAGCGGGGGCAGACATAGCCAGCTACGTATATGAAATGGATTCCATCTCGCTATACGGTCACGGCTGTCTAGATACATGAGGGTTTATCTACAAGCCAACAGTCTCTTAAGGTCATGAACAAGCCTAGTGTCTCAATCACAAGCAAGTAAGTAAAAGTTACAAGATGTATGATCATTAAATATACAATAGTAAGGCGTCCCAAATATTACATATTTAGCTGATCATGAAGCTAGTCGTTACAAAATGTCAGGACTAGCAAGAGTTTAGTCATACATGATCAACCCTAGGATCTGTTAATCATGTTACAGCCCATAGGCAGACGGTAAGTAAAGTGCAATCGAGCTAAACAGGTGCTCGTCGGCTAAACGCCTCAAAAGAATATTTTTACAATAAAGTGGGAGATCAAAAATAAACCCACTCGTTGCCAGGGTTCCGTCTAGTGGCCACCATCTGGCTGGAAGGTCGGTAGATCCTCTGGAGCTGCTCCGAAATCTGGCCACACAAAATCAGCTGGGTCAGATCCCAGAAAGAGCAAGTGCCACAAAGGAAGCTTCACTTAGAAACTAAAACCAGCAATCAGCACAGATATAAATAAGTAAGAACTGGAAATAAAGAAAATACATCAGGATGATATACGACGAGATAACCATGGAACTATTCAGATAACCAGGTTACAACCCGTAAACCAAACAAGGACCGGGGTTGTAACCCTTCGTCTGAACAGAACTTGGAACTCTCACCATTTATCGATAAAATAAATACAAGCATTCTGGTCATATAGCAATCTGGAGCATGATCAGGACAAGACTAGACTGGTTAAACTCCATCCAATCATTTCACGGCCAAACAAGACCTACGGCTTGATACTTTAACTAACTAGGGTTATCACAGGCCTAGTTACTAGCAAGATGCAGTGAGATTATTCCACAGCCACAAGCCCTGCAGACCATCCAGGTTACCCAGGTCGAAAGATTAGGGTTGAATTCAGGTGGGTACATCGTCCAGGAAACACATGTACCCTTAAGTAGCTTGAAGGGTGTAACACATGACAGTGTGCTGGAAATGTGCCCTACTCGACAGCAGGCTACAGATCCCAAGCGCGCCCAGGTAACGGGATTGCCTGTAGCTGGGAGATCTCTTCATGACTACTGTATTAATCTAGTTATTAGCCTTAGTCCATTTCAGTAGGTACTCCTGACCGTGGTACTCAGGAGTCCCCTCCTAGACATGATGTAAGACAGGACTGGATTATTTGTACAAGCACAATCACCCACGGTGTCCAGGATGTTCATTCTTGTCAGGTCATGTCATGTCAGGTAGCCGTCGCAACAGCTGCTCGAGATAATTATGTCAGGTTTTATCATGTCAAGTGTTCTTGTCAGGAGTGCGCCACGACGGGCCACTATCAGGTCATGTCAGGTTTTCTTGTCAAGAGTGCACCACTACGGGTCACTATCGTGTCATGCTCAGGTTTCATTAAACATATTAAATAAAATCCATGATTTCAAGTTCATGACAAAAGGCGTAAGGATATAAAATGGACGTAAAACATCTAATAAAATATCAATACTCAGGGCTATAGAAGAGCCATGCGGCTAAAGCATATGCGGTCAGGAAGATAGGAAACTCATGCGGCTGGGGGAATGGGTCTTATGCGGCTAGCTGGCCAATCAGGTACATGCGGCCGGGGGGGGGGAGTGTGGTTCCATGCGGCTCGAGAAGAAGCAACCCATGCGGCTGCGGGGAGCAATGCCTATGCGGCTCGCGAGTGTTGAGTTCATGCGGCTCAGGGTGAAGTCCTCATGCGGCTGGGTCAAGCAAGTCTCATGCGGCCAGCGGGAATGGCGCATGCGGCTGCAGAGTTCAGAACTTATGCGGCAGGGAATTGAGCGAGTTATACGGCCAGATGAGTTTGACTCTCATGCGGCTCAAGAACTTCCAGTCATGCGGCTGGATAGAACACTTGCCGCGTGAATATTCATGCGGTCAAGTCAAGCACTGTTCATCTTCTCCAAAATTTCAGAGAAGAAGAACACCATGAGAGCCAAGTCCTCAAGCTCCATAACTCCATCATCCGGAGCCTAAATCCGAACTTCCATAGGTCAAAATAGGGTAGAACGAAATTCTCTACAACATGGAACCATCAAAACTAGAAACTAACAAGATTTAGTAGATCAAACCCAAGAAAACCGAAAATAATATAAATTTAGATCTACAAGAATCTAGCCATGGAAATTAGAAAAGCCAAGTACTAAAGAGTGCTAAAATCGCATGAGGAAAAGAATGGACAAATAAAAGGTGGGTTCCTCCATGAAGCAAGATGCACTTGCCTAGACCTCTCTCTCTCTCTCTCTCTTGGTAGGTAAGGAAGTAATGGGGAAGAAGAAGATGATTAATGAAGAGAGAGAATGGATTAATAAATGGTAGTGGTGGTGGTAGGTAGGGGGTTCATCCATGGGTTCATCATGAACCAATAGCAAATCCCAAACCGAACCAAGCCAACCCAATCCAAGAATAAACCAAGCCCAGGGAGGAAATCTAAGCAAGGAAATCAGGCAATACAAGAATAAAATACGTACACGTATTCCAGAAATATGTAATACGGACCACAGGCATTACAACTCTACCCACCTTAAAAGAATTCCGTCCTCAGAATTTAATCAAGAGGCTAGAGGAGCAATGACAAGCTACACTAATAACAAGCAAGCTATACTAGACAATCAATCAATCATGCAAGCAAGGAATCGAAGGCATGAGGCATAAGAAGGACATTATACCTCACGAGTCAAACAAGTCGGGATACCGCGATCGGATATCGTCCTCACGCTCCCACGTTGACTCACCCAAAGAGTGATGACCCCAAGCAACTCGGACTAACTTGATAGTCTTGTTCTTGAGTATCTTCTCTTTTTGGTCCAATATAGACACGGGCCTCTCCTCATACGAAAGGTTGGTACCAACAACCAATTCCGAATGATCTAGGATGTGGCTCGGGTCCGGGATATACCGTCATAATTGGGATACATGGAACACGTCATGCACCTCGCTTAGCGACGGCGGAAGAGCGAGACGATAGGACACATCTCCTACTCGCTCCAGAATGTCAAATGGCCCTATATACCTAGGACTAAGCTTTCCCCGTACGTCGAAACGAATGACGCCACGGTTAGGCAAAATCCTCAGGAATACATGATTGCCGACCGAAAACTCGAGAGGGCGCCGATGAGAATCGACCCAATGGCGCTGGCGATCTTGGGCAACTCTAAGATGATCTCGGACTCTCCTAACCACCTCAACTGTCTGAGCGATCATTTCTGGACCAAGCATCTGTCTCTCTCCAACATCATTCTAGGCTAGCGGGGATCTGCACTTCCTACCATACAGTGCCTCGAACGGTGCCATCTGGATACTGGCCTGGAAACTGTTGTTGTACGAGAATTCTATCAGGTGCAAGTGATCTTCCCATGAACCATCAAAGTCAAGTGTGCAAGACCGCAACATGTCTTCAAGAGTCTGGATCGTGCGCTCCGACTGACCATCTGTCTGCCGGTGATAAGCTGAACTGAACTGGAGGCGTGTCCCCAAACTCTCTTGTAAGCTACGCCAAAAGTGCGACGTAAATCTGGAATCTCGGTCCGAGGTGATACTGACTAGCATACCGTGCAATCTGACAATCTGCCTGAGGTACATCTCTGCTAGCTGAGCCGTCGACTGACTAACTCTGAATGGAAGAAAGTGAGCCACTTTCGTGAGCCGATCAACTATAACCCAGATAGCATCTCTACCAGCTGGGGATCTAGGTAATCCAGTCATGAAATCCATGGTTACATGCTCCCACTTCCATTCTGGAATCGGCAAGGCTGAAGAAGTCCAGCCGGTCTCTGATGTTCGACTTTAACTTGTTGGCAAACCAAGCATCGAGAGACAAATCGAGCTATCTCCCGCTTCATGCCATTCCACCAGAAGTGCTAACGGATATCTCGGTACATCTTCGTACTGCCGAGATGGATAGAATACTGAGAACTGTGCGCCTCTGACATGATCTCCTGCCGGATATCTCCGCTGGGTACACAAAGACGCTTACCATGTCGAAGTGTACCATCCTCATGAATGCATAACTCTGGTCTTCGTCCTGCCTTACACATTGCTCTGAGTCGCTGAAGCTTAGAATCTGCTGACTGCGCCATCCGGATCCTCTCGACTATAGTAGACTGAACTTGCATACTGGCCATCAATGCCACGCTGGAAGGGAGAACAACTTCAATACCCATCTTCTGAAGATCTACTAACAGCTCTGGTTGTGCTGTTAGGAAATAAACTCCGGCTCTCCTGCTCAATGCATCTGCAACAACATTGGCCTTCCCAGGATGATACTGCAGGTTGACATCATAATCCACAAGAAGCTCCAACCACCTTCTCTGACGCATGTTAAGATCCTTCTGGGTGAAAACATACTTCAGGCTCTTGTGATCGGTGAAAATCTCTACCCTGTCCCCATACAAGTAGTGCCTCCACAATTTAAGTGCAAACACCACTGCTGCCAGCTCCAAGTCATGGGTTGGATAATTCCTCTCATGATCACGAAGTTGTCGTGACGCATAAGCTATTACCTTTCCATGCTGCATCAGAACACATCCTAAACCTCTGCCTGAAGCATCACAGTACACTGAGAATCCTCCGGTCCCATCTGGAAGCGTGAGAATAGGAGCTATTATCAGGCCTCGCTTCAACTGTTCAAAAGAACTCTGACACTCCGCTGTCCAAGCAAACTGTGCATCCTTGCGAGTCAACTGGGTCAACGGCGCTGATATCCGAGCAAAATCTGATACAAACCGCTAGTAATAGCCGGCCAATCTAAGAAAACTGCGAACTTCTGCAACTGTGCTGGGTACTGGCCATGACTCAATAGCCACAATCTTCTGGGGATCCACTTCTACTCCTCCTCTGGTGATGATATGACCCAAGTATGAAATGCGATCGAGCCAGAACTCGTATTTACTGAACTTGGCATATAACTGGTGCTCTCTGAGGATCTGAAGAACTATACGGAGATGCTGCTCATGCTCCGCCTCACTCTTGCTGTAGACCAGGATGTCATCTAGGAACACAATCACGAACTGATCCAAGTAAGACATGAAAATACGATTCATGAGGTCCATGAATACTGCCGGCGCATTGGTCGCTCCAAAAGGCATAACAAGGAACTCCCAATGCCCATACCTCAATCTAAAAGCTGTCTTCGGAATGTCCTGCTCTCTGACCCTGATCTGATGATAACCTGAGCGCAAATCAATCTTCGAGAATACTGAAGCCCCCTTGAGTTGATCAAACAAGTCATCTATCCTCGAAAGAGGGTATCTGTTCTTGATTGTTACCGAATTCAAGGTACGATAATCAACACATAGCCTGGACGTACCATCCTTCTTTTTCACAAGAAGCATCGGGGCTCCCCAAGGCGATCCACTAGCACGAATGAATCCCTTGGTTCTGAGTTTCTCAATCATCTTGTACAAGATCTCTAATTCTGACGGCGCCATCCTGTAGACTCGCTCTGATACTGGTGCTGTCCCGGGAATCAAGTCTATAGTAAACTCGATCTCCCGCTCTGGAGGCATACCTAGTAGCTCTTCTGGGAAAACATCTGGGAACTCATCCACTATCCTGGGCAATTGCACTGCTGCTAATGCCATCCGCAATATCGGAGGAGAAGGCTCAACTTCACCTCGGGAAAAGGAAAACTCTGGCTCGCCTGGAATGCTAAAAATAACCCTGCCAATGTGGCAGTCTATTCTAGCATACTGGTTCCTCAACCAATCCATCCCTAAGACCACATCATAATCGGCCGTCGGGAATTCTATCAATCTAGCGGGGAACTCTCTACCGCTAACTACGATCCGACACGAGGAAAACACTCTATCTACTCCCACAAGTCCGTTACCAGTAAGTATATTGAGCCTTACTGATAATGACTCGGGCTCCAATCCTACCTGTGTCGCGAATCGTGCAGACATAAAAGAATGCGATACACCAGAATCAAATAAAGCTGAAGCTGGAAAGGAGTTGACGAGAATAGTACCTGCCACTACCTCTCCTGGTGCCAATCCTTCCTCTGCGGTCATCACCATAGCCTGACCGTGCCCTCTGGGTGCTGGTCCCCTCTGCTGAAATCCTCGCTGCCTACTCTGACTCAAGGCTTGGGCTTGTGCATGCTACTGAGGGTTCTGCTGCTGGAACATCTGGGACTGAGGCGGCAAGGGCCTCGACAATGGGTACTGCTGCTGCTGGACCGGAGCTGGTCCCCTCACCGAAGAGCTAAAAATGTTGGACGATGATGAACCACCCCTGTTCGGGCAGGATCCAACCCTATGGTCTGGCGCTCCACAAGCCAGACACAATCCCTGCGCCCTGCGACACTCTGCCACTACATGGCCTGGCTTCCCATAATGAGAACAACCCACTGCGGAAGATTACTTCTGCTTCTGCTGCTGCTGCTGAGGGTACGTCGGAGGTGCTCCGCCTTGCTGGCCGGCAGGTCCAGGAACAATGCCGCTGAAGAAGACGACATAGGGAACAATAAGGAAGGACCAGGATATATCAACGATACAAGCACATGATCAGGACAAGAATCCAGGGATTCAGAAGGTACGAGCAGAGATCAAGGACGAATACTGATTGAGACATCTATTCGGCAAACCCTCACATATCTTGATTTACAAGACCTGCATGGGCCACCACTTAAACCATATCACGCCCCAGAACCAGAATACTGGAGAGCGGGGGCAGACATAGCCAGCTACGTATATGAAATAGATTCCATCTCGCTATACGGTCACGACTGTCTAGATACATGAGGGTTTATCTACAAGCCAACAGTCTCTTAAGGTCATGAACAAGCCTAGTATCTCAATCACAAGCAAGTAAGTAAAAGTTACAAGATGTATGATCATTAAATATACAATAGTAAGGCGTCCCAAACATTACATATTTAGCTGATCATGAAGCTAGTCGTTACAAAATGTCAGGACTAGCAAGAGTTTAGTCATACATGATCAACCCTAGGATCTGTTAATCATGTTACAAGCCCGTAGGCAGACGGTAAGTAAAGTGCAATCGAGCTAAACAGGTGCTCGTCGGCTAAACGCCTCAAAAGAATATTTTTACAATAAAGTGGGAGATCAAAAATAAACCCACTCGTTGCCAGGGTTCCGTCTAGTGGCCACCATCTGGCTGGAAGGTCGGTAGATCCTCTGGAGCTGCTCCGAAATCTGGCCACACAAAACCAGCTGGGTCAGATCCCAGAAAGAGCAAGTGCCACAAAGGAAGCTTCACTTAGGAACTAAAACCAGCAATCAGCACAGATATAAATAAGTAAGAACTGGAAATAAAGAAAATACATCAGGATGATATACGACGAGATAACCATGGAACTATTCAGATAACCAGGTTACAACCCGTAAACCAAACAAGGACCGGGGTTGTAACCCTTCGTCTGAATAGAACTTGGAACTCTCACCATTTATCGGTAAAATAAATACAAGCATTCTGGTCATATAGCAATCTGGAGCATGATCAGGACAAGACTAGACTGGTTAAACTCCATCCAATCATTTCACGGCCAAACAAGACCTACGGCTTGATACTTTAACTAACTAGGGTTATTACAGGCCTAGTTACTAGC
This sequence comes from Iris pallida, assembly GCA_029216955.1. Lineage (NCBI taxonomy): Eukaryota > Viridiplantae > Streptophyta > Magnoliopsida > Asparagales > Iridaceae > Iris > Iris pallida. The sequence goes on from JANAVB010044419.1 coordinate 10,336,533, forward strand.
AAGATGCAGTGAGATTATTCCACAGCCACAAGCCCTGCAGACCATCCAGGTTACCCAGGTCGAAAGATTAGGGTTGAATTCAGGTGGGTACATCGTCCAGGAAACGCATGTACCCTTAAGTAGCTTGAAGGGTGCAACACATGACAGTGTGCTGGAAATGTGCCATACTCGACGGCAGGCTACAGATCCCAAGCGCGCCCAGGTAACGGGATTGCCTGTAACTGGGAGATCTCTTCATGACTACTGTATTAATCTAGTTATTAGCCTTAGTCCATTTCAGTAGGTACTCCTGACCGTGGTACTCAGGAGTCCCCTCATAGACATGATGCAAGACAGGACTGGATTATTTGTACAAGCATAATCGCCCATGGTGTCCAGGATGTTCATTCTTGTCAGGTCATGTCATGTCAGGTAGCCGTCGCAACAGCTGCTCGAGATAATCATGTCAGGTTTTTATCATGTCAAGTATTCTTGTCAGGAGTGTGCCACGACGGGCCACTATCAGGTCATGTCAGGTTTTCTTGTCAAGAGTGCACCACTACGGGTCACTATCGTGTCATGCTCAGGTTTCATTAAACATATTAAATAAAATCCATGATTTCAACTTCATGACAAAAGGCGTAAGGATATAAAATGGACGTAAAACATCTAATAAAATATCAATACTCAGGGCTATAGAAGAGCCATGCGGCTAAAGCATATGCGGTCAGGAAGATAGGAAACTCATACGGCTGGGGGAATGGGTCTTATGCGGCTAGCTGGCCAATCAGGTACATGCGGCCGGGGGGAGTGTGGTTCCATGCGGCTCGAGAAGAAGCAACCCATGCGGCTGCGGGGAGCAATGCCTATGCGGCTCACGAGTGTTGAGTTCATGCGGCTCAGGATGAAGTCCTCATGCGGCTGGGTCAAGCAAGTCTCATGCGGCCAGCGGGAATGGCGCATGCGGCTGCAGAGTTCAGAACTTATGCGGCTGGGAATTGTGCGAGTTATGCGGCCAGATGAGTTCGACTCTCATGCGGCTCAAGAACTTCCAGTCATACGACTGGATAGAACACTTGCCGCGTGAATATTCATGCGGTCAAGTCAAGCACTGTTCATCTTCTCCAAAATTTCAGAGAAGAAGAACACCATGAGAGCCAAGTCCTCAAGCTCCATAACTCCATCATTCGGAGCCTAAATCCGAACTTCCATAGGTCAAAATGGGGTAGAACGAAATTCTCTACAACATGGAACCATCAAAACTCGAAACTAACAAGATTTAGTAGATCAAACCCAAGAAACCAAAAATAATATAAATTTAGATCTACAAGAATCTAGCCATGGAAATTAGAAAAGCCAAGTACTAAAGAGTGCTAAAATCGCATGAGGAAAAGAATGGACAAATAAAAGGTGGGTTCCTCCATGAAGCAAGATGCACTTGTCTAGACCTCTCTCTCTCTCTTGGTAGGTAAGGAAGTAATGGGGAAGAAGAAGATGATTAATGAAGAGAGAGAATGGATTAATAAATGGTAGTGGTGGTGGTAGGTAGGGGGTTCATCCATGGGTTCATCATGAACCAATAGCAAATCCCAAACCGAACCAAGCCAACCCAATCCAAGAATAAACCAAGCCCAGGGAGAAAATCTAAGCAAGGAAATCAGGCAATAAAAGAATAAAATACGTACACGTATTCCAGAAATATGTAATACGGACCACAGGCATTACAGAATATGAAGCCCTATATGTTGTTAATAAACGCCTTCAGGTGGATTTTGAATTCGATCACTGGTTTGCAAGAATTTAAGACTCGAACTGGGGACTCTGGGACAGTCTCTAAACTCAGAAATCGAGATTTTTCTCGATATTGGGACTCGGTTCTCGTCGTGCACGGCACGAGTAAAAAGAAACTATGTAAAGGGGTTTAAGGAGGGTAGGGTTGTGTTCGAACCTGTACAGGTGGATCGAAAAAATCGTCCAGCGATGAGGGAGAAAGATCGTTGCAAAAATAGCCCCATGCATGGCTGTTACTGCTGCTCCTTCCGCGCTGCTGTGCGCGGCCGGCTGCCCTGGCCGGCCGGCGGGGGCCGCGCGCGGCACGTGCGCGCGTAGGCGGCGGTGGCGTGCGCGTCCAGGCGACGAGGACGGGATTGGCGGCACGGGGATAGGGTTTCGAGAGTTGCGATCGAACTCTCTCTCTCTCTCTCTCTCTCTCTCGGTTTGTATATATATGAAATATATACGAGTACTTGCTGTTCTCATGTGGGGAACTGCTCGGTTGAGTTTAGTTATTAGGCTGGGACATGGGCTCGGGATGGGCAGGCCGGCTTGGGCTGCCTGCTTTCTACTTCCATTGCTTTTTCTTTGTTCCTTTTTTCTATTTCTTATTCATAAAAATATATATATATATATATATATATATATATATATATATATATATATAAAGATATGTATAGATATATATATATATATGTGTGTATATGTGTATTTATATATGTATTATATATATATGTATATGCGCGTATAAATGTATGTATACATATACATACGTATTGAGGTATATATATATATATATATATATATATATATATATATATATATATATATATTATATATATATATATATATATATAAATATATATATATATAAATATATATATATATATATATATATATATATATATATATATATATATATAAAGATTTTTTTTTGGGTGTCCTTTTTACTAGAGCTTAGGCGCGTGCGCCTAAGGAGGGGTTCGAACCCGGGCCTCCCGCATGGGGACCCTCGTCGCTACCAACAGGCCACGACCCCGCGGACTATATATATATATATATATATATATATATATATATATATATATATATATATATATACACATATATTTATTTATATATCTATTTATATATAATATGATACTTCCAAATTTTAAATAAACTATAAAATATTTTTTTATAAAATGCTATAACATTTCGAGAATATTTATATCAAAATATTGTCATTATATATATACGTATATACACACATCCATATCTACACAACTCGTATATACATATCATTAAATACTCAGTTAGCCAAAAATATTAATAATATATATATACATAGTATAAGGTCTTATTTACAGGAATATGTATACACAGATATATACATACCATTTATATAATAAATGATTTAATGAACATAAATCGTTATCATATAATAACAACAAAATGATGTTAATGATAATAATAATAATCCTAATAACAATTAAAATAGTCCAATAATCGTTTTGATGGATACGACAAGCACACTACTCATCTGGCTCCCGAAGATCCTACAAATTTTGTAAAACACTATTTAACAATAATAATTACCATAATCTACCTATAACAAATATTTAGAAAATAATTGCCAATTCCCAAAATATATATATATATATATACACAAAATATTGGCACTTACCAAATATGTCTACAAGGTCGTATTTGGTCCTACTACATGCCTACCTGGCTTGGATTTGACTTGGACTTATTCTGGACAGGTTCGGTAAAACCGGGTTCCCGAAAACTCAATAATATAATTAAATATTAAATAAAAAATCCGGTACGGGTTAAGTCGCAACTTAATCTGGTTTTTTTAGTTATGACACTCATATGGCTTGGCTTTCCCTTACCATGGTTAAACACTAGTCAAAGCACGCTACTGCACTATCCGTGCCATGATTCCTAATCATCTTGTACTCCGAAACTCAACCATGGCTAAAGTCATCTACCGTAATAATTAACTATTTAATTATCTATAAAATTTTAAAATTACCATTTAAATCAAATAAATAAATAAAATATATTTCAAAATTTCGGGAAGGGGAGCTACAAATCTACCCACCTTAATATAATTTCGTCCTCGAAATTCTAATTCGTAGTTATTCCGTAAACTTCTAAAAGAAGTCTGCCTTAACCTCAATCTCCTTATATTTAATTTTTTAAAAAATCGTTTGTATCCTTCTCTAGTCATTTGGTATTTACGAAATCTCGAGGACTTCTACCCACCTTTAGTCATACAAATTCCTTGAAATACAGGTCACTAAAATATTATAATCTTCTAACTAGTGGCTAATACCTTTTCCAAAAATATCTAGGACATATGGTATCTATAATCCTCTCGTATCTATCAAGCAACCCAAAATTTAACAAGCACAAATTTACACCAGTAGCTAAGAAATATATTGATAAACTCTAAATAGTATGACCATTCGTCGCTCTAAAATAGAAAGGATAGGAAGGTAAGGAAGAATAATCGAGGGCAACTACAAATTTTCAAGAGCAGTAAAGAGTATCCAACGATACAGCTAAAAAGAGTATTTACGAACCATTGACTTATTTGCTAGATTGGGCTGCTCTAATCTAGTCACCTACTAAATCGAAGAACTCTGCGCTTCTTAGAGGGGCTTACAATCCATCCAAAACAGAAATTCCATTCTCGAAATTCTAAACAAGGTTATATAATAGAACATCATTTAAGAAATCAAGATTGTGATCTATTCCGTGGTTATTTAAACACACGAGCAAAGGATATGAATGTAATACAAGATCGTATCGCGACTTCCAAGTAGATGGGATAAAGGTTACGAATGGGTTCACATTCTAAGAGGTGGAGACTACATATTAGGTATGGAGACCTATTTCAAACAGTTCGATTTTATAGACCAACTATGGGGGTTTGTCTGGAGGGGTTTTATTTGCCTTAATGAGTTCTCTATTTGGGCACAGTCGTTGGTTTGATGAATATTGGGTTTCAATCTATATTGACTAGACAAGATTCCAACGATAAAACTCTTCCTACTAAATTAAGGTAACCTAGAATAGGGTTCCTTCCAAGTGGTTGAGCTAGTTGCTAGTCGGGTTGGTTAGCTAGGTCCATAAGCCTGAAATGTGCCTTCAGTGACTCTTGTGTTTAAGTAGCACATGAGGCCTCAATTGGGTGGACGCTAGTGGCATGTGCGTAGTGGGCTTCGAGTAGATCACAACCATATATTGGGTCGAAAGAATGGGGTCGTGGTCAAGGCTCTAATGGAGGTTGAAAAATGTATCGGTACTATGGTAAAAGTTATAACTAGTCTTTTTGTCCTGAAAGTCGTATCATAAAAATAGAGTACCAGGGGACGAGTTTGAGTGGGACATGATGTAACTCCCAAAATCATGTTTAGTAAATTTGAGAATTTTTCAATTTTTTCTTGAATTTAAAATATTGTTTCTTACAAAAATATAATTTCGATTGAATTAGTTAAATTCAGTTGTTAATGAATTTTTCTCAACTTGGAAAGTATTTTTAAATACTAGTTGACGTAATAATTTGATTTATGAATTGTTGAAACAAATTTTTGTAGCTAAATAAATATTTATGTATAAGTATTCAATTTAGTATTAATGATTTATTGATTTCTTAATTGTCTTATTAATCATTTTCGGAATTGTATATTCAGTATTAAGAAAAACTGATTTTAGTAATTAATTAATTAGTAACTGCTAATTATGATAAATGGTTTATTATTATTTTCAGATTTTATTAATATAACTTTATTGGAGAAAACAGTAACTATTTTCTACTGTTTTATGTTAACCTACTTTTATTGAAAATCTGTAAACTTAGAATCTGTCCTTTTGGAAATATATTGGAGGGAATATTTTGGTTTTGGAAAAACTGTTTGATTTTGAATTTTGGAAATCTATTGGAGGAAATATTTAAATTTTAGAAAGCTGTTTTGAAACTGTTTGGAATTTTTTGATTTTAAAATCTATTTTGAAAACTGTTGGAGGAACTTTTTTTTTGAAATTTGGAAATCTGTTATTGACCCTGCTAAAAGAACCCCAGATCTATAGTTATTTACTGCTGCTGCCACTATAGAATTTGCCCTCAGATCTACAACTAATTACCACTCTGCCATTCACAGCTCACTCACGCACACCCACTAATTATTTTATTATAAATATACACGATTTCCAAGTTTCTGTCCACATCATTCTGACACAGTTATTCTCTCTCTCTACACACTGTACTCTCTCCTCTCTGTCCTCGCACTGCTCGCGCCGAGCACTACTGCCGAGAGCCACCGGACATCGCCGGAGCTCCGTGCCTCCACCGATCGACGGCGATTCCGTCACCGCCGAAGTCGACTCGCCATTTCCACCAAAATCGAAGCTGATCGCCGGAGTACCCGTCCCGACCTCTACGAGCTGCGCCGAGCACTACCGTCCAGACCTGTTCACGTCGACTGGATCTCCTCGACTGCACCCACGCTCTCGCCGAACACAGTCGCGCACCGCCACCATCGTCATCGAACAAGGAGCTCCCTCGATTCCAGCGCTTCTTCGACCGGAGTACTGCCATCACGAAGACAGCGCCTCCTCGATTTTCGCACGCTGGCTCTTCGATCTCCGCGCCGTCGCTCAGCCATCCGCCATCTCCTTCAGATCTGAGGTTCTCGAGCTCCGCCGAGTCGTCGATCCTTCGTAACTCGAGCCGGGATCCACTACAACAAATATGGCCTACAATAGCATGCGCCGAACGCTATAGAAAGCCTTCTATAGCATTTTCTGTCTGCTATAAGTGCCCACGCTATAGTATGTCCAGACATGTGAACGCTATAACATTATAGCGTTCATGAATGCTGTAGAAGGTTTATAGCGTTCGTGTATGCTGTTGATGGTTTATAGCTTTTATGAATGCTGTAAATACTTTATAGCATTCTAGAACGTTATAGATGGTTTATAGCGTTCGTGAGTGCTGTGGACTACTTATAGCGTTTATGAATGCTGTGGATTATTTATAGCGTTTGTGAATGTTGTCGATGATTTATAGCGTTTGATGAATTGATTGTCATGAACGCTATAGATGGTTTGATTTATTATAGCGTTCATCATATGCTATCGTGGTAGCAGCAATTTAGACGTTTTGAGTGCTATAAACCTGCTACAGAATTTCGTATTATTTCATATCTGCTACAGAATTTCATATTTCATAACATGTTTTGTATCACATATAAATAACCATAATCGCAAACAATTTCAATCGCAACTTGCATTTCGATTAATCAAGATATAGGAAAGATTTACCAAAATATGAAATGTTTCATTAGAACATTCAAGATGTACAAAAAGTAGTTGTCATTAAAACATTCAAGATGTAGAAAAAGTAGTTGTATGCCAAAATAAACCATTCCATTTACAAAGTATCTGTAGTCCAAAATACACAATTCCATTTACAAATATCTGTAGGCCAAAAAACAGCTCGATCGCCTCTTTCCTTCTAGCAGCTATCCACAACCATCAAAAACATATACGCCAACCTACAAAAAATTGAGAAAAAAACACATTATGATATAAAAAATAAGATAGAAATATTTGATACCATGAAATGAACTAAAAGATATCTAGCAGATACCTAGCAGTTTTATAATAGAGTACTTAGATTTCATACTTCAAGTATCCTAAGGATCTTTTTCAGTGAGATTATCGTTTGTTGTCGCATGACTTTTCAAGTAGGCTCTCTCTTAAGGATCCTTTTTCTTAGATTCCTGGCACAAAAACTATGATGCAATAGAAGCTCTGTTGCTTCAACTCTATGAAATGCGTGGGGACAAGTGATCACAATGTTCACCATGTAGCTCTGCTCTAGACTAAAAAAATACACCCCTGTAGATGATCAGGAGTATATACAACTAGCAACAGACTCCTAGAAGCAGACATCATCCTAGAAGCAATCATGACACTACAGACATCATCCCAGAAGCAGCAAACTAATAACAAAATCTATATCAAGAAGAACAAATACAAGTAACTCCTCAAGTAAGTAGGCTCTTACTTTTCACCTTTTCAAAATTCAAATGGATCAACTATGAACTGATTAATACTTCAAAAATTTCATAACTTTCGAGCATTTGACAATTATGCCGGTAGATGCAGGTTTTCTTTTCTTCTTTTTTTAACCACCCGAACATTTTCAGAAAGCTCAAGGTTATACCATTAATTCATTGCAGTTGTACCCAAATGCAATCCAATTGTATCTGTACTATCTTACAAAAGTGTATAAATTCAAATTTATATACAGTAATTTGAGGACATGAAAACCAAAAAAGACTAAGTACTTCATAACATACCTCATTTCCCCAGTCTGTCTTATCCTCATAAACACAACTAATGACATGAATAGCTTCTTTCAAAAGAGAATCGGGTGTTGCTGACTGAGGGATGCCACCATGTTCCATAAGAGTAGAGGCAACAAACACAGCAGATTGGCCAAACCTTTTCTCCAAGCTCGGTTGTGACATAAGTTGTGACTTGTCATCAATAAACCCAGTACCTGGTATCTCAGAAAAAAGTATTTCAGTCATAAGAAAAATGAAATAGAACATAGGGGAGAACCTCACTAACTAGGTCCAGGCATTAGAAAATGAAACAATGCTTATTTTTATTGCAAGTGTACAGAGGAAGGTATGCTAGGCAAAGCAGTAAAGAACAAGAATGCGTTCGGCTTGACGAAAGGCCACATGCAAAGTATGTTCTAAGATTGGAAAGTAATAAGAAGATTGATTTACATCTGAGTTTGTTATTCCCTTTTTCAGAAAGGTCTTCTCTAATTAGAGAACTACTACTACAACACAAAAACCTTAAATCACATTTTTTCAGTTCGGTTGCATGAATGCTCCCTCATCTTCCATTCAGCTCTATTAAGGATCACATCAAGGGCCATATTCTCTTTGACATTAACTAAAGTCATATCCTTCCTAACTGATAATAAATTTTGGAGAAGAAAATCTGACTCTGTAGTCATCAATGATACTATATCCTGGCATTTTCTATTGATATAACAAAATGTTTATTTGTTCACTTCGCATTTAAACTATCCATTTCTATGGGTTTGAAAAAACTAAACTTGCGTCCTAAGAGATCAAAAGAATATTAAACAAAAAAAAATGCTACAAATGCACTAGTGAAAAGTACATTCAACAGTTAGACAATGAGGTCCATTTGGTGGCCATGATACTAGATTCTTTATTAATTAATTTGATTTCCACTGAAATTTGCAATTATTTTGTAGTAGTTTTCACTAGCAAAATAATTTAATTTATATAAAAAAGGGCCCTGATGATGCAAGATCAAGGGATTGTGAAGTCTGGTCAGGGTCAAGACTAAAGATGTTCGTAACCTAAATCCCATCTACATCCTCTGGGATACAAGCTTCAAGCCGCAGCATGAACAATAACTTACATGCTTAATTTAAATAGTGTACTTTATATGCTTAACTTATATGTATAAATTCAGAATATACCTTCAACCCCCTCTATATCTTCCAAATTGTACATAGGTACAGTTTATCCACATGCTTGCTTGATTTCTTCTTGTCGGAACTCCTGTTTGATTTTGAACGCTTCTTATGCGAGCCACCACAAAATGAAGATAAGATCCCTGCTTTCTTGTTCTTGCTCTCATAAGAGGTTCATAGCCATACAATGTCGTTTCTGTTGAAACACACACAGTACCCATATAAACAGGCCCTTGAATGCCATCGAGACCTCTTAAATTAATCTAGAATGAGAAGTAAGAGGAAAAATAGTCAGCAGCAGGTATTTTTAGATATGAGGACTTCTATATGTAAAACTATGTTCAAATGAATCCATGCTTGCTTAATCAAATAAGGACTTTCATTGATTAAAAGACCAGTAAATTACTTTAGAACCATCAAGGCAAATTAAATAATGGGAAAACTCTAGTAAGTGGAGATATTTCCATTTCCAGGATACAAGAAGCGTCTAGGCAACCAATTGGCCGAGTTCTTTGGTAGAGAAGGGAAGTTATTGAGTTTAAACCCAAGGGAGACAGTAAAGAAACTGGCCCTTATTCTCAATAAAAGAAGCCTTGAATCTCTGAAAGTCAGCACAAGTGTTTTTGGTAAGACTTTATATAAGTAGCCAATTTTATTAGAGTAACTGTATCATTGACATCAAATCATAAATAGAGACGCCTTGAATATTATTTCTTGATGAATGTATGGCATCACGGATTAGATAACAGATGAACCAGCATAAATTTACTTATATCAAAGAACACAATATTACGGTTGGTGTATAGATCATTCCTATCAATAATACTATCAAACCTCTGTGGAAATTGCACATAACAAACTTGCCTCCAAGATTTGGGTCCATAAGGAAACACATAGCTTCCCTCAACGCCTTGCTATTATTTATGTAATGTTCACAGTCAAGATTCAACATGTAGGATCCATTGGTTAGGACAGCTGACACTCAATAATTTTTTGTCCAAATAACTCCCATCAAAATAGGATTGGCCAAATCAAGTCACTTTAGTGTTATATATCTAAGAAGTAAGAAGTACATCAAATGACAGAACAATAATATGCTACAACTAGGAAGGAAGAAAATCTAATTATGAAATTTTTTGTCAAATACAAAAAAGTTTAAAGCATTACGAAATAAAAAAAATGAGGCATATTTGGAAACAAAAGTGAGATTAGGCTACTAAAAGTAAAAGGTCAAATAGCCACTCTAAGAAACAACAGTATTATACCACTACCCTGGAAAGAATAGTATTCTGAAAAGAAGATATGGGTACTCCCTGCTTTGGTTTAATAAACATCTAACAATATTTATAGTTGTATGATGACAATCTAAGAATTTTTGTCCAAGCAAAACCAAAACTTGCCTCCATGGAGAAATGAGACAAACATTAAGTAATAGTGGTGATGCTTATGTTATGAAAATTATAAAGAAGTAAGTGAAGGGCTAGATATAACCATGAAAGCATACCGTCAAGAAGTTGAAATCATATAGAAGTTTCAAGCTACACAAGAGATTCTGAAAGAATTAATAACATGAATTTCAGAACACGGACTAAATTTCCTTTTCCTCGTCTTTAAGATGAAAGAACAATGAACTAATTGATACTAAAAGAGAAATCGATAATGAATAACCAATACTATGCTCACCTTTGGCTCAGAGATCGGTAAAACAAGAAAGCCATTCATTGATTGCTATCATCTTCTGAGGAACAGTCTGAACAAAGGAAACGTTCTAATTTTTTTGCTTGTTCAATAGTCATAACCATACAAGTTGGATGAAACCTGCCAAAATTATAATAAGATACATAACAAAGTGAACAAACAAAAAAAACAAAATTTACCACAGTTATAGCAAGTATGAAAACATACAAGGGAACATAAATGCACAACTTCAAACTACAAGTAGTATCTGACAGAAATCTCACTGACTATTTGTTCTAAGATGAAGCTAGTATGAAAACATCAAAACATAAATCCACAACTTAAGCATTTGTCTCTCTAGCCTCAATACAAAATATACATATGACATAGAAAGGCAGTGCTAACCAGTACCCTAAGGGCACCTGTTAACCCTCGGTGATTACCAGTCTTTAGCATTGGATAACATGAAACTCAATAAATTATCTCTCTTCTCAACTAAGTTGCATGTGTCCCTAAAAGATAAGCATACGGTTTTTTTACTAACTGAAACACCCTTAAATAGATGCTTAGTCCAGGCTGATTTTTATTTCTAAAATCCTAATATATATTTAACAAACAAGTAAAATATATATAGTTTGTCATCATCTTCTAAGCTTTCTCACATCATAGCAGTGTATGGAGCATGAGAACTCTCCATAAGGATGTTGATCCATGCCTACATTTCAAGATGCAGCTCCCTCAATAACCAGATCCTCTATCTGCTTCATGTTTGTGATGATATGCAAGGAGAACAAAGTGAATACATAACCTATAAACCATTATATATCCAGATATAATCCACCTAAGAATCAGTCCACCATGAAAAGAAAATAAGTTACTGCCCCTCGTGAAATCACATATTGATCTAGCATTCTCTAATCAACAAATCTTTAATTTTGACAGGCAATAATTACTTGCTTCTAAAGTACAACATTTTAAAGAATAGCATGTACTGCAGGTTTTGAATATTGGCACTACACCTTGTAAAGAATATAATGCACTTCTAAAGTACAAATTATTTCAAGGATTTTTAGAATGATGTAAAAGTGAGGTCCTAGGGTACATTTTCCTTAACATTTACAAATCATGAGTATTAAATAGTAAAAAAAAAAGGCACACCTCAGCTTGTGTTGTAGGATCTAGACCATTCAATGCATGATGTTCAAAGTCACTTGTAGATCATTCCTTTTGAAATTGATTGATCCTGCAATAGTAACATATAATAAGTATGCAAGAACATATTCTTTGATTCAAGTTCAAGAGCTAAAGCGTATCCTTATTCAGATGCTACAAGTATGCTCTAGTTACATCCAAGAAATTTTATTCCTTTTTCCAGCGTATAAAACTTGTTACATCAAAGAGTTACAATTATCGAAGGAAATTCATAATTCTTAATTTTCACCTAAGTTTTCAATCTTCTATGCTCTAGTTAGTTTCACTTAATAAGCTAACAGAAGAGATATCCAAGTATCATCTGAACTTGTTCCATAACAGAAGCTTAAACAAAGATTATTGTGAAGTTGTTTTCTATCACGTCAAAACAAATAAAATCGTATAAGATACTAATTTTAATCTACTCAAGCATTTCAACAAACATATTGTATGTACAAAATAATGAGGGAGATGAAGATGTGCCTCCCCGCCTGAAATAATTACATCTCCATGTCCTGGATTTCCCGTAGCGGCACCAACAGATCCAACATCGATGACGACGATGTCCTCCTCGGGGACCTCGTCCTGTGGGACCCTCGGGATCGATCCGTTCCCCGAGTGTGACGTGTCGACGGGATGGGGCTGCGACCTAGGCGTCTCGAACACCTCTTCCTCCAATATAAAAGTTTACAAAACTCTATAAATTTTCATACGATAAACCTTCAGAAGTTCAAAAATTAGATTCAAAACCGCATCTCGCACCAAAAGACTTCATAAATTAGAGTAGCAATCGCTAAGAAATTGAACAAGACCCAAAAGATATTTGACGATTACAAGCTGACCTAGAAATGACGATTACAAATTAGAGTAGCAATCGCTCGACGCCATCTTTATCTCCTTCGTGTCCTTCGCCCGCTCCATCTCTCGTGCTTCTTCCATTGTTGGAAGTGGAAAAAAATAGGTTAGGGTTTACAATCGGACGGTGGTAGGAATAGATCCGAGGGGAGAGGGGAAGAGAAAGCGCATGAGGCAGAGGAGAGGAGGAGAGAGAGAGGGGAGGAGGAGATCTCAGGGCTTGCAATTGGAAGTAGAAATTTTTAGGAGGAAGTTTTTGATGGCCGCTGAAAAATCGAGAGGAAAATAAAAAAATGATCGGCTGAGCCTTTGACGGAAGTCCATTTTTATACAAACATATGATGTAAAAATGTTATAGATTCTACAGCGTTCATGAAACGCTATAGATAGATATTTTTATAGCACTGCAGAAAAAATGTTATTGTTGATAACATTCTATAGCAGGGACACTTGAACGCTATAGAAAAACTGCTATTGTAGGCCCTATTTCTTGTAGTGGGAGGCCATCCTCCGAGCCGATCGCCACTGACGGAGACGCTAGGATCCACCGCCTCCTCGAGATCCGTTCTAGCCGGCTTCTTCTCGCCAGGTTCGCCGCTCGGACCACCGCAGACAACGCCAAGGTGAGCATCCGCCTCGATCCACTCGGCCCCAACTTCTCTTTCTTGATCTGTGTTGTTGCTTCTTCTTTATTTTTGGGTCCTTAGTTCTAGATCTAGGTTTTAGGAACTAAGGTTGGGATCAGAGGAAGAAACTGGAGGATGGAGAGAAAAAAATAGGCTAGGGTTCACTTGACCGCCGGGTTGAAGAAGAGGAGGAAGACGATGGGATTGAATGGAGTTTTGGTTGTTCGGCTTAAGTTTAGAGAGAGAGAATTATGGAGAAGATAATGGGGTTGTTGGAAGAAGTGGGAATTTAATGGGGTTGTTGGAAGAAGTGTAAAGTGGTGGAGAGTAGTATTCGGCTGATAGTAGAGTGGGAGAGAAGTGATGGGAAGTCAGAGAAGGATTTTCCATTGTTCGGCTGAAATAATTAATGGAGAGAGTGAACGGTGGTGACTTTTGTAGTTTTTCCCACTTCTCCTGATTGGTTCAGCTAGGGGAGGTTGGAAAAAGCATTTGAAGTGACAGGTTCATCCTGTCGGCTGTTTTTTGAAGCTTGCTATGCCTACTTCTTCGATTGTTGGAGTGTGGGGAGAGAGAAGGGTTGGCTATTAATTAGAATTAAAGATGATGATGGGACCTCTCTTGATTAGCTGTAAGGAAATAGTGTAGAAAAGTAAGTATGTGAGGAAGATGAAGGGAATGGGAACAACTGTGTTCGGCAGCATTTAATTTTTTTAAAGAGAATGGGTTTAGCTTGGGCGGGTGCTTGAGTAGGTGAAGACAGTAGAAATTTGGTGTGGTTGGGAAGAGTGAAGAGAGTGAGATTGAATAGAATAGATTAATAATGTAAGTTGCTGCCATTAATGTTAGCATTGAGAGAAGTGGGGTTTTATTTGTTCGGCTGGGATTTAGAGATTAGGAAGGGATTCTTAGTTTGCTTTCTGTTGAGAAATAAAGAATGGTGAGGAAAGAAGTGATGGTTGTGTGATTGATGGTTGCGTGTGGGGGTGGGCTACCCATTACCACATAAATCTGCTGCTTTTCGAACTGACTTTTCGGAATTCAGATGGCCACTCCACGTGGCTCTCTGCTCGAAATTTTGCAGAGGAGTAGTACTATAGCAGTGAGGATTTTTAGCAGCATGAGAGAGTTGGATATATGGGCTGGTTCTGGATTTAGGATTGTTGGGCCGGCCAGTGGAAATGCAGAGAAATAAATTATGGTTTTGGACTGGCCTTATATATTGTTTATTGTCATTATTTCTAATGTCTTTAGTGTTGCAACTATTACCAATAATAATTGCTATCACTTGGCTAAATTGTTTGCTAGGCATTATTTTGGTATTAAAAATATTCTAAAAAGGTTTATATAGTTATAATTTTTGCTAGCACAATGTTTTAATAGTTAAAAGTATTTTTTCTCTAAACATGAATTAATTTCTTATTAAAAATGGTTAAAGATATTTTAACTAATATGCTTTTGGATAAAGTTATATCTATATATATTTTCTAAAAATATATTTTTGATCAAGCTATATATATATATATATATATATATTTATATATATATATATATATATATATATATATATATATATATATATATATATATATATATATATATATATAATATATATATATATATATATATATATATATATATATATATATATATATATATATATATATATAAAAGAAGGTTTGCATTCTTATCAATACTCTAGTAATATTTCCATAAAGTAATTAATTTAGTAATTTGTAATCTATATTTATATATAGAGTTGATCCTAGTAAGATGGTATTTTAACTAAATAATTATTTTCAAGTAAATAATAATGATTGTTCAATATAGCATATTTATGTTATAAAACTTAAACTCCTTTCTATTTAGTTTAAGATATATAGTTCTAAATTATATTTAATAGCTACTAAATGGTTAGCTAGTATATTTTTCTTTAGCTAGTTTATGGATAACTTGTTAGCAATATTAGTTGTTTAAACCCTAATAAAATTATACAAAATATAACAGGTGATCATTGCAACCATGCAGTCTATTCTCGTGCAACAAAACCGAGGCAAGTACACTCACTTGACTTGTACCTTGTTTTCTGTCTTACCTTCATGTATCATGTTCTCATATCGGACACGAGATAAACACGATTGTCTTGTACCATTGTTCATTGCTTGTGCGTCATTGTTTATTGCGGGATTGGGGGAAATATTAGCTTTTGTGTGACCACACCCAACATAGGTATTGTTGATAGCCTAATCGTACACTTCACGTACGATGAAGCCGTACCTTGTAGAATTGATTGCCTCATTGATTGATTGATTGATTGCTCCTAAGCCTGTCACACATTAGTTTTAATATTTCAAAATGGTCACAATTGTATATTGATTGTCGTGATTGATTGCCTTGTACATTGATAGCCGTGTTCATTGTCTAGCATCTTGATTGTCATCCATTGCCTGCAGTTTTACATTTCATTTTCTGGTACCGCAGTTTCACTTTCATTTCATGTTCTAGTTTTCTGGTATTCTAGTTTCACCTTGTACTCTGGATCACAGTTTATATTGTATATTGTCTAGTCAGGGTTGTACTTTGCTCTTTTCCTGATAGGATCGTTGTAGGTGAGTGGAAGATTACATGGAGCTGGTGATTGCTTGGATATTGCAGCTTTTTATTTATTTCAGTTTATTTTTCTGGAGATTGTATCTTAGAGATTCATTATTGTATATTATTTCATTGGACCGGATTTGTCTCCGGCTGAGTTTGTATTTTAAAACACTTGATGGATATTGGTAATTTCTGGGAACGTTATAAAAGCTGTGTTTTGGTTTACATTACATTGTGACTTTGAGTTTTCCTTAGTATTGTACAGCTTACTTCGTCGTGTCCAACGACGAAGGCTGGGCGTGTCCGACTCGTATCCGATTATTCAGGAGCGGGTCGTGACATATTTTTAGTGGTGGCCCATGCAGGTCTCTATCCTAATGACACTTAGGCAAATAAGTGTTATTGGGGGACCAGCGAAAGCTAAGGAAAACTCATCACAGCATAGGAACCACGAAAAAATGGTTTATGATTTATGATAAATGGTTTATGGTTTATGGTTTATAAAAATGGTTTATGAAAATGGTTTATGGTTTATAAAAAGTTTATGAAAATTATTTATGATTAATGGTTTATGATTATTGATGTTTAAAAAAAATTTTAAAAATTTGATTTACTTATGATTCTAGGATAACTTATGATTTTTATAGGATATAGCAATCAACAGTTTATTTCTTTTGCAGGACGGTCGCCACGACGAGCGCTGGGACCAGTGAGCAGCCTGCACCCAGTGCACAGGAGCAGCTTGCACCGCCTTCGCCTCAACCGATTCCATCGACGATGATGTTCAATGGCACGCAAGTGATGGCCATTTTTCAGCAATTCATGGAGATTCAGAATCACCAATTTGCGCAGTTCAGAGAGACCGTCGTCGACGCACTCAAGACCAGAGAGCCAGCTCCACCAGCATCGCCAGCACCGCCGGCACCAGCAGAGACGAGGCCAGGGTCTGCCAAGGACTATTAGTTCCTCTACCCGATGGATTTCTGGGGCAATGAGGGAATAGTCTACGCAGACGAATGGCTGGAGAATGCTGAACGATCATTGAAGATGGCAAGGATCCCAGATGATTTGAAGGTCGAAGTTGCGAGCATGCGACTTTTCGACATCGCTAGGGCTTGGTACCGGGAGGAGCCCCAGCTTGCAGAGCCCGGAGTTTCCTGGAAAGATTTCAAGCTGCTGTTCTAGGAGAAGTTCTTTCCGGATGTGGAGCGGGACGAGCTTAGGATGCAATTTGAAGCATTGCAGCAAGGGAATATGTCAGTGGCCCAGTATACATCCGAGTTCACCCGACTCAGCAGGTTCGCAGAGAACCTAGTCAGCACGCCGAAGGACAGGGCTTGGATGTTCAAGAAGGGTCTCACCAGGAAGCTACGTCATGCAGTAGCTATTAGTCAGGCCACTACATATGCGAGCATTCTTAAAGTTGCTCAGGGAGTGGAGAAGGAGATGGATCCGAAGCTCAAGCGGGACCGAGATATTGACGCTAGCAGTTCCCAGGGTCCACCGAAGCGGACCGACACCCAGCACAGGCCACCTCAGCATCAGCATCATGTTCGGGCACCGACATCACCGAGGCAGCAGAGACAGATCCAGACTCCGGTGTACTTTTCTTGCGCATACTGCAAGAGACCGGGACACCGTGGCGAGGAATGTCGCATGAAGTTAGGGCAATGTTTGGTTTGTGGATCTGCCACTCACCAAGTGAGAGATTGTCCTGCAGCTTTCACTCGTCAGGAGCCAGCACCAGAGCAGCAGTAGGACCCAGTTTATGAGGATCAGTAGTAGCTGCAGGAGCACAGCCGAGTGGACCATTATCTTTCTTACTTGTTTGTAGTTGCTGGATTTCTTTTATATTGCCTATTTGGAGGCTTGTCTCTGAGTTTTCTTGCATCTACAGTCTTTTCTATTGTCTAGTGACTACTTGTTAGTCCTTATTATTTTTACCACATAAATAAATCATTTAGTTTTCTGGTTACCTTTAATAAATTTTGTTTGATTTTGTACATTGCAAAAGCCTTGAAATTTCGAGGACGAAATTTTTGTAAGGGGGTAGATTTGTAACTCCCAAAATCATGTTTAGTAAATTTGAGAATTTTTCAAAATTTTCTTGAATTTAAAATATTGTTTCTTACAAAAATATAATTTTGATTGAATTAGTTAAATTCGGGTGTTAATGAATTTTTCTCAACTTGGAAAGTATTTTTAAATACTAGTTGACGTAATGATTTGATTTATGAATTGTTGAAACAAATTTTTGTAGCTAAATAAATATTTATGTATAAGTATTCAATTTAGTATTAATGATTTATTGATTTCTTAATTGTCTTATTAATCATTTTCGGAATTGTATATTCAGTATTAAGAAAAACTGATTTTAGTAATTAATTAATTAGTAACTGCTAATTATGATAAATAGTTTATTATTATTTTCAGATTTTATTAATATAACTTTATTGGAGAAAACAGTAACTATTTTCTACTGTTTTATGTTAACCTACTTTTATTGAAAATCTGTAAACTTAGAATATGTCCTTTTGGAAATATATTGGAGGGAATATTTTGGTTTTCGAAAAACTGTTTGATTTTGAATTTTGGAAATCTATTGGAGGAAATATTTAGATTTTAGAAAGCTGTTTTGAAACTGTTTGGAATTTTTGATTTTAAAATCTATTTTGAAAACTGTTGGAGGAACTTTTTTTTTGAAATTTGGAAATCTGTTATTGACCCTGCTAAAAGAACCCCAGATCTATAGTTATTTACTGCTGCTGCCACTATAGAATTTGCCCTCAGATCTACAACTAATTACCACTCTGCCATTCCCAGCTCACTCACGCACACCCACTAATTATTTTATTATAAATATACACGATTTCCAAGTTTCTGTCCTCATCATTCTGACACAGTTATTCTCTCTCTCTACACACTGTACTCTCTCCTCTCTGTCCTCGCACTGCTCGAGCCGAGCACTACTGCCGAGAGCCACCGGACATCGCCGGAGCTCCGCGCCTCCACCGATCGACGGCGATTCCGTCACCGCCGAAGTCGACTCGTCATTTCCACCAAAATCGAAGCTGATCGCCGGAGTACCCGTCCCGACCTCTACGAGTTGCGCCGAGCACCGCCGTCCAGACCCGTTCACGTCGACTGGATCTCCTCGACTGCGCCCCCGCTCTCGCCGAACACAGTCGCGCACCGCCACCTCGTCATCGAACAAGGAGCTCCCTCGATTCCAGCGCTTCCTCGACCGGAGTACTGCCATCACAAAAATAGCACCTCCTCGATTTTTGCACGCTGGCTCTTCGATCTCCGCGCCGTCGCTCAGCCATCTACCGCCTCCTTCAGATCTGAGGTTCTCGAGCTCCGCCGAGTCGTCGATCCTTCGTAACTCGAGCCGGGAGGCCATCCTCCGAGCCGATCGCCACTGACGGAGACGCTAGGATCCACTGCCTCCTCGAGATCCGTCCTAGCCGGCTTCTTCTCGCCAGGTTCGCCGCTCGGACCACCGCAGACAACGCCAAGGTGAGCATCCGCCTCGATCCACTCGGCCCCAACTTCTCTTTCTTGATCTGTGTTATTGCTTCTTCTTTATTTTTGGGTCCTTAGTTCTAGATCTAGGTTTTGGGAACTAAGGTTGGGATCAGAGGAAGAAACTGGAGGATGGAGAGAAGAAAATAGGCTAGGGTTCACTTGACCGCCGGGTTGAAGAAGAGGAGCAAGACGATGGGATTGAATGGAGTTTTGGTTGTTCGGCTTAAGTTTAGAGAGAGGGAATTATGGAGAAGATAATGGATTTTTCTTGTTCGGCTGATCAAATAGTTAGAGAATAGAGAAGAAGTGGGAATTTAATGGGGTTGTTGGAAGAAGTGTAAAGTGGTGGAGAGTAGTATTCGGCTGATAGTAGAGTGGAAGAGAAGTGATGGGAAGTCAGAGAAGGATTTTCCATTGTTCGGCTGAAATAATTAATGGAGAGAGTGAACGGTGATGACTTTTGTAGTTTTTCCCACTTCTCCTGATTGGTTCAGCTAGGGGAGGTTGGAAAAAGCATTTGAAGTGACAGGTTCATCCTGTCGGCTGTTTTTTGAAGCTTGCTATGCCTACTTCTTCTATTGTTGGAGTGTGGGGAGAGAGAAGGGTTGGCTATTAATTAGAATTAAAGATGATGATGGGACCTCTCTTGGTTAGCTGTAAGGAAATAGTGTAGAAAAGTAAGTGTGTGAGGAAGATGAAGGGAATGGGAACAACTGTGTTCGGCAGCATTTAATTTTTTTAAAGAGAATGGGTTTAGCTTGGGCGGGTGCTTGAGTAGGTGAAGACAGTAGAAATTTGGTGTGGTTGGAAAGAGTGAAGAGAGTGAGATTGAATAGAATAGATTAATAATGTAAGTTGCTGCCATTAATGTTAGCATTGAGAGAAGTGGGGTTTTATTTGTTCGGTTGGGAGTTAGAGATTAGGAAGGGATTCTTAGTTTGCTTTCTGTTGAGAAATAAAGAATGGTGAGAAAAGAAGTGATGGTTGTGTGATTGATGGTTGCGTGTGGGGGTGGGCTTCCCATTACCACATAAATCTGCTGCTTTTCGAACTGACTTTTCGGAATTCAGAGGGCCACTCCACGTGGCTCTCTGCTCGGAATTTTGCAGAGGAGTAGTACTATAGCAGTGAGGATTTTTAGCAGCATGAGAGAGTTGGACATATGGGCTGGTTCTGGATTTAGGATTGTTGGGCCGGCCAGTGGAAATGCAGAGAAATAAATTGTGGTTTTGGACTGGCCTCATATATTGTTTATTGTCATTATTTCTAATGTCTTTAGTGTTGCAACTATTACCAATAATAATTGCTATCACTTGGCTAAATTGTTTGCTAGGCATTATTTTGGATACTAAAAATATTCTAAAAAGGTTTATATAGTTATAATTTTTGCTAGCACAATGTTTTAATAGTTAAAAGTATTTTTTCTCTAAACATGAATTAATTTCTTATTAAAAATGGTTAAAGATATTTTAACTAATATGCTTTTGGATAAAATTATATCTATTTATATTTTCTAAAAATATATTTTTGATCA
This sequence comes from Iris pallida, assembly GCA_029216955.1. Taxonomy (NCBI): domain Eukaryota; kingdom Viridiplantae; phylum Streptophyta; class Magnoliopsida; order Asparagales; family Iridaceae; genus Iris; species Iris pallida. The sequence continues at coordinate 10,357,816 of JANAVB010044419.1, forward strand.
AGCTATATATATATATATATATATATATATATATATATATATATATATAAAAGAAGGTTTGCATTCTTATCAATACTCTAGTAATATTTCCATAAAGTAATTAATTTAGTAATTTGTAATCTATATTTATATATAGAGTTGATCCTAGTAAGATGGTATTTTAACTAAATAATTATTTTCAAATAAATAATAATGATTGTTCAATATAACATATTTATGTTATAAAACTTAAACTCCTTTCTATTTAGTTTAAGATATTTAGTTCTAAATTATATTTAATAGCTACTAAATGGTTAGCTAGTATATTTTTCTTTAGCTAGTTTATGGATAACTTGTTAGCAATATTAGTTGTTTAAACCCTAATAAAATTGTACAAAATATAACAGGTGATCATTGCAACCATGCAGTACTATTCTCGTGCAACAAAACCGAGGCAAGTACACTGACTTGACTTGTACCTTGTTTTCTGTCTTACCTTCATGTGCTATGTTCTCATATCGGACACGAGATACACACGATTGTCTTGTACCATTGTTCATTGCTTGTGCGTCATTGTTTATTGCGGGATTGGAGGAAATATTAGCTCCTAATCGTACACTTCACGTACGATAAAGCCGTACCTTGTAGAATTGATTGCCTCATTGATTGATTGATTGATTGCTCCTAAGCCGGTCACACATTAGTTTTAATATTTCAAAATGGTAACAATTGCATATTGATTGTCGTGATTGATTGCCTTGTACATTGATAGCCGTGTTCATTGTCTAGCATCTTGATTGTCATCCATTGCCTGCAGTTTTGCATTTCATTTTCTGGTACCGCAGTTTCACTTTCATTTCATGTTCTTGTTTTCTGGTATTCTAGTTTCACCTTGTACTCTGGATCACAGTTTACATTGTATATTATCTAGTCAGGGTTGTACTTTGCTTTTTTTCTAATAGGATCGTTGTAGGTGAGTGGGAGATTACATGGAGCTGGTGATTGCTTGGATATTGCAGCTTTTTATTTATTTCAGTTTATTTTTCTGGAGATTGTATCTTAGAGATTCATTATTGTATATTATTTCATTGGACCGGATTTGTCTCCAGCTGAGTTTGTATTTTAAAACACTTGATGGATATTGGTGATTTCTGGGAACGTTATAAAAGCTGTGTTTTGGTTTACATTACATTGTGACTTTGAGTTTTCCTTAGTATTGTACAGCTTACTTCGTCGTGTCCAACGACGAAGGCTGGGCGTGTCCGACTCGTATCCGATTATTCAGGAGCGGATCGTGACACATGATATACTTAGATGAAGGTGGACTCGTCTAGATCTTACATGTGAAATTTGTTGGAAGGTAATGGCTGGTCTCATGCTCCGAATACTAATGACACGACCGAGGACACAAAATGATCTAAATGGAAAGTGGGAGTCTATAGGGAACTACTTATCATCCTAATGAAATTACTCTAATCAAACGGTAATACTGGTATATCCTAAAATTTTAGAAGACTTATAGTCTACCCACCTTAGAGGCTAGGATATAGGGGCAAGGTTCCTGTCACAGGGCTGGCCGATGGTAGCTACACTTGCATATACAACTATCATAGCCATGGGAATACTCTATATCTATCTATCAATTACGAGTTTTCGTCTTTCCAATCAGCGAAAGACAAAAACAATAAAGAGTTCAAGAGATGTCGCTGAATACAATTACGTGATTCAAAGGCGAATATATAATTCAAGAGGAATTTTCAAGCAATCGCGGATGAGATCCTGGATATCTCTATATCTTAGTCCACGTAGGGTAATTTAAATGAAGAGCGAACCAAATGTATCATGGTTGATCAGACCGTAATACAACGATTCTGATTAGACAATATGTTAGCGGGCGTCCCCAATAAACATCTGTCTTGAATCAAGCTCGATAAGAGAGTAAGCTTGCAAAAACTAGGCTGTAATAGCAGCATTGGTCAAGATATTCAAAATACAAGTATGCGAGATTTTTGGAAATGAGGCACAAGTAGTTTGAGTTTTGAGGGAATCAAAGCCTTACTTGGTGTCATTGCTTATACAGTCATCCTACTATCTTCCTATCAATAAGGCCTTGGTCGACTAATGGGTTATGGAAAAAGAAAAATTTATTCTGGGTAAACCAATTAATATCAGTCAACTACTTCGTCAATAGATCACAAAGACCATGGAAAGCTAGGTCGGGGGACACGCTATCTAGCTTACAGAACTTTCACTAGTATTGGTTTTATGGGACACATAGGGCGTCTTTCTATTCCCTATAGTATCCTAAACTGGTAATCACGTCTGAAATCGTTTCACCGAGAATTATGCCTCGCCTATATAATCTGGCTGTGACAAACTCTTGGTTCCGTGATTCAGAGGTGATACGTTATCAGGTACTCTACCTCGTATTGACATAAGGGTATCTAAGATCTAGAGAAGTCAACGAGTACATAGTTTCTGCAATGTTCCATAGACTATGATTCTTCGAAACGATTTCAATTCTATGGGTTGTGCCTCGCCAGTGCGCTGCTGGCTGCAGTGAACCCACATTCTCCACTCTCAAATAATTGACGACAGTGCGCTGCTGTCTAAACTTTATGGGTTAGCTAATATTTATCTAAATATAATCGTAAAAATTTATGAGCTTCTAAAGATTCAAACAAGTTGACTAAAAATAGAGCGTAGATATTTGTCCTATCAATCACAACATTTAAAATAAAAGATTTAATCATGGAGGAAATAATTAAAGACGAAAGAAATACAAACACTCTAGTATCTATTTCATAAGCATTTTAAATTGCTGAGGGAAACTTTAAATCGAATCTAACTCGGGGTTCATACAGGAATATCATAATCAGGAATTATAAACCAACTCCTTACATAAAAATAGAATTTAAAACATGCAATTCTAAATTATGATATAAGATTTATATCTAAAAAGAAAATTGAACTATTTATCAAAATCAACGTCTTAATTCTAGGCAAGCCTAACATACTAAGCGAATAGTATACTCGCATTGGATCACATTGTCATATCAAAAGTAATAGTGTACCTATAGGGATCTAGCAAGTTATCTAAATTGCATGGCCTATCTAATAACCTTAACTACCCATTCAGTCGATTTGAACAAGGGACTCCTAGTCCTAGTCATTCTTTTAAATCGTTTTAATCCTAGTTGTGAATGAGCATCTCTTGAGCGCAGGCTCACAATAGTACGACTAACGTACCATCACGAGTTTGCAATCTTTTGCAAAAACTGACCTGCATGGGCCACCACAAAAACTTGTCACGACCCGCACCCGTTTTTCCGGATACGAGACGTGTCCAAGCCAGCCTACGCCGCAGAGTCGGCGGTAGAACGCTGTCAAGCCCGCAAGAAATAAATGCTCAAGATACACATTTGCTGCTCATTCATATTACTAAATTTATTACAACATTTACAATTAAAGAAAATACAAGATTTTACAATTAATGAAATCGATACAATTGCTTTCTATTTCTAGGTTGTCCTCAACATACCCAAGTCTTCCCCAATGCTAAGAGTGATCGCGGCTAACCTGAAAAATGTTGGTTTCCAGTCAAGAATGGAACAAGTACACAAACCGACGGCAATGCAAAACACAATAGAATTAACAAGACATGAAAATAGCATATGGAATATGAAAGCTAGTAAGAAAACTGATGACATAGCACGATAGAGAAGTAAACAAGGAAAAACTAATAAAAGATATCTATCTAGGTGGTGTGAAATATCTGTTTCGACATGTGAACGGCTAGGGGTAAATCCGGCATCTACACGTGCCGTGTGCAGATGCTATTGTTCACGAATAGACATCTTGGGATATTTCTGGGTAGTCCACATGTCTACTAAGATATTTCCCCTCCCGACTACTCCGTGTGACGAGCGTGTCAACAAACAGCAAGATATATGTATAGACATGAAATGAAAAGACTACTATGAATCGAAAAGCAATCAAAAACTGCACTTGCCTGAGGTCCTTAGCTGGAGAAACCAATAACACTATACCACTCAATGAGCCACAATCAGTCAACACATGTAGAAGTCTCCGGATGCTGAAATAAACATTACCAACGTTCTCAGAATAGTCAAATTAGCTAGGATTGTCTGTCCTTAAGTCCAATTCTGGACACAGGGGTAAAACGGTAATTTTGGGCAAAAACGATGTCCGCCGTTGGACCCGCTTTGCACCAAAAAGCGTGCCAGAGTCAACGGTCTCTAAAGTCATCAAACTACATGTCTACGGATCCAGTTTTCTGATACGAACCCAACCGTATGTCCAGAGTTGGATTCCGGCGGGCCGTGCACAAAATCGCTCGTTGAGTGGGACCGCGGGGCCCGCAAAACAGTGATTTTGTCAACTGTCTCAGAATTGGACCAAACTTGGCGTACAGGACCAGAAAAATGATACAGTCCTGATGGCGCAAGTTTCTTCTCGATCTGACGAGCGTGCACAAAGTAATTGAGAAATTTATAAAGTGCACGATACGGTAAATTTCGACGGATATGCATCAAATTTGTCGCGCACACGCGACCAATTTGAAATCCGTCAAAGCCCACACAACCACGAAGCCGTTACGCAGCTTTCGATGTTTACAGTTTGCGACCACGTCGTCCAGATTGGCGTGACGCACGTCGTGTGGATGAATTTCTAAGTTTTTAAAATAGGTTTTTGGGAAACTTTGGGATTCGATTTCTCGACGCGTAGTTGATGATTTCCGAATCCACAAAAAGGAATGTGAAGCCATATATGTTGTTAATAAATGCCTTCAGGTGGATTTCGAATTCGATCACTGGTTTACAAGAATTCAAGACTCGAACTGGGGACTCTGGGACAGTCTCTAAACTCAGAATATCGAGATTTTTCTCGATATTGGGACTCGGTTCTCGTCGTGCACGGCACGAGTAAAAATAAACTATGTAAAAGGGTTTAAGGAGGGTAGGGTTGTGTTCGAACCTGTACAGGTGGATCGAAAAATCGTCCAGCGACGAGGAAGAAAGATCGTCGCAAAAACAGCCCCATGCATGGCTGTTACTGCTGCTACTTCTGCGCTGCTGTGCGCGGCCGGCGGCCCTGGCCTGCCGACGGTGGCCGCGCGCGGCACATGCGCGCGTAGGCGGCGGTGGCGCGCGCGCCCAGGCGACGGGGACGGGGTTGGCGGCGCGGGGATAGGGTTTCGAGAGTTGCGATCGAACTCTCTCTCTCTCTCTTGGTTTGTTTATATATGAAATATATACGAGTACTTGCTGTTCTCGTGTGGGGAACTGCTCGGTTGAGTTTAGTTATTAGGCTGGGACATGGGCTCGGGATGGGCAGGCCGGCTTGGGCTGCCTGCTTTCTACTTCTATTGCTTTTTCTTTGTTCCTTTTTCCTATTTCTTATTCATATTCTAATATATATATATATATATATATATATATATATATATATATATATATATATATATATATATATGTGTGTGTGTGTGTGGTGTGTGTATATGTGTATATATATATATATATATATATATATATATATATATACACATATACACACACACAGATATATATATATATATATATATATATATATATTATATATATATATATATATATATATATATATATATATATTTTTATATATATATATATATATATATATATATATATATATATATATATATATATTCCACACACATATATTTATTTATATATCTATTTATATATAATATGATACTTCCAAATTTTAAATAAACTATAAAATGTTTTTTTATAAAATGCTATAACATTTCGAGAATATTTATATCAAAATATTGTCATTATATATATACGTATATACACACATCCATATCTACACAACTCGTATATACATATCATTAAATACTCAGTTAGCCAAAAATATTAATAATATATATATATATATATACATAGTATAAGGTCTTATTTACAGGAATATGTATACACAGATATATACATACCATTTATATAATAAATGATTTAATGAACATAAATCGTTATCATATAATAACAACAAAATAATGTTAATGATAATAATAATAATCCTAATAACAATTAAAATAGTCCAATAATCGTTTTGATGGATACGACAAGCACACTACTCACTAGCTCCCGAAGTTCCTACAAATTTTGTAAAACACTATTTAACAATAATAATTACCATAATCTACCTATAACAAATATTTAGAAAATAATTGCCAATTCCTAAAATATATATATATACAAAATATTTGCACTTACCAAATATGTCTACAAGGTCGTATTTGGTCCTACTACATGCCTACCTGGCTTGGATTTGACTTGGGCTTATTCTGGAACGGTTCGGTACAACCGGGTTCCCGAAAACTCAATAATATAATTAAATATTAAATAAAAACTTCGGTACGGGTTAAGTCGCAACTTAATCTGGTTTTCCTAGTTAGGACACTCATATGGCTTGGCTTTCCCCTACCATGGCTAAACACTAGTCAAAGCACGCTACTGCACTATCCGTGCCATGATTCCTAATTGTCTTGTACTCCAAAACTCAACCATGGCTAAAGTCATCTACCGTAATAATTAACTATTTAATTATATATAAAATTTTAAAATTACCATTTAAATCAAATAAATAAATAAAATATATTTCAAAATTTCGGGAAGGGAAGCTACACTGGCTGTATACCAACAGCCTCCTCCCCTTCAGGAACTGCCTCCCCGGCATGCTCATCCTCCTGAGGGATACCCTGACCACCATCAGCAGGCTGATGATCAAGGTTGGAAGCAACTCCATGTACTAGTTCCTCCATAATTGGATCCTCTACGACGTCCTCTGGAAACTGCTCGAAGCAAAATGACTCTAACTCAGGCAATTCCTCAGCCTCAGAAGGCGTCTCGGAATTCTGAGTGTTGGTCATGGTCTGATCCTCGACGAATACCACGTCCATGTTTCTGTAGAGCTTTCTTCCTACCGGGTCGTAGAGTCTATAACCAAACTCATCCCGGTCGTAGCCGACAAAGACGTATCGCCTCGTCTTCGGCTCAAGTTTGGTCCTCTCGTCCTTCAGTACATGCACGAAGGCCTTACAGCCAAACACTCGCAGGTGATTGTATGACGGCTCTTTGTCGTACCATACTTTGTCAGGCACATCATCATGCAAAGGAGCACTAGGAGACAAATTAATAACATAAGCAGCTGTGAGAAGAGCCTCACCCCAATAAATGCCCGACAAGTTTTCTTCTGACAGCAAACACCGCACCCTCTCCATCAGTGTCCTGTTCATGTGCTCCGCTACACCATTGAGCTGAGGTGTCTTGGGCGGAGTCTTCTGGTGTCGTTTCCCCTGCTCTCTGTAATAAGCATCAAAGGGACCGATGTATTCGCCGCCGTTGTCGGACCGAACACATAATAACTTCTTGCCCGTCTCTCTTTCAACAGAGGCCTGAAACTCTTTGAAAGTAGGCAGCACCTGATCCTTGGTCTTTAAGGCATAGACCCAAACCTTCCTGGAACAGTCATCAATAAACGTTACAAAGTAAGAAGCACCACCAATAGATTTTACATTCATAGGATCACAAACATCCGAGTGAATCAACTCGAGCAACGTCGGCTTCCTTGAACTTGGGTGACTTTGGAAAGACACCCTATTTTGCTTCCCAACTAAGCAGTGCGTGCACTTCTCCAACTTTGTAGACTTGAGCCCCGGAATCACCTTTTTGTTCACCAAGTAGCTCATCCCCTTTTCGCTGATATGGTCGAGCCGCCTGTGTCACAACTCGGTAGACGCATCACTGACTGCGTTCACCTCCTGTGCCCCATGTGCCCTCCCCTCCATATAGTAGAGACCAGACTTCTTGCTTCCTCTGACAATCATCATCGAACCTCTGGAAAGCTTCCACTGACTATTCCCGAAGAGACCGAAGAATCCCTCGTCATCCAACCTTCCAACCTACACCAGGTTGAAACAGATATCAGGGACATGACGAACATCTTTGAGAACAAGAACTGCACCCCTCTTCATTCTCAAATGCACATCTCCAACGGCAATCGCCTTCGACACATCTCCATTGCCCATCTTCAACACTCCACAGTCGTCTGTTGTGTAAGTAGCAAATAGTGTCCTGTTGTGAGATACATGCACCGAAGCCCCTGAGTCCACCAGCCAAGAATTGTCATCGCAAGTGAGGTTTGTAATGACCTCATCACCTACGACGATCATATCGCCTCCATGTATCGAGATCGTCGCTGTAGTATTCTCGTCTTGCTTCCCCTTGTCGCCCTTCTTGTAACACCCACTTTTCTAAAATGAGGGTAATTTTGAACTTTTATAATTTTGATTAATCGATAATAAGATTTAACTCATGTTGTAATTTTTGGTATTTTTTTTAATCAATTTAAAACTATTTAAAATGTTGAATTGTGATTTTGATGGTTAACTAGTTAATCCCTAGTTTTGCTAAGCTTAGATGCCGTCGGATTATCCGGTCAACAGTAACGGTCATAAAAAGAGCCGTTGGATGCATTAAATGCACTTGCCAGATGTCGTTGGATTTGAATTCAAAAGTTGCAAACAAGTCAAGCGGATTATCCGTCGGATTTAAGCGAAAATTCGGCGGATGATCCGAACACAAGCTTACAGACTTGCTGTGAGAGACTCGGATTATCCGTCGGACTTCCGTGGATGTCCGTCGGATGATCCGAACATTTGGCTCACTAACTTGCTGTGAGCGATCGGATTATTCGGCGGATTTATACGGAAGTCCGTCGGATTATCCGAACATTGGCTCACTAACTTGCTGTGAGCGATCGGATAATCCGGCGAATTTTCGCGGAGGTCCGTCGGATGATCCGATCAATGGCTCACTAACTTGCTGTGAGTGATCGGATTATCCGGTGGATTTGTCCGAAAATCCTGCAGATTTTTCGCCTCTTTTGAATGATCACCATTTTCTTTCTTTAACATTGTCATCCTAACAAAGTACGTACAAAGATTTCCTAGACATTTACAGACTCAAGAAAAGAACAAGGAGAAGAACCGTCGTCTTTGTAGTCTCCAAGCTGCTTCATAGTCTTTGGCAAATCTGATAAAGGAGAAATACAGAGCTCCATGGTCTTTGATTAGCGTCATGGAATGGGGAATCCTTTCTTCTATTCTTGCCTGTGAAAAGTACAAACTAAAGACGTACAAGGGTTATTGTGAACAATAATCAAAATCGATGTGCCAACAGTATGGATACTAAATGAATATAGAGTATGTAATGCATGATTTGTTAGATGAATAAAATGATATATATTTCTTTACATTAATGTATATATATGGTTGAATGCAAGCATGTAGGAATGCAATTAATATAATGTATGTAAGCAATACATAAATGCATGAATGAAAGAATGATATACAATGTATGCATGAAAGTATATAATGAATGCTAGATATGAATGCAAGGTATATATGTAATGATAGATATGAATGCATAATGTATAAATATTGTAATGCAATATATAATGATAGCATGTATGGTAATGTAGAATATATGATGTAAGCATGTATATGTCCACTGTTTTTCCTTTTCCTTACATTTTCCTTCCCTTCCCTTTCCATTTCAGTTTTTCTCCATTTTTTTCTCTTCTATTTTTACATGTTATATACAATGTATATAATGTATAGATGCATGTAAGTATGTAATATGCATGAATGAATGTCATATATGAATGAATGAATCAATCAAAGGTATAAGTAAAATATAATGCATTGTAATGAATGTTAACATATATAATGTATAAAAGTATGTATGTAAATGTGCATGAATGTATATATCTATGTAACTATGTAAATATGCATGATGTAACATATGCCTATATATATAAATATATATGTAATGTGGATATGCATGTATGTATGAATGTATGTATTTATATATATTATCTATTTTATATTATGCATTGTTGTGGTTCACATTGTCTTGTGATTGTGTGAGTGCTAGCCTAGGCTTGGTTAGGCCTAGTAAGACTTGTTAGACTTGTTTGGGCTAGGACTTGACCTAGTTGACCTAGTTTGACTAGTCTAGTTGACTAGAGTTGACCAAGAGTTGACTTTAGTCCAGTTTGACCCCAAACTTCATGTAGGTGCATTGTAGCAGTCTGTTATATCATTTTAGACTTATGGTGACTTGTACTGTTATATAGGAGCCAGACACCACTCCTCGGACAGTATATTCTCTTCAGATATTCAGGATACCAGGCGAGTACATTCTCTGATCATTTCATATCTTGTTTAAGATTATATTCCTGCTTTAGATTACTTTACATGATGCTGACACGTTGGTAACACGGATTAGTACTATATGGATCTTGTTGTGCGATGTTATCCCCTTAGTGGATACATCGGGTATTCGTGTTCGTGTACTTTATCGTGAACATCGTGTACTCCTTGTATTTGTGACATTCGTGTACGAAACGTATGAATCGTGTATAATCATGTATTCACATGACCTTCGTGTACAATAACATAACTTAGCTAGATCCTTGTGTATTGACTGGGGCGGGGGAGTAGAAGTAGTTATGTATTCAATCTAGTAGATTACTCATGTACAAACCTCTGTAGATTACTCGTGTACAACATCAAGCCGTTTACATAACCATCTTGTGCTCTGAATTACTAGCACTGTTAGTTCTCTATATACTGTAGCTATTTACTTACAATCTCTCTCTTTTTATCATGTTATTTCTTCAGATCCTGTATCTTACTCTCTAGCATGTTTATATTTCCTAACCAGTTATGATTTTGTTGAGATGTACTGTGCTCGCTCCTGTCCTGACTGGACCTGTTGAAAATTTTACAGTGAATGATGAGGTTCTGGTGTCTACCCCTCTTGGTGCTGCTTTAGACATCACTAGTGACTTGGACCTGCTAGCAGTTGATGACACTTTCCTAGATTAGGATGCCTTATCTTTTCTGGATTTCTGTATTGAGTTTCTGAGATGTTATTGGGATATGTATTTATTTAGACACTTAGAATTCTAGATTGTATCTCTGTGTTTTTATTCTGGATATTTATCTATCTATCTTTATCCTGTTCTACCTTAGTTGTGATTGAGATATATTCTGTTATGTCACCCACATTCGGGGAGTATAACTGTTTATTACCTTTAACTGTTAGATGTTGTGACCTAGGACAGCGTTCTAACCGCCGACACTGCGGCGTAGGTTGGGCGTTGTTACGTGCTCGTACCCTCACAGTGGGTGCGGGTCGTGACACTTCTTCTCTCTCTTCCAAGCGAAACAGTTTCGCTTGATGTGGCCCTTCTTGCCACAATGGTAACACTCTGAGTCCTCGTAACGACCCTTGAACTTTTTTCTGCTCTTGTCTCTGCCACCACCTGGACCCCTACTTTTGTCCCTTCCATAGCTCTCTGAAACTAGTGCCTCTGAGTGGTGGGATGTAGATGAAGTATCCTGAGAATGTCTTCGTATCTCTTCATTCAGCACCCCGCTCTTGGCAAACTCCAGACTGACCACGCCCTCTGGAGCAGAAGCGATCATACATACTCGTACGGTCTCCCACGAGTCTGGCAATGTACACAGCAGCCATAGTCCCTGAACCTCGTCGTCGAACTTGACTCCCATCGAAGACAGCTGGTCAACCACGTCCTGGAAATCACTCAAGTGATCCGTAATAGACGCCCCATCTTTGTACCGCAGACCCATCATCGTCCGGATCAGGAACAACTTGTTTACCCCGGTCTTCTTCGCGTACAAAGATTCTATCTTATCCCATAACGTCTTCGCGTGCTCAATATTGGCGACGTGGTTGTACACGTTCTCGTCAACGAACTGCCTGATATATTCGCACACTTGTATATGCTCGAATTTCCAGTCCTCCTCGAATTTATCACTGGACTTCTCGGATGCAAATACGGGCAGATGCAGCTTCTTGACAAACAATAATTTTTTATCTTGCTCCACCAATAGTGATAGTTGGTGCCGTTCAGGTTCACCATGCGCACCGGATTCGCGTCCATCTCTCATCTCTAGTTTTTTTGTCAACTCCTGACACCCTTCTGAATTCCAGAACCTGGCTCTGATACCACTTTGTTGGAAAAGAAACGCGAAAAACTTTTCTCCAAACTAGAGAGTACCTGCGAGAGAACCGAGCAAACAACGCACAAACCAAAACACCCAAAAACAACCACGCAGACACAGAAAATTTTTGACGTGGAAAACCCTTGCAAAAAAAACCACGGGACGATCGGAGTCCAACCCTGAGAAGCCTCCATTAATGAAATATAAGAATTACACCCTTTACAAACTTCTTCCGATCCAAATCGGATCTCCACAATACTTGGAAGCAAGAACAATGATTACATGGCTACGAAGAACAAGAACGACGAGTAGAGATTATCCGAATCCAATTCTCCTCCGAAAAAGACCTTCAATCCTCCGTCTTCTCTCCCAAAGTTGTAGTGGCACTCTTGCCTCCTTCCTCTCTCTTTTCTTGTGTGTTCTACAATGATTAGGGTTAGGAATAACCTAATATTAACTCCCCTAATCCGCAGCAAAATCTGGACCAACAGATATGATCCAACGGTGAAAAATTACCCTGAAAAACGCTTCAGCCCCGACGACAGAGTTCGGCAAGAACTCTGTGTTCTGACTCCAGAATGGTTCTGGAACCAGGGGGACAGAGTTCGGCCAGAACTCTGTCCTGGGGCAGAGTTCGGCCCGAACTCGGCCCCCTTGCTCCCAGCAGCTCCAGCAGCTCCAGTAGCGGTCTCCGCCTTCTCCTTGAGCTTCTTCGACATACGAATGACGCTCGTCGCACTCCGGGATCTTCTCCACATAGGTTGGGAATCCCACCCACTCGAACAGCTTGCACAAAATTGTCTGTCACAAGAAATAATATGCGGGTTGGATGTATTTTTTATTTGTTGCATCCTATATTACAAATAATAAGTGTATTGGATGTTTTCTGTATATACCAAAATAAGACATATTAGCGACGCCTAAAACATCGCTAATATGCAAAAAAAAAAACGTCGCTTAAAATTTAATGACGTTTTGTTGTTGTTGCATTTTTATGGTCGTTGACACAAAAAACGTCGCTAAATTGACTTATTTTGGTAATATATACATTTGCAGCATATTGAGTCAAAAGTAATAGGTGTGTTTGATGCTTTCATGTGTTTGTTGCATACGCCATTGAACTTATCCATGCATCTCGACTTGCATTTAATGTCTTTTGTTTGAACAAACATGATTACTTCTTATACAACATCTAGAAAATCTTTGCAGCTATACACTCAAGGTAAATATATTTTTATCCAGGTCTACAGTTTATTAATTATTTATATCTTTGTTGTCATTTTAACCTCTTGTAGCTCAAAAAAAAAAAAAAAGAATTTATCTCATTTATTACCATTTTTATCTTATATGTTAAACTTGATGATTCTACTACTTGCATTAATATTCGCCATGAACAAACACAAATAACTCTCAAAGTCTTAAGGTTAAGGCACAATGTATCATTCTTGTATCACTAATCCAAGATAAAATGATCATGAAACATTTAGGTCATTTGGAATTTTAACTAGTATTAGAGAAACCTTTGTCAACTAACAAAAACAACAAAGATTAGGCTTCATTGTTGCTAGAAAAAAATAATTAACTCGTAGGATAAAATATCTTTCTAAACCAACAAATAAGAAACTTTTGATACTATTACATTTTTGACTTGACGCACTTTTTGTCCAATTACTTCTAATGCAAATTCATCAAAGGCTTTTTCTTTATTTATTTTGCAATATGGACCAAAAGTTTAATGATTGCTACATCAACTTATTCTTATATTACACTTGAATGATTTTTCTTTATATATGAAAAATTGGAGTGTTAAAGTTCAAGAAAGAAAATGAAATGAAAATAAACTCATCTATCGACTTTGTATTGATGAAGTAATATACACCATCAAATAAGGTTTTTAGGAATTCAGTTTTCACATTCAAACTTAGATTCTTCAATAACGGATAATTTTACCAATTCATCACATTACATACATTCTATAATTAAACAATGTATCAGTACACAACAAAAAATAAATTTCAATACGCGCGCTAAGATAGCTATATGTGAGTTCTTCATGTAACTACCCAAGAATTATTTACTAATCTTGATCATAGAATTGACCTAGATGATTAGAAAGCATTGCATCATTTAGAGAAATCATCTAACTATTCGACGATGTATACATTTAATACTAATTTTTTCGTTCTTACAACTATATACCTAGATAATAAAAATTCTTAATAAATGCGAGCATGTACATACTAGATATTATCTCTCTTGCATAAGGTCATGTAATCAATATGAATCAGTATCTAGTTTCTAGAATAAAGAATATGCAACACTAGCAATATATAATAAAGGTCATATAAGATGCTAATACATGTACTTGCATGTTGATCACTACTGAAAGAAGGAATCCCAAATCACAAGTTATGTTATCCAAGACCATCCACGAGCTAACGACCCACAAGCAATCACAATCCCAATCCCACAAGCAATCATGCAAAGATCAAAAAAAAAAAAAAAAACACAAGCAAAGTCGAATAGGATTACTATATTAAGCACATTTCTTACTAAGCAAGTTACTTTGTCTAGGTTATCCTTAAGAATCTAAATTCTGGTTCACTAATCTAAAATATGAAAGTTAAGTCTATATCTCGAAATTCGTAATTCAAGTACCATGACACAGAAATCGAGGCAAGGACCGTTGACCAAAAGTCAATTGTTCCAAAAGCACGATGTGTCGTAACAAAGATCGAAGACTTCAGCGACACGAGTTTACTAAAATCGACGGATCATTATTCTGATGCATGAATTTTGAGATATGTTCTCGTTATGATATAAATACAAAATCAATACTGGGTGAGACGGTTTATCAAACAATATCGAAATGAAACAAAAATTTAGGTCGGCTACTGAATCCTAACCCGACTATGAGTCACTTAGGCAGCAAGTTGGCTAGCAGAGGGTAGGATCCAGTGGTTAAGGATCGATCCTACCCTAAATCCTACGACTAGGATTAAGCGGCTCAATACAAGTCATGAAGGAGGTGGTTCATCGTGGTACTATTGGCTCATCTAGGTTTCGTTCCAAATTGTAAAACTCAAAACTAGTGGAGCCAACATTATTATTATTATTTACAAAAGTGGTTTAAACTAATAAGTATGGTCCATATTTAAACTATTTTAATAGTGACATATCAACATCTTGCTATAGTTTTTTCTTATTATAGTTTTTATGAAATTAACATGTTTGGTATGCAAATCTACTTTCTTTAAAAAAAAATCAATTTTGGAATAGTTTACGGTTGACAGGCCATCTCGAAGGGGAAAAAAAAAGAGGGGGGGGGGGGGAGGGGGGGGGGGGGGAGGGGGAGGGGGGAGACATTTGTGTCCTTCCCATCTATGTTTCCCTTTTTTTAAAAAATTATATAGTTGAGGGACATGTTGCATATGAAAAATAGGGTAGAAACCTGGTTCATGTATAATAAAATTAGAGGGACCGAGTTCAAGTTTTAAGTTTTCCCCAATAAGAAATTCAAGATAGGAAAGTGCACATAAACCTAGTGCAGATGCAAAAGTGCGATAAAGTATGCAAGCTCAAATTAGCCATTGGGCTTGGAGAAAACAACCATTGGGAGTTGTAGTGAACCATGACAAACTTCCCATTGGTCCTAGGAGACACAGGTTTATCCGATAAGGACAACAAATATTTACCCTAACTTTTGCGGGTCGGCCGCTTGAATGCTTTTCTCTAGGCCTCCCGGAGGGTTGCATTGTCATATCCGGAGGTAATTTTGTTGTCTTTTGACCCTTATTATGGCCCGGTTATAGGGTATCACGGGTATCACCTGCGACCCCAACCTCTTGTAGGGTCCCCAAGCTGGAGAGTTGCCCTAGTAGAGAAGGAGTTATCCGAGTCCGAAGTCTTTTGTCAGACTTACTCGGCCCTCATTATAGTGCACAAATAAAGTTCGAGAAGTGCATAAATATAGTCAAAGCAAGTCTCCAGACAGAGTTGGGATAGTTAATATACTGGGTCCAGGGAAGTATAGATCATAGAGTTGAGGACGCAGACGATGACCAAGTATATGAAGCAAATAAACACACTTCCAAGCTTACTAAGATGATAAGCATCTGTAATTTTCACTCGATTGCTATAATGCCTCATTTCATTTGGTATGACAATAGATGAAATCACAATTAAATCCTTGCAATGTCTCATTCATTCACATACATCAAATTTTGAAGGAAACTTGGCAATAGATTTGCCTGCTTGAATTGAAGGCAATGCTCTTCCAAGTTCCATCAACAAGGTCACTGGAACCAGAAACAAAGTCGTGTTTATTGTACTGCTTTTAATTGTTACAGACAATGGAGTGTAAATATGTCAGTGAAGCATAACCACAATTTGAAGTTGTTTCTACATCACAGGAATACTGAGAGGACACGAGTAAACTGAACTAGTGGACAATTTCTTGTTTGATGGTCCAAGGATTGTTCAGAAGATAATTAAGAATGGCACCAATGCATGTATGCTTTTGGTCACCCAGCAGCCCAGCAGGAGAGAAATAGGCCTGCTAACACTGATTCATAACTTTAATACTTGTTATCTATACATTGGAAAGAATACTGAGGGAGTTGATGCAAACATTGCGCTTCCATGACTAAAAAACCGTTTCACGCACAGTTGCTCAACAAGAATGCAGGCATTTGGCAATCGTTTGTTGCAGATGGGCAATCTTTCCCGCAGACCGCAGATGGAAAATCTTACTTGGCCTTAGGTTTCCTCTTTTTTGCAGACAACTTGCTACTGATTTCCAATTCTTGCTGCTTTTTAAGATAGTTTTGTGCAGTAGCTGTGACTATCTTAGCAAAGAAATTCATCAGCATAAGCCATATCACAGTATTCCATAGCATAGTGAAGGACAGGTTCCACTGCTTTGCCTGAGGACAAAGTAACAATAAAGAAAAGTTAATATCCAAGCAAATGGCAAAATTCAAATTTATGAAATACTGGTGGTAAGGATACTCCCCCCCCCCCCCCCCCCCCCCCCCCTTTCTCTCTCTCTCTCTCTCTGAGCTTATAAAAGCCCAAGGAATCTTAATGTCACAGCCTTAACCTTAACCAGTAAGCTATTATACAAATGTTTCGGGTTTTCGCCTTGATCCCCCTTTGCCAAAAAACTCGAACCAAGTAAACATCAAAATAGCAACCATCAATAATACCTTTCCATCTGAAAAAGCAGCATCAGGGAATGAGGCCGACAAATACTTCTCTCTGACCATATGCAATTTGCCAACGATGCCAGGAAGCACAGAAGAGAACCCAGGGATGTGACCAAGCACCCAAATCAGCTCATTTTCCACCAGTTCAAGAAGCTGATTGTTGCACACACAGATGATGAAAACAGTCTGCAATAACACCAATAAACAATGATAAATAGGTAACAGCAGCCAACAGCATTAGCCAGTGGATGATTCAAAGAGGCCCAGACAACCCCAACAGAACATTTAAAGAAGAATCAAGAAAGGTCAATAATTAGCCGCACAGTTTCCGTGTGTAAAATATATTGGATATCAGGAAGCTCGGAGATGATCAGAGAATTGGCAAACCTGTATATGAGTCTTGATTATTGCCTTCCCAATCAAGGTTGCAAGGAAAAACTCCCAAAAAGGAACTCCAAATTGTCCACACATGATACCAGCAAGGTCAAATAACGGGTTTGGGACCTAGAAAACATTGAAGTTGCAACAATTAGACCATTTCAACCATATGCATTGTTTTGATCAGAAATAAAATAGTTTATGAATGTCAAAGAAATGTAAATTTTAATGTCAAGGAATGTGATAAATGTAATATCATCATGCAACTTCACATAACTATCTCAACTGCAGAAGGATTGCAGAGAATGATAAATTTATAATATTGATAAAATTCTGCACTCGGAGGTATAAGACTTTTCCTCAATCACTAAGTGTTTGCAATATTGATGCAATAAATAGTTTCAGATATTGCTTGTATCTAATCTTTCTCCAGGAATCCATGTGTGCATGCAGAATCTAATCCAATATTTCTCCAAGAATCCATGTTGCATGAATTTTATGAAATTATAACATGGTAGTTTGATGATTTATCATGCAATTTATCCTATGCGTATGGAATGTCTCTTTACAAGTACAACAAAGCATTATCCCAAAAAATTTGGGTCTGGTATTTGAATCATTTTCTTCCATTAAGCTCAGTTAAGGGCATCTCTGTTGTAACATTAAAAAAACTTTCGTTACAGACTCGATCCAAGTTTTAGGCCTACCCCTAGTTGTAACAGCTCCTTTGACTAATACTCTATTGCTCCTCCTAAGTGCACTTATTGGTCTAAGACTCTAAGTTGCACATGTTCAAGCCATCTAAGATAATTTTTTCTTATCCTATCCTCGATTAGTGCCACCTCCAACATCCCAAGAGTGTGCATTCTTATTCTTTCAAAGTATTGTCAGCCATCCATCTAAGCATTCTCATTTCAGTTACTTCCCTCATATTATGGACATATTTGGAATGGTTGGGCTAGTTTATAACTTTATGTGTACAAGTATAATATTAAACATATGCAACCTATTACATTAAAAGGAATTTATGTAAAAAGTCCAAATTTAACTTCTTGGAAGATATTTATAATTTATATAACTTAATCAGGTGTGATTCTTTATAACTAGTAAGTTAATATAGTGTGAATCTTCTTTTACTCATAATGTGTTAGACAAGATATACTAGACCAATATCTTACGGGTTTCTATATATGAACCCCTACTCTATTAGTTTACATATTTGAAAAAAAATTCCACTACGAGGAAAATGAAGAAAGCAGAAAGATATATTAAAGCATCTCTATCAACTTTTTTAATTTATTGTCTTATCCAAATACAAGGGTAAAAGAATCTTTATCAACTTTCTTTAACGTCGTTGGGAGTAGCTGCGGACAAAATGATATTGAAGGTATATCTCATTCAAAAATTCGTACATGATAAAAATGTACAGAAATTACGAGATACCATTATGTATTTTAGCCAAACTACAACTACAAAAGAATATCCATGCAGGTTCAAATTGCCTCAAAACTTGTAAAATAAAAAATAAAGAACATTATATAGATTGATATTTTACCAGAAAAACATAACATAGACAATTTATATACATATTGTGACATTTAGGGTTTTAATTGAACATGCCGCAAGAACAAAATCGAAATCAGATATGTCGGCACTATATTGAACAATGACTAAACCTCGTATTGATAATTATACCATCATTTACAGTGAAAAGGAACCATTGTCAAAATTACATTTCCAATCATCATCAAAGCTCCCCATCAGATTGGTTCCGCTATGTAGCACACAAGAAAGTTCCACGATGACTACCTAAGTTTTAATGACATGCCATCAACCCAACATCAATCTCCAGGACGAGACCACATTCTTTATCAAGGTAACTATGAGAGAAGCTGGTCTTGACATTAAACCTAGAAGACCAATTGGCTATTACTCTGCTAGGTAGACCTATCATCTAGCCCTGCAGTTTCAGGGCTAGTTTGGTTCCCGTTTGAAACGGTCCCTTTGCCGTTTCCGTCAAATGATCTGTTCGGTTCCAAACATCTGCTGTTTTGGCCATACAAAAATGACCAAAACGGCAAATGGAAAAGCTCATGGAGGCGCCATTTGAAATGGAAATGTTCCATTACAAATGAGAACCAAACTGGTCCTAAGCTATGGAATAAAACCATGAACGACACTCCAAAGATTCCCTAGAGCAGACAAGAGTCTAGACAAAGAGGGGTAAGATGACAAATTTCTTAATTTGGGTTTGCATTTGTCTCTGTGACTCATTAAGCCACAAAGTAATCTCACTGGAGTCACATTTTTTTGGAACCTAATAGAAGTCGAGTATGGAGCAACTTTTATCTCTCCAATAATGGGGAGTAAATCAGAAATAAAAAGATAAAAGTTCAGAGGGAGTATCTTCAATACCACAAGTTTGGTCAAAGTTTAATGTACTCTTATTATCTCTTCTTCAATCAGTCTGCAAGATTGATATAGATCAAATTTAAGGGTTATACGAGCAATGGTTTGTACGAAATGTACAACTATAACTGCAATTTTATTTCGATGGGATTTAAAATATTAGGTGCATTTGCAAAATTATCTGGCATACGAAAAAATATTATATGAATTGCAATTGATGGTTTTGCTCAATAATGAAAGCAAAATCTCACTCGTCTAGGTTTAATATCTTAGGCACAGAACGAATAGATGGATATAATATATGCAGTTACATATATAGGGGAATATATATATATATATATATATATATATATATATATATATAGGGGCGTTCTAGAATACATGTGTGAAAAAACCGGAATGCATACATAGGGGACAAATGTATTATAAATTGTGAAAGTTGTCTCTTTGACTTCGAATTTACCTGCTACAGCAGGTCATATTTACATGTTCACGTTCTTTCACAAAAGTCCCCTAGATTACCTTAATTTACTTCTTTTCTAGTACTCAATTTTCTCATTCAACACCCTAGATTAACTTATATTTAATTAACCTGGACCCCTAGATTAGCGTAAATTGTGATTTACAATTTTCAGCACGCGGGCCTGAAAAATAGTTAATGATAATTATTATTTGAATGTTTCCTAATTATTTTAGACCTTAGACGGCCATTAACATGCTATCGAATATTTAACTATGTGCAGACATATTGAAAAATTATCGATAATATTAACATGACGTCAATTTTTTTTAAATTGGGCCGACATTTAGAAAAACTTAACGATAATAACAGTATGCTATCGAATAACTTAATGAATATCATTAACATGCTATATAACATTTTTTAATAATAATATAATAGTTTTAATAACCTGCTAATAAAAATGTAATTTTTTAAATAATATTATAGATTTTTTAACGATAATATTTTTTGATTTTAATGTAGATAAGTTAACGAGTTTTTTTTGGTTGGTTGGAAAGTTTAACCATATTTAACTGCTTTCTAATATTTACAGGAACTTGAATATCATTTTGTCTTTCAATTTTAAAAGTATATTCCAATATTTACTCTAATATGAATATCATTAACCTGCTATCGAATATTTATACAAATCTCATAATTCTGATTTTTATCATTAACCTACTATCCATTTGACGGAAATCTGAAATAAGGTCTCACTAATCTCAATATATTTTTCATTGAATAATTAGAAGTATAATTTAGTATTAAATAAAAATACAAAATTACATTAATATTGAAACCAATATTAAAATTAACATTAATTTTAAAAGACCATCAATCGATTAAAAGCGATTGGTTCGGATTGGTAATAACTGTGGGCAATCGACTACTAGGTACTCGAAACGATCGGCCTGGACTACTTTTAGCGTACGAGTTCGGACGAACACTAACAAAGCCTAAGCCAAAGTCCTACTTAATTTGTGCCCCGAGTTTGGTTTTGGTTGGGACGATGCGGTTGGTTTGACCCATATGTGCACACTCCAGATAGAATTGATTACATGTCAACTGTGAAAATTAAAGGTAAATCAAAAATAAAATTAGAAGTATAATTTAGTATTAAATAAAAATAAAAAATTACATTAATATTGAAACTAATATTAAAATTAACATTAATGTTACCAGACCATCGGATCGATAAAAAGTGATTGGTTCGGATTGGCATGGTTCGATTAAAAATAATTGGTTCGGATTGGTAACAACCGTGGGCAATCGAATACTAAGTACTCGAAATGATCGACCTAGACCACTTTTAGCATACGAGTTCGGACGAACACTAACAAAGCCCGAGCCAAAACTCCATTTAATTTTTGCTCCGAGTTTGGTTTGATTTAGTACGATGCAGTTGGTTTGACCCATATGTGCACTCGAAAATTGATTGCATAGCAAACATGAAATTTTAATTTAAATCAAAAATAAAAATATAATTATAATTTAGTATTAAATAAAAAAATTACATTAATATTGAAACCAATATTAAAATTAACATTAATGTTACCAGACCATCGGTTCGACTAAAAGTGATTGGTTCGAATTGGTATGGTTCGATTAAAAACGATTGGTTCGGATTGGTAACAACCATGGGCAATCGAATACTAAGTACTCAAAATGATCGACCTAGACTATTTTTAGCATACGAGTTCGGACGAACACTAACAAAGCCAGAGCCAAACCCCATTTAATTTGTGCTCCGAGTTTGGTTTGATTTGGTACGATGCGTTTGGTTTGACTCATATGTGCACTCCAAATAGAATTGATTACATGGCAAATTTGAAAATTAAAATTAAATCAAAATTAAAATTAGAAGTATAATTTAGTATTAAATAAAAAAAATTACATTAACATTGAAACCAATATTAAATTAACATTAATGTTACCTGACCATCGGTTCGACTAAAAGTGATTGGTTCGGATTGGTATGATTCGATTAAAAACGATTGGTTCAGACTGGTAACAACCGTGGACAATCGACTTCTATGTACTCGAAATGATCGACCTGGACTATTTTTAGCATACGAGTTCGGACGAACACTAACAAAGCCCAATCCAAAGCCCCATTGAATTTGAATTTGAATTTTATTTCTATTTCTATTTCTAATTTTAATTTCGATTTAAATTAATTTTTAATTTAATTTTTAATTTTAATTTTAATTTTAATTTTAATTTTAATTTTAATTTTAATGTTCGTCTTCGTCTTCGTCTTCAATGGTTCGTGATGCTACCGAAAAGTTTTTGATACAATAAAAAGGTTGTAAGAGTAGTTTTCGATAGCATCACGAACGTTTCGATAGCAACAAAAGTTTAACCATGCAATAAAAAGGTTTCGATGGCATCATAATCCCATCAAGTCACATAAATTTAGCTAATTTTGCAGGTTGTCCAAAATTAAGGATATCAATAGCTCAGATGATGTCCAGACTAAGAACATTAATAACACTGAAAATTTTAGATTGTTCTTTTAAACCCAAAACATTAAGGATAATTAGGCGCCATCATGAGATTGAGGGTTCTCTTCGACTTCGTAGTCGAAGTCAGAAGAACCATATGTGATCTCGTACTAACACCAGGGCACCTCGATGCGAGATAAATCATGATAATTCTCGTCCCCACATTTCCATGGGATCATATCGTCCCAAGGAGCTTTAAACGTCTGGATTAAATCACAGGTTCATAAGGTCCTCGTCTAGGTGCACGTTCAAGCACCCACGTATGTCGAGCATGCGGAGACCCTTGCAGTTGCGGATGACAGATCGCAGTCTATTCCGTTGAACAAGCCGAAGTTGAGCTCGAGATGCTCAAGACGCGGCATCGAATTGGCCACGACCATTGCCTCCGTCCTGTTGAACCTGTTTTGCACTAATCTGTTCTTGACCATGAAATTCGGAGGGAGCATGTTCCTCCTCAGCTTGACCAGACGTTGGCAGCGGTTGCCGAGAAAATATGTCCTTCCACGTGATATTGAGACGGTAACTAATATGAGTTCTTCCAGCACCGGGAGGAACTACAAGTGCCTTACCAACATTTCATCACTTACGTAGTTCATCGAAAAGCGCAACACCCTTAGAAATTTTCCACTGTAATATAAACAGGTTAAAATATCTAAATTCACAACTTGTTCATAAGATCCGTAGAAATGAACAAAGTATACAAAAATATTTGTAAGAAAAAAATAAAGTATTAGATAACAAAAAAAAAACAAAAAACAAAATATTGCACGGGCCTAAAGCATGCAAAGGAGAAGGCGGGGTCGCCGAGCTTGTACACCGAGAGGGACCGCAGACTTCTCGTGCCACGAGCTTCTTTACGACCTCGCCGATCTCGGGGGTTTTGTCGACCCTGCGGCACCACTGATCTAAGTTGACGTCGGACCAGCAGCAGGGGATGAGCGCCTTCCACCACGAACGACACACGAAGACCACGTTACGCAGGACCGTGTCCACCGGCATCCCCGACAGTACCAGTACCATCGAGAGAATCTCCGTAGGGATAACGGCCCATCCGCTGTTGTTGCTCTTGCTCCTCTACATTGTGACTCTTCTCCTCTACATTGTTTTTCTATAGTCGGGTGGGTTCTACTGTGTTTTTTTGTAATAGACCGCAGGTTCTAATAAGAAAATGGAAAATACTAAGTTTACAACCAAATTCCTACAACCTTCTTACAACCCTCCTCTCCCTACTGCTATATGGGTCCCCACCCCTCCCCACCTCTCCCTCTCTCCTCCAATAAAAGTCGGCCACGTGGCGATTTTAAGAGCAGTTGTAGGAATTTGGTTGTAGGCATAGCAATAGGGAAAATGAGTTTTGACGGATGTTCGTACTATGGAGGGAGAATTTTAAAAGTTCTGAATTTTGGAAGTTAAATGTTAAGATTAAAAGTTTTTAATTTTGGAATTTACATGTTCGTACATGGCAAATTTTAAGATTAAAAGTCAAATTTAAATTTAAAAATAAATTTTAATTTTCTACATGTCCGTACATAGCAAATTTTAAAGATTAAAAGTTAAATATAAATATAAAATTAAATATAAATTTAAAATTGAATTTAAAATTGAATTTAAATTAAAAATTAAGATTAAGATTAGCATTAGCATTAAAATTAAATTAAAAATAAACTAACATTGAAAATTAAATTAAAATTAAAATTAAAATTAAATGGGGCTTTGTTCGAGCTTTGTTAGTATTCGTCTGAACTTGTACGCTAAAAATAGTTTAAATCGATTATCGAGTACCTAGTAGTCGATTGTCCACGGTTATTACCAATCTGAACCAATCGTTTTTAATCGAACTATATCAACCCGAACCAATCGCTTTTAATCGAACCGATGGTATGGTAACATTTCAATATTGGTTTCAATATTAATGTAATTTTTATTTTTATTTAATGTTGAGCTATACTTCTAATTTTATTTTTGATTTAATTCTAATTTTTAAATTTGGATGTGCACATATGGGTCAAACTAACCGCATCGTACCAAACCAAACCAAACTCGAAGCATAAATTAAATGGGGCTTTGGTTCGGACTTTGTTAGTATTCGTACGAACTCGTACACTAAAATAGTCTAGGTCGATGGTCTGGTAACATTAATGTTGATTTTAATATTGGTTTCAATATTAATGTACTTTTTATTTAATACTAAATTATACTTCTCATTTTATTTTTGATTTAATTTTAATTTTCATATTTGCCATGTAAGCAATTCTATCAGGAGTGTGCACATATGGGTCAAACCAACCGCATTGTAGCAAACCAAACCAAACTCGAAGCACAAGTTAAATAGGACTTTGGCTCAGGCTTTGTTAGCGTTCGTCCGAACTTGTACGTTAAAAATAGTCTAGGCCGATCATTTTGAGTACCTAGTAGTCGATTGCCCATGGTTATTACCAATCCGAACCAATCGCTTTTAATCGAACCATACCAATCCGAGCCAATCGCTTTTAATCAAACCATACCAATCCGAGCCAATCGCTTTTAATCGAACCGATGATCATTTAACATTAATGTTAATTTTAATATTGGTTTCAACATTAATGTAATTTTTTATTTTTATTTAAAACTAAATTATACTTCTAATTATTTAATGGAAAAAATATTGAGATTAGCATGACCTTATTTTCATATTTCTGTCAAATGGATAGTAGGTTAATAATATTTATTAAAAATCAGAATTATGAGATTTGCCTAAATATTCGATAGCAGGTTAATGATATTCATATTAGAGTAAATATTCAAATATACTTTTAAAATTGAAAGGTAAAATGATATTCAAATTGCCGTAAATATTAGAAAGCAGTTAAATATGATTATATTTTCCAACCAAAATTAAAAAAAAAACTCATTATATACATTAAAATCAAAAAATATTATCGTTAAAAAATCTATAATATTATTTAAAAATACATTTTTACTAGCAGGTTATTAAAATATCTATATTATTATTTTAAAAATGTTACATAGCATGTTAATGATATTCATTAAGTTATTCGATGGCAGACTGTTATTATCATTATGTTTTTCTAAATGTCGGCACAATTCAAAAAAAATTGACAATGGGTTAATATTATCAATAATTTTTCAATATATCCGCACGTGGTTAAACATTTGATAGCATGTTAATGGCCGTCTAAGGTCTAAAATAATTAGAAAACATTCAAATCTTCTTAAGGCCCGGCACTAAAGATTGTTGTAATCAAACTATACGCTAATCTAGGGGTGCAGGTTAATTAAATAGAAGTTAATTTAGGGTGTTGAATGAAAAAACTGAATACTGGAAAAAAAAATGTAAATTATTGTAATCTAGGGAACTTTTGTCAAAAACGTGTACATGTAAATATGACCTGTTGTAGAAGGTCAATTTGAAGTCAAAGAAATAACTTTCACACTTTACAATGCATTTGTCCCTATGTATGCATACCAGTTCTTTCACGCGTATATTCTAGAATGCCCCACATATATAAAAACGATTCCTAAGGGTGAGTCCACACGTCTAAACCGACCAGACACAAATGCATGTGTACATCGCACCAAATTCCAACTAGATAATGGGAGGAAAGTTGCTTACAAGAGAATACGATGGGTTATCTGAATTTGATCTCACTTATGAAATTTCCTAAAAGGACCACGCACAAATATATAGTTTTAATGTTCTAGTTTTTCACTGCAAGTCCCAAGCCCGGATAAAAGAGGAGGGACACGTTAGGTAGTCAAGCGTAAAACATTGTCGGATCTCTATGAAATGAAAAGCCAGCCTACCAAAAACTTGGGATAAAGTTGTATCGTCCAACAACAACCAATATAAAAAACTATTTTATTCCTGTTCGAAATGTTCACATGAACCTATTATAAACCTTGATGATTATAAAATAATCTAAAAGTACAAGAAAAAATATCCAGCTAAAGGATATAAATCAAGTATCAAATGAATGCCAATAGTAAATTGGAGAAAAAAGAAGAAACTAACCGAAGCAAGTATCAGGATTGTAAGGAAGTTCATATGTTGAGAGTGAGAAAGAAGCCAACGCTTAATTTTCTTTAGAAATGCAGATAAAAATCCATCATCTTCTGAAGAAGTAGCATCCAGTTCTTCCACTGCATCTAATTTACTTCCAGAAATGCTTGCTGCAAAACTTCTTTGGTTAGCTGGAGTGTATATCGAGATGACTTGTCAAATACATTCAGCAATTCAATCTCGGCATAAGATGTAATCATTTTAGATTTCTATCATAAATCATACTTTCAAAAATATTTATATAAGATGCAATTTGACTAAGAGTATTCCACAAGATCATATATGGTGAAGGTTGCATTACATTTATATTTTATTTTCCCTCAAATATTTAATTGTTTCAGAGATGGTGGTGGTTAATGTATAAGATGTCTGCAGGATTACTCATGCATTCTAAATTCTTGGAAAAGTCTTCAGAAACCACCAAGTCAAAAAGTGTATTGATATCATGCAACTAAAAGGATGGAGAGCTCCAACTCTCCTCCCCCACCACAGTGTCCACACCCAAACCACCAGATCCTCCACGGATCATTTACTCCAATCAAGGAAGCTCCAACTCTCCTCCCCTCTAGCATCAGCAAGCCATGGAGAGCTCCTGCTCCCCCCAACCTTCCTCCTACATCGAGCTATTGTCGTCCTCACCAGCATCATCTCTCTTCTCCAAGAGCACTGCTCAGTTCATCCCTCATTCATGTGTTCTCTAGAGAGAATTTAAGAAAAGAGGTCCAATAGGTCATCCTCCATCCGTCTCATAATGGCTACAACCTAGCACGGGTATGGATGCTCCTTACCATCCAAGAAGCACCGACCTCTGCATGGTCCATGGATCATCTCATGGCCAAGACATCCTTCAGGGAATCGCAGTCTTCATAGGTTATCATCTATAGCCAATTCGAGTTCGTACCCAATGTGTTTCTGTAAAAGCTTGAGCTATATTGTCTTTGCCTTTTCTCTCTCACAAAGAGCTCACATTAAATATGGGTTAGCTCTGAGAGCATTCCTTTATTCTTCTTGGCCACTCCTTTTAGCTCACTGGCTAGTTAATCTATTGGGGTTTTCTTGCTCTTTTTGAGCTCTCTGCTCCTGGTCTTCAGTCCATTGTTGCTAGCTCCTTGGTGGAGCACATTAGCACAGGTGTTCCTGCTCCCAAAGGAATTACACCAGTTTTCAAAGCAACCCTTGATTCCCGTTTGTGCATGACAGCTTTCACATGTTGACTTAATCACATGCTTAGTGACTTAGTCCTTGTTTTGGGCAACCAACAGAAGTCAGAAGCCATGGTTCCTTAATGGTTAAGCCATCAAGTGCAGGCCCACTGGTGGGTCACTTTTAGCTCCACACTCTAGCTCATTCTGAGTCATTAACTTGTGTTTGTCAAGTCAGCTCACTCTTGTTCCACACTAGCTCATTTTGAGCTTGCTATTCTAGCTCACTTTGGGAATGCCATTCCAGCTCACTATCTCATGTTGAACAGTCCGGTTTAGTGCAGTTTGCACCCCCACCTTCTGGTCATTGAGCATCTCTTGCATTCCCTCTAGTACCAGCTGTTGCTTCACCTCTAGCATGGATATCAACAGCTCAGCTCTTCACCACCTTTGTGGCCCCACTTAAAGACATCATGACTCAGTTTTGATGTAGCCATTTGGCATTTGTCTTATTATTTCCAGTAACGATTGTAGGGGCATGGGCTATCTCCACCCCAGTTTCTCATGTAGGGGCATAGGCTATCTCCAACCCACTTTTGTTGTCTATATATCAAATGGCGAATGCCACTCTTTAAAAAGGAAAAAGAAAAAACAGTGTATGGACAATACTTAAAGTGAATCCATTCTACAACTCCAATTGGCATCAATGTTTTTCACAGTTTGCAGAATCTAACAGTTACTCCTTTAGCTCGATTCCTTACTGCAGTTCGTGAGAAATCAACTAGTAAACAATCCATTGAATGGAGAACATAACATGTGAAAAAACAAATTCATACATACACTGCCAAAAAGAACACCACTAGTAAACAATCCATACATTGCAAAAAAAAAAAACACTAGTGTTGGTGTATCCTAGTGTATTTTTGGAGCGTGTGCCATGTTCAATATGTCATCAACACAGATAGACACGGCGACCATTTTGGCGTGACCGCACTTCCTAGGGTAAGATGATGGTGCTGCAAACTATTAATATAATATATCAGCAAATTTTGTTGGCAGACTGAGCCTATGAAATCAGTGATCCAGTTTCAGCTTGCTTCTAGACCATAATAAGTTGGGAAAGAAAACAAATTCACTACAAGATATACAGAAGCAATCTTAATGCTAATTCTGGGTTGCTTAGTATGGTTTAAAACACACATATACTATATCATGTACAACCCAACTTGTAGCATTACATGGCGGGCAATAACATCCATCCTCTGACAGCTATGTGGTAAAATGTTCCTCATCCTGCTAAGGACCTATAAGATGACTTAGTTTAACTGTGTAATGCAAACATAACTCATCAGATAGGACTCATTTTCTATATTTTTGCCCATCTTTTGTCCCCCAGTTTGAGAGTTTTTCTCCAGGTCTCTTTTGTTTTTGAGACTATCTTGTTATTGTCTTCTCTCTCTCTCTCTCTCTCTCTCTCTCTCTCTAATATCTTTTGCTTGTTTGGATCATAGTTCGCAGTATCGGCCGATACCGATCCGATACGGCCGATACCGATACGGTTTGGCATGTCCCGATCCGATACTGACTGATACCGAAATTGGGGATCTCTTTTCCAGTCAATTCAGCAAAAAAAATTGAATAAAAAAGACTAATCAGCAAGGGTGTAAAAACATAGTAAGGTTGTAAAAGCATGTAAAAGAAGAAAACTCGGCAAAGAAAATTGAATGAAAAAGACTAATCAGCAAGGGTGTAAAAACATAGTAAGGTTGTAAAAGCATGTAAAAGAAGATAAATTATCTATCACATGTAAACCAATCGGCAAGGGTGATTATTATTTCATTCAATTCCAAAACTACTAAGAAATAGCAGTGAAAATACTTAAAATTATGCCTAAATATATAAAAATATATTTTATAAAATGTTAATAATTTATTAATAATTATTTGTTTTTTGATACGAAAAAACCCGATACTCCAGTCCGAAACCGCCGATATTGCCGATACCGTTGATCCCGATACTCATAGGAATGGTCCGATACCGATTTCGTTACAGATATTGCAAACCTTGACTTTGGATTTTATGATCCTTCTGACTTTGGGGGTGGGATGGGGGCTCGGGGCTCTAGCAAGGTTGTAAAAGGCCCTAGGTGCTAGTCGGGTGGGCACCGGCGTCTAGCCTGTCTAGGCAGCCGCGGTTTAAAAAAAATTTAAAAAAACCCAAAAACCTACAAAAAATTGCGGAAAAAGCCCATAAACCCCAAAAACATGTGCATAGCCAGGGGCCGGGGGTTAGGTGGGCGCCTAGGCGGGAATCAAGCGGACACCAGGCGCCTAGTGCCTAGGCGCCCCCGAGAGGGCCACCTAGACCGATTTTTAGAACAGTGTGCTCTAGGCCAGGTTTTGTAAGTCTCAGTATTGCAATGACTTGTTGTGCTGGCTACTGTTATCTCAAAAAAAGACGCTTTGTGAACACTTCCTGATAAAACCACCCCAATGGATTCCCCTCTTTAAATGTGATAACTATACTACTATTATCTGATAATCTACCTTATCCAAGGCATCTACACCTTCTATATCAAATATTAGCATTTTATCAAAGGCCCAAAGTCGCAAATTGATATGGCGTCTACCATTTGCTCATGCAGGAAAATACTACCTCCTTGCTTCCTATTATATATATATAGCACCCAAATAAAACTTGAGATAACATATTAAAATATGCATGACAAGCAAGATTAGTAAAATATAAAGAACTCCGTGATGAAGCCAATGATTCAAACATAGAAGTTCAACCACATGAACAAAGTAGAGTATGAAACCCAATATTTAGTCTCTGATTGGATATAAGATGAGAGCATGATTGGTTTAGATTCGAGTATTTGGATTTATGTGTACATCTGGATTAACCATTTTGGCAAGTGGGCCAAGTGATAAAGCACATGAGGGTCATCCATGGATCATGTCGTGGCGGGCCCGTGAGTTGGGGCGTGACAAATGGTATCGGAGCTACCTAGTCTATTTAGGTTCCGTTGGGGTGAGACTAGGCCTTTTGCACGGGTTGAGTCGAGGGCATCACCTCTTTGAGTAGGGAAGACCTTTGAAGCCCAAGATTTAGTCCTACATTAGATATGAGATGACTTCGACTGTTTTACATTTGATTGTTTGGATCCTATGTATATATCCGGATTTAACCATGTTGACAAGAAGTGATGATGCACGTGAGGCCCTATGAATGGGACTTGTCCTAGCAGCTCCATAGGCTGGGGTATGACAAATAGATCACATACAATCATTAGAAATTTACCCTAATAGCTACAAAAACTAGAATGTGAAACCCAGATCCAAAAATACATCGAGAGGCATGTTGAGTGTCATATGACTTATAAAAATCCACCTCTTTTAGTTCAAGCCGTGCTACCTGAACCAAACAAGTTTGTCCTTCCCAAACAGGTTCTGTTGTCCACAAGCGAAGGGGTCTATGTGTTGGTAGATCATATGTAAAATCATCTATTAAGGGAAAAAAAATCCATGTAATTAGGTCTATTTGCACTCTAACGCGTAATGTTGTCACCACTAAAGGCAGTATATGTCCATTCACGTAACAGTAGTCCATATGCTATGCAACAAGAGCATTTATCAAGAAGTATACCTGCCCTCGAGATAAAATAAGGTGGAAGCTCCCCAAGTGCAGTTCCTATTCCCCAAAGGACAGCCTCTAATTGAACATGAGGAAGCAGCTTACTCACTGTTACCTTAACTAGTGAACCAGGTACAGACGTATATAAGGGAGGTCCAAACGCTGAACAATCCTTGTCAAGCCATGAAGGTCCTCTTTTCAGCATTATTGTATCATATGGAGCAGTTTTTAGATCAACTCGACCACATTGCACGGCTTTGATTGTGAAAAAAGCAATATGGGGGCCTAAATACAGCACAAATGTGTGCAAACCAGATCCTGCATAATATCAGTATAGATATAAATAACCAGTTATTTGGAATGACATATCCAGAATTATGCTGGAATATAATTTACAGACCTGCACGAAAATACTTCAGTAAACAATAAACTCTAAAAGACTATTTAAACCACACAGGAATTAAGATGAACAAAGGCCTGAAGATAAAAGGCGCTGATACTCTCTAGATCATCAAATTAGTTAACCATGTCTTAGCAAGAAAAAGTAAAATAGTAGTCCTAAATGAAAAAGGTAATATTTTGTGCCAAAATGTAGGTGGATACCTTTCAGAAAGGTAATATATACACCAGTCACACGCAAAATATATGGGGATGTATATATAAGTTATTTAAGGAATTTAAATAAAAGATGCCCTGTAGAAAACTAATTGCAACAGCCAAGTTGTAGACCTGCTTTCAGACTTAAACCTTCTAATCGCAAACAGAACAATAATATTTTGAACTTTAATAAATAAAATGATAGATTAAAATATATAAAGGACAAATAAAAATGGCAAGGCCAAAGCATTGTCTGTTCTGCAACACTACATTTTTAGTATGACAGGTTACATATGGGACAACTCTGGAGTTTGTTACGTTCATGCCCCATCACGGCATCACCGTCTTTCATTGTCATTCAATTGTTTGGATTCTTCTCAATTCTTCATAGGTTTATTCCCTTAATTATGGATAAGAACAGGAAACACAGCAAGGCTCCCAAGAGAAAGTATTGAAACAGCACAATATTTGAAGGGATGGTTCCATCCATATTCATTTGATATAAACAAAAAACCAAGAAAATGCGGGATATATAACCATGGATTTAGACAAAAGGAGAGGAGATTTGGAGAATCTAATATTTACAAATATGGATCCACTATGAAATTTGAAAATACTTCCCCCAAAATTCTTGGGGATGAGAAGCCGAAGATTAGATACTTATTAGTATAAAAAGGAGCAGTTGTGTGAAAAATGCAACTTGTTTTTGGAGATAGTAAATGAGGGTATACATGGGTATTTTGTCAGGTGGGGCACTTCTAAAATTTAGAAAAATACAAAATTGGGAAACATAAATCTCTCTTCATCTCCTTCACCAAATTGCCCCTTCGCCTTGTATGGTCTGCAAGGCCTCTCTCCTCCTGTCACTTGCCATGACAAACACACACCCTTTTTCCACCTTTAGTAGCCATGACGAAGTACCACCTCCAACCCTAGCCATGGCAGACCCTCTCTTGTCCTCATTTTCCTCCTTACCTCCTCAACAGATCCTCCTCCAACCCCTTCTTCTCTTTCTCCTAGATATCCAAATCAAACCCTACTTCTTTTCCTTCCTCATGATAACCATTATTTTCTAAATAATCCAAACCCAAATAGTTCCTTATCATCAATATTCCTTATTCTAAATATAAATTTTTCACATACTTTCAATTGACTCATCGTTGTTTTCATGTGGCTTATAGACGGTTTATTGTATACAAACAATAAAGAAACTAACTATGATTATTAATAAAAATAAATAGTTGATTATTAATCTTTGCATCTAATTATATCACATATGAATTGTGTTATTTTTCGATAGTTTCAAATGATAATAAAATGAACCCTTATTCATTTTACCCATTGCTCAGTTTAAGGATTTACATTTGGGTCTAATACCACATACAACTGCAATTGAACATCAATAAACTATTAATTAAAAAAGATTATAATAGTTAAATATGATAGTTTTATAAAATATATCTGAAATGTCAAATCATAATATTCGGCAATTATGAGCTGTCTAATAACAAATGAAACATCAGATTCCAGCCCCTTCTCCAGAATTCTAATGACAACCAAATAAGTTCAAAACCTCGCTAAATACAGTCAGCTTGACTCTGAAATGCTATCCATTTTGGACTCTTAAATATCTACTCAATTAACAATCCTAAGATCCTTCGCCGTTAGTGGTTCATTAGGTAGCGTGCTCAAAAGATTTGCAGAACAATTTTCTTCCAGTAAAATTTGTCATTTCTTTTCTCGGTAGAGTACAACTTTGTATTAAATATCGGATATCATTGTAAGAGGGTGATCATTAAAGATAAATCTAATTTAATGGTCGTGCATTTGATCTCCTCCTAAAATTTATTCCATTCCACAAGCTCTTATATTTACGTAATCTCCCTGCAATATTAACAAGGGGCTTGCATCACATAACTTGTGAGCAATCCTTGATGTAAGCCGACCATGATGGGAATTGGAAACATATTTCCAATTTTGTGTATTGTAGTTGCGATACCATCATATACATTATCCTTTGACAACTTCAATAAATACACTGCCACTTGTTTCTTCTAAAATCTACAACATGATCTGACAAGGAACCCTACCATAACCATCTTCCAAGTAAATGAAAACCATGTTCATAACTCTCTTTCCGTTAATCTTGTTAGTTGGAAAGTAATTTCCCGGTATACCTCCCTGACCAAAACCAAGTTGATTCTCAAAAATCATTGATCCTTTTCTTATTCATTGCTCAACTAGTCTCTCCCAGGTTTTCTTAATTTGGTTCATAACCTTGGATATTGTCACTTAGGATAGACAACAACCAGATTACTGAAATTTTTGGAGTTGACTTCACATCTACTGCTTCCACAAACCACTAGATTGAGAATTCCAATGAGCAAACAGTGGTCCGATGAACTTAAATCTTCTTCCTTCTATCAGTAAGTCAATCATATTGGAGTTCCCTTGCATCAGTTGAGCATTAGGTGATGCTTTTGAGGCTTTCATTGCTTTCAACACTTGAGTCTATGTTCATGTGCTAACTTTAATTTGATTTCGAGGTGTGCATTATGATTGCAAGGTTGCCCAGTGCTCGCGGTTAATTCAAAACTTGAAGCGTTAATAACAAAACAAATGAGAAAATCACCCACAAATATTAATAAGCAGATGATCACCGTAAAGATTATGGATAAATACATCTATTGCCAAAATAAAACGTTGCTGGACAAGTTTACCTCAGCTAATAAATAGTAAATAATAAGTTGACATTTGAACTTGTCACTATATATATTAATACTTACCCAGTCCAATTGATGATGCCACGCCAAGTGACACCCACCACAACACAAATGTGGAGTAACTAAGGAACGTCTGAACATGCTGCACAAACCCAAGCCAATGAACAAGTTAAACATAACTGATCGACCAAATTCATTGCAATAACTTCAATCAGCAGGGCAACTTGAAAAGGACTTGAAATTTGTCAAGGCATGTAATAACAACAAACAAAATGGCATAAACGACCATTATGGAATTAACACGTAACTATTCTGCACTACATATTAATATTTTGCTAAAATGCCTTCAAAGATATCAGGACAGAAATCTACACTTTCAAGTTAATGTCACACGTGAATAAGAGAACAGTGATCACCTAAATGTAATCAGTACTTGGACATGGCCAAGGTAAATAACAGAGAAGAGAGATACAAACCTTTTCATGAGGGCCATCGACAGTCGTTAGAAGGAAACCAAAAGCCACCAACAGGATAGTTAAGGCAGTAAACCAAGCACCTTTTGTCAATAGATAAACAAGTGAATGTTTTATATATTTTGAAGTAGCAAATATGAAAAACTTTGATGTTCTGAGAGGCTGCGTAGTCAATGTCAAAGCTTGCAGATCCAACCGATGCTTTTCACGAAGTTCTGCAAAAGCAGGGAAGAACATATATACAAAAGATCATGATCACAAATAAACTCCATTTATCTCAAAAATCATAATTAACATAGTGGTGTTGAAAATATATTGCATATGTATTAAGTATTAACATTACAGGCATCAAAGGTAGCTTGCCACATTTAAAGTCAAACAGCAAACAGTGTCACTTGACAATTTCTGAACTGAAGTAAACCTTTAATAACTTATTGTATGACTATTTATTCTATTATGCAGCTGCACTTTGTGCCATTGTAATCTGGTATAAAGATCAAATATATCATGTATCAACTTCATTATCCCTGGCTTCTTCCATCAGGATAGTCGGCTATAGAGCATAAAAAGGCTCCATAAAGGAATTTGAAAAAGAAAAAGAAAAAAACAGAAGTGTACAAGAAAGCAAAATGTGGTTTGCTAGTTCTGAGAGTAATAGTTTTAGTAGTTGTTGTATCATCTGCAGAAGTATGGTGTTTTGAACCTTGATCCACCAACAGTTTCAACCTTAACAGTATCTTATAGTGGGCCAGACTGAAAGTGGTTGTCAAGGCGAAAGATATAGCCAATGAAACACCATTACACATCCAACCAACTATTTAACCCTTCTGTTTTGTTGATTAGAGTATTTAAAGCTGCATCTCACTTGTCCATCCAAGCCTACCTGGATCAAACAATAAGCTATTAACCACTTGTACTACTCTCGACAATTCCCCTTTTCTAACCTTAATCCATTTGCACATGTCACCTTTTCTCTGTTTGCTCGCAAACATAGGTAGCAACTACAAATAGCTGACTGCAACATATGAGAACTGGTGCTTTTTCTAGGTTCAACTTAATAATAGTTGATAAGGATGTCTCTATTTAAAAATATATCAGTTCTTACCCCTCTTCTTCTTACAAATTTCTTTCATTTTTTTTTCTCTTTTCTGCTTTCTTCTCCTTTTGATCTTTTTTATTAATGTATTCTTTTTTAGAAATAAACACACAAGTATTTGTGGCACAGAGGACTCCCTTCGTGCTCTATCTTTCACAGCCACTATTAGCAACCTACACCAAGATTCATGGTCAATATAGGTAGAAAACATTACTTTCTTACCATCTATCCTCTTTCACAGTAACTTAACCAACTTCAAGTTGTACCTTCACCAGCTCAACCTCTCAGCATTCTAAATGCAAATGCAGCCTTTAACATTTATTTAACGCATGAAATGGGTATTAGCATTTCTATATTGCTGCTATATTTGCAGAAGTCGGATGACTTTACATTTCACAACAAGTGTTCGTAGTAACTCGACAGAATTTGAGAAGTTTTATTTACCAACTTTAGTTCGTTAATTGTTAACGTGCATGAACATTTTCTCTTTTTTTAACGTTTCATCTCAGAACACAATAAACTTGTCAATATTGATCCAAACTCCACTACAGTGTTCCACCTCAAACCTCCCAATAGAACATTGAAACCGTCATGGACGTCTATCGAAGTCTCATATGTGAAAACGATGGCATTAGCAAAATGGTAAAAGTCGGGGTTTCTTCACAGTGTAACTTATAGAGTTGGCATGAATAATATTGTCTTCTAATAATAATCGGTGTGACACAGATAATTTATGCCATGTAAAGATCGGATATCAGTATCAGAGTGTATGACCTAATTTTCTATGAAAAAAGTACCTTGATGGTACTCCTTGGTAATAAAAAGTAAAATATTCTTTACTTATTTTGCAGGACCCATATCTTTCAAAGCGTGCTGCGTACATGACCAAATCATATTTTTGAGTGGTAATGGGTCACTATCAGAAAAATATTGATCCAAAACCATAAAGTTTTGGATTTTGACAGATATTTGAAACCTTATCCTAGTTCTTTTTCACAGGTCTCAAAAACTTTTAACTTTGGATTGATTGTGGCTGTTTCGGTTCTTTACTTTTTCTAGTATAGTATCTAATTTTCTGTAAGCCTTTCTTCCTTTGAACCTCGGCATTAATGTTAAGGCTATGCCATCCTAAGATGATGCTAAATAGAAGGATCTTGTCAACATCCATTAATAATAAATCATAGATCGAACTGCCGAATTGGAAAATTTGTGGACCTTTTGGTTCTTTACTTTTTCCAATATAGCATCTAATTTATTTTTTGCTTGATTCCATATCAATTTTTAACATTAGGTTTCGGATGTGCTAAAGATCATAATTCAGATCTGTTTAAAGTCCTAAATAGTTCAATGCACGTTATTGGTTCGTTTCAGAGGCTTATGTACAGGATTTTGATATTAGACCAGTTCAAGTATTAGATTGAAAAGAATATTTGATCTCTATTCCTTTAATTTACCACAGAACAATGAAACTTGGGAAGATTAAACTTTGTTTCAGTAGCTTCTTAACATATCTTGCACGTGAACTAATACGACACCATATAGTACGGAAACGGCACCAATTTTGGAGTCCCCTGGCAAACTTT
Organism: Iris pallida; assembly: GCA_029216955.1. NCBI lineage: Eukaryota > Viridiplantae > Streptophyta > Magnoliopsida > Asparagales > Iridaceae > Iris > Iris pallida. Next base: position 10,396,205 of record JANAVB010044419.1, read on the forward strand.
GGAGCCTCTGTGCGATGTCCTATATGTGTCCGACACGACAAGACACAGAAAACACCGATGGAAGTGTCCGTGCTTCCTAGTTCTCAAGGGATTTTATACCGGCGTAAGCTTGTTGAAAATGTGAAACAACAATGTCCTTAATATTTTAAGGATGGATAAAGTCTTTATTGTGTTTTCTCTCAAGTTTATTTGATTTTTTTCCCCGAAAAATCTCTCACGTCCAAAATACACTTGGACACACCAAAAATAATGCCACGTCCGTGTCCGTGCAACGTAGATCAAGTTTTTTTCCTTGGAAATCTCAGATTTCTCGTCCAACAAACTTGTGTCACCAGATCTAAGTTAAAAAAAATAGCATTTACTTCCTTCATTTCTCGCACTCCAATACAAAATATTACTTCATTAAATGACAACAGCTCTACAAAGTTCCAAAAATAGCAAACAAAGTCTCGTAACGAACACACATTCAAATGCTAACTATGATTAATCATCAAAAGATATAACATTTTTTTTTGGGGGGGGGGGGGGAAATAGGAAGCTCACGAGAGATCGACGGATCGTCGTCGGAGGAAGGAGACACCGTCGCCGCCTTCGCTTTGCCGGAGCCCATGTTCGGAAGCCCTAGAGTCTCATCGCCGGCGGATCTAGAGGAGGAAGGAGGGAGTGATCGAGATCGGTCCGGTCGGAATCGAGTATTTCTAGGGTTTCGTAAGAGAGAGGATGAAGAGCGACAGAGAGAGAAAAGAAACGTGCAATTTATGTTATGTAACATAAGGTTGCTTTTCGGAGTTACGGAGAGGGACCTGAAAATAAGGACCGTGAGAGAGAGGAGTTGGTATCTGGTTCGAAAATATTGGGGGCTTTGTCGTAGTTTCCGAAATATCGAGGGGTTTTTGGTTTGGTTTGCTTTGGTTTGGTTAGGTTAGGTTTGGTTGAATTGGGGCTGTTGGTTGCTCGGTGTAAATTGAGGTTACGTCCGATAAAAGTCAAGGATAGAACGATAAAAACTATAATATTTAGATAAATGGTAGCTGTCATTTGTTCTTTTTTTTTTTTTTTCCTTTTACTTTTGGGTATTAAACTCTTTTTAAAAAAGTAATGCTACAGTTACAACCAAATATTTACAACCCTCTTACAACTATTCACCCATTTTCTTACATGTGGGCCAGGTGGTGGGTAAATATTGTAAGAGGGTTGTAAACATTCGGTTGTAAACTTAGCATTATTGTTTTTAAAACTTGGTAAAATTTAGATGTAATAATTGTTTCTTTATTATTCAATAGTGCTCATCTTTCTCCCTCTTTTGTACTACTTAAGAGGGGAGGAGAAGATATGAGGAAGGGTAAGAAAAATATACCATGAGACAAAGACGCGGAGTAGATAGAACAGAGAGGATATTCCAAAGAAGAAAACCAAGAGAAATGGGACTAAATGAGAAATGGGGTGGACTAGATAAAGCGTTAGGAAGGTTGAGGTGGCGGCACCGTCGAAGAAAAAATAGACAACGACAGAGACGGTCGTAGAGGATTGTCATGGTTGGTTGGGGATATGTCGTCTGGGGTTGGGGTTCTCTGGAGGGGTCGACGATGCCTTATAACTGATGGAGAAGGTGTGTTACGTCTCGATTACGTAGAATCAATAAGTCGCCGTCGGACGTGATGTTGTACAAATATAAGTTGTGCTTGTACAAGGCACGTGCCCATGTACATTTGAATATACCGAGGTTCAATAAAGATTTGCAACAAAGATTATGCAGAAAAAAAAATTAAATAACACGACTTGGCACGTAAATTGTAAACAATTCTTTGATAACGTACTTTATTACAAAGATTTGAACAACAAAGTAAGGGTACAAGTTTACATTACAATTGAGATACATTGTTCCATACATCACATCATTTTACTAGAAACAGAACATATAAACACCTTGAACTAGAGTCTTGTTATGGACGACTGGAGCGAGGGTTTCAAAAGAGTAAGAATAAGGGTCTGTTTGGTTATGCGTTAAAACGCAATTTTTTGAGTTAAAAGAATGGTAAAAAAAAAACTCTGTTTGGCAGCTCTTCCCCGTTTTGCTTTCTAAATTTTTTTGGGGGAAACCAACGTTATAATGCAACTTTAAGAAAGCAACAAAAACAAGTTTTCTGAAATAATTTCTTTGTTTTTTGTACTATTTGAAGGGCCCCACCACCCACCAACTCCACCCAACTCTCCTATCTCTCTCCCTCTCTCCTCCAGAAGAATGGAGAGGCCATGCTTTTCTTCCTCTCCCTCTCTGAGATGGGGAGCCTTCTCCCGACCGGAGGACACGATGATGACGATGGTGGGATGACACCATGAGGGAACTCGAGGACACGACCTCAACTCGACTCGCCCGGAGGGACTCGACCACGACATGCCGAGCCCTAGACATCGGAGCCTAGATACCGAGCCCTAGACGTCGGAGCCTAGACGCCGAGCCCTAGACGTCGATTCGGCCACTACGACCACGAACTGCTTGGACGGTTAGGGTGTCGGAGGCCTGGAGCCTAGGCGACCATGTGACTCGATCATGGCCGAGCCTATACGGTTAGGGTGTCGGAGGCCTGGCTTGGACGAACTGACGACCCACCTGGACGACCCGACGGTGGTCGACCCATCTGGACGAACCGCCTGGACGACCCGACGGTGGTCGGCCCGCTTGGACGACCTGACGGTGGTCGGCCCGCTTGGACGACCTGACGGTGGTCGACCCACCTGGACGACGATTAGGGTATCGGAGGCCTGGCCTAGACGAACCGACGGTAGTCGACCCGCCTGGACGAACCGACGGTAGTCGACCCGCCTGGACGAACCGACGGCCTTCCTGCGGACACAGTTTGGGTGGAGTAGGACACGGGACACTGGAGAAACACAAATTATTTCATTAAAAAAATTCTATTTTTTTACCAAACATAATTTTTAACTTTGTTTCTAAAAATAAATTTTCAGATGAAAGTAACCAAACGCAAACTTAAAATCTCTATACTCAAAAAACAACTTTATAATTTACTTTCATAAAACTCTTTTTAGAAGAAAAAAGTTCAGAAAGCATATCCAAAAGGACCAAGCCTTCACACACGAGCAAGGCTTCAAAATGAAAGAAAGCTTCGTAAATCTATGCATCGACTTTAGCTCCTCGATGCGCCTCCTTGATTAATGGCACATGTGAAGACGTGGGTCAGTACATTGTCGTATACTGGTGAAAAGCTATTTAAATTTTTACATCACCGATGATTGTTATAGAAATTATATGAAAGCATGCAGTATTATGAGTGATCTTTCTAGCCATTGGTTAGTTCAATTTACAGAGCATACAGTAGTAACATAACAATGTAAGTACGTTGATTCTTACCTATGTCACGGTCTCCTTCCCTGCAACAGAACTTATCATAATATCATTGTAAGCAAGAAAGTATGGTAAGTATTTGATACGATCAATTTTGATGAACGTCACTTTTATGCTTGTGGACACATGCTATGAATTAGTAAGTGATCATAAGGTATAAATTAGAAGACCACATAATATTTATCTGCACTCACATAATCAATGTGTTGGTTCTAGGTGAGTTTGGTTAAGGCCACTCACCAATTCATTTTCCAATGTGCTGACGTCACAACTCCACATGTGCAAAATTCTGCTTAGATGTGCTGAGGCATTGAGCTCGGTCGGTACGTTCGGCTAAATATGTGACCTTTTTTTATAAAAGATATAATGTATAAACAATGTTGATTGTATTAGTTTCACGAGTTGTAAGCCTTATGTCATCGTTATTGTAATGTGATTCAATGTTGTAATAAATTTGTGTATTTTGGTAGAACCGTTGTAATTATGCTGTAATATATCAATAAAGAAAGATATTTTTTTCATATACCTTGTGTCTATCAACTTTTTTTTATGTATTTTGCTGCAATGACTCGTCTGATCATGTTAGTGTTTGTCTTATACAGGTATAATTTAGACTTGTACGATATCATGTCCAATGATGACTTTCGGTCCTACGAGATCGGAAGTGATATATATCTTGTTTTGTTACAGGGATGTGTTTCTTAGTATGCACTATGTGTTTGTGTTGCATGGATAGAAGAAGATGTCTATATTGAGCACTGCGAGTAGTGGCAAATTCAGCAGTGATCAAACAGTCCAATATGCGAAGGAGATACGGGGGATAAAGGCGTACAAGGTTCCATTGCTTTTGAAACGAAGAAAAAAAAATTGTGTCATTGCTAAAGATTACTTGTGTTGTATGATGAATCATGGTAAGTTTGCTTTTAAATTTTAATCTAGCAAAACATGTGGATGGTCTCGCCATAATTTGAACATTTATTTTTTACGGCTCTTATTTGGTTTATTGAAGCAAGAATACATCCACTTAATAATTTTAGCTTATTATTTTGTTTAAATAATGAAAATTGATCCTTTTGAATTGACAATTGTTTGTCTTTATTTACCTTAAGTCTCGTGTATCGTACTTTAAAAAATAATTTGGCTGATATATATTATGTGTTATTAATATAAAAATTCATTTGCAACAGTTTTCATTGTTGCAAATTTATAATTACTACTTATTTTTTCTAGCATATTCTATTTACGAATGGTTTTTACGGTTACAATTGTACGACTACCAACTATTTTTTATCATTAACAAATTTATTTACCAGAAGTTTTTTACCGTTATAATTTCACAATTACCATTCGTGCACATAATCATCGATCTTCGAACATGATGAGTTTTAGGTTGTGTCACGACCCGCACCCTGATTAGGGGCACGAGAACGTGGGTACGTCCAGCCTACGCTGTAGTGTCGGCGGTAGAACGCTGTATAGGTCATCTATAACATCTAACATCCAACAACAAAATATATAAACCTGTCATCTCCGCACGGAGGTATAACATGACATCTCAACTCTATATCTCAAACACAAGTCTAGAAAAGATAGAGCATGATATGGAATCAGATGAAAGGAAGAAACTGAATATAAATAGAGTTATCACACCACACAAAGTAGATGTCCAACACAAATAAGTACAAGACCTGAAATATAACTAAGTCACAACTAACAATCGGAACAATCCGATACAAAATGAAAACTATAAACACTAGACTAAACTAGGCACCCTCTACTGAGCTAGATGCTCCTCAGGCTCCTGAAGGTTACCCTCATGTGTCCCATAGAAGGTAGGACAGTCACCATCATCATCTATAATATTTTTAACAAGTCCAGTCAGGACAGGAACGAGCACAATACATCTCACGCAGTTCATATCATATTGGGAAATATAAAGCATGCATAGAGTAAGATACATAGACTGTAAAGAATATATATAAAACGAGAGAGATTTAATAACTGGAAATATCTATACATATATAAGTAAGAACTGTAGGAAAACCTGTGATTTAGAGCATGATATGGTTATATAAACGGGTTAGGACATATACAAGATTTCACAAGATTATACAAGATGGAATTTTGATCACATAACCATTTCCTACTCACCCTCCCCAATCAATACACAAGGATCCAGTCAAGTTACGTTACCTTGCACAAGAGGTTTTTATCATATTTGCTCACGTGATCATGAGAGTACAAGATTGCACAAGAGTATACATGAAAGCGGTGTACATAAAATATAAGATGTTCGTAAAAAGCACATGACAACTGTATTTGATGCACCCCGAGGGGGATAACATCGCATGACAAGATCCATATAGTACCAATCTGTGATAATAACGTGACAGCATCATGTAAAGTAATCTAGAGCAAAAATATAAATCCTAACAAGTATGAAATGATCAGAGAATGTACTCGCCTGCCACCATGTATGACTGATATGAATAGATGTCCGAACTGGTGTCACAGAGTCCTATTCAGAGTAAAACAGGTCACAACATATCCACAATGGTAAAAATAGAGTATACAATGCATACTACATGATTCTAGGTCAATCTGGTCAACAGTCAACTCTTGGTCAACTCTAAAAGTCAAACTAGGTCAAACTAAGTTACACCAAGCTAAACTAGGTCACACTAGGACAACCAAGGTCAAACAAGGTCACAGGAAGTCAATCCAAGTCAAACTAGGTCTCACTGAGTCACACTAAGTCTTGTCAAGTCAATCTAGGTCAAATCAAGTTATATCAAGTCAATCTAAGTCAGACTAAGTCAACTCTAGGTCATACCAGTCATCGCAGGTCAAAATAAGTCGGAGAAAGTCAAACGGGGTCAAGAGTTAGCCTACAGTTGACTTTTGGTCAACTGGTCAACTCTGGTCAACTCTAGGTCAACTCTAGGTCAACCTAGGTCAAACTGGTCAAATGTTGACCAACAATTGACTTTTGGTCAACCGTTCAAGTCTAAAGGAATTTGGGACTAAATTGGGTAAAGTGTTGACCCATAGTTGACTTTCGGTCTAAAAAGTCAACCGTGGTCAACCAATGTCAAGACTAGGTCTAGGCGACTATTTCTAATTATTACCAACCTCTACAACCCATATCCAAGTCCATCTTGGACTTCGAAATTCATATCCTGGCCGTAGGCCAATATCCTATTTTACTCTTAAAAAGGGTAAAATCCTAGCTTAGGCAACTATCAAGTTAGCCTACCTACGTTTGGTATTTTGACCCGAGCTCCCTAGGGTAGTAAGATACTAGCTTATACATATATTACCTACTAACATACCTAGGGTAAGTGGACATTTAGTCCACGATGCGGCCCATTGCCGATATCTTAAATATTTTAAGATACGAAATGGTACGGCACGATACCGGCGCCCTACAACCCCGATTTCCACTCGGGAGCCTACCCACAAAATCTAATTCACGTATTCTTGCCCCACGCCAAGTTTCAACTCATTCCGATACTCCGAGCTCCGTTTCGCCCTCTAACTCGATCATTTCCTATTTTTCACTTTTCTTCCTATTCTTCTAACTTCTTCTAATTCTTAAACTTCTTCTAATCTTCTCTAAGTATCTATCTATATATAAACACACACACACACTCTCCAATTTCCCTTACACACGCACATAAAGCACAAACACACAAAATACTCAATTTTTCGAATTTTAGCACACTGGGACAACCTGCACACCTTTAAGGCTCTCATGCTCACCTTTAAGGCACTTCTACTCACCTTTAAGGCTCCTCTGCTCACCTTTAAAGCTCTACTGCACAGTTTTTCCTGAATAGCATTCTGCACACTTCTAAGGCATTCCTGCACAACTACAAGGCTCTTATGCACAACTCTAAGGCTCTAATGCACAACTATAAGTTCTAATGCACAACTCTAAGCATTGATACATACATATACAATATATATATATATATATATATATATATATATATATATATATATATATATATATATATATATATATATATATATAAATACCCAAACATGCACAAATGTATATATATATCTAAATATATATATATAAATCTCACACATACACACAAATATACATATAGATACATATACATACACATATTTACACATGTATATATATATATATTTATATATATATATATATATATATACCACTCTCAAAAAGGATTAAACCATAATAAATCCTTAACCTATATTTTAAGGGAACCTACAAAGGCTATTGTCAACTTGTAGAGAATGATCCCCTCTATCATTTATGTGAAGAAAATAAATGCAAAAGGAGGAATTTAAAAGGGTTTAAAAATCATACCTAAAAGTGGATTTGAAAGGGAAGAAGAAGGAGTTGGAAAGAAAGTAATGGAGAAGAAGAAGAAACTTAGTGAGGAAGTAAAAGAGTTGGAGGGGGTGGCCCTATAGGTGGCCGGCCATGGTGCCAAGTGGTAGAGGCACTTGTATTTACAAGTTTGCCCCTCCATAAGCCTAATGCAAAATTAATCCAAAATGGATTTTGAAAAATGCTAAAAATAAATAAAAATCATAATTAAACTTAATTACTTATGGGAGAACTAGTCCAAACTCCTAAACCTAAAAGTTTAGTGTGGTGGGCCATGGTTAAATAACAGGCTAATTGCGACTCAAGTCGAAATTCACCGGGGTCCCGAATTAACTCGGAATGCGATAAAATTCGAACCCAACTCCTAATATATTTAAATAATAATATTCATGAAATAAAATTCCCAAAAAATATTATAAAATTGAAAATTACCATTTTACCCCTAACTGGGAAAAGTGAGGGTGACAAGTCTATCCACCTTAAAAAAAATTTCGTCCTCGAAATTAAAACCAACAATAGTAAAATATCAAAATCACAAGTCATGACTTAAAATTTTAAATGATTAAAATCTCAAAAATCAAAGCATGAATTAAATGACTAAAATTATAAAATTTAAAATTACTCTCAAATAGAAACTGGGTGCTATAAGTCTATCCACCTTAAAAAAATCATCCTCAAAAATTAAAACAAGTAAACACAAAAAAAAAATCATGCAAATCGATAATCGTATGCGTCTGTCCAATCATCATGATACTCAGAATCTCCGTCATGCCAGTGAGCAAGGCTACGATAATCACAGAGTCCTTGACTAAGGTACATACCTCTAGAATTATGGTATTTAAAATTTTCGCATTGCCGCTAGTTTGGCAGCGAAAACCTTAAATTCCCACACCCGAGGAATACGTCCATAGTCCGACTATATGTCCTCACTCTGCCTGCTAGCATGACCCTAGAGGATTCTAAAATCTCATAATCGAGGCGACCTAGCCCATACGACTTATCTCAGAAGAATATTACATCACAAGGACAAAATTTCATCCAACGATCAAGGAACAGATAGAATCGAAGTTCAAGACAGTTTATAAGGAAGCAAATGCGGAAATGAGATCGAAAGATTGGAACCTGCTATCAGCTCTCCCTATGCCTGTGCATCATCGACTGCCATGGCGAAAGCTCGCCCTGGCTGGCCTCCCTTGGCCTGCTGCTGATGCTGGACAAACCTCTGCTGCTGAGTCTGCAACGGTGGTCCCGTCTGCTGCCCTGTCGGAGCCCTAGCTCCTGCTGCTGCCTGAGCCAATCGTGCCAAGTTCTTGGGGCACTCCTTCAACTGATGCTCTGCTGAACCACAAAGCAAACACAGGCCCTGCCTCTGGCCTGGTCCCTGGTGCTGAACTGGGGTATCCAGAACTGTACTCGGTACAACCCTCTCAAGTGCTGCCATCGCCAGCGGATGGGAGTTCTTCATGCTCCGTCGTAACAGATCTGCCTGCGTGCTCTGAGTCTGCAATATCCGCTGTAGAAGGGCCATCATCCCCTGAGTATCTGTCGGTAGCGGAGGCGACGGTGGAAGAATATCAGGAACGATCATGGACAGTCCAGCTGCTGGAGGTGGAAGACCTCCTGGAACCGTCGATGCTGCTCCTGCCTGAAGGGCAGGGACTGAGGTGGCAGCTCTCTCAATTGTAGCTCCCGCAGCCGGAGGTGGAAGACCTCCCGGATCTGACCTCTCTGGGGCACTAGGCCCTGCTGCCCGAGAATGAGTCACTGTCATCCTGAAGACGAATTGAACCCAAGAGATCAATATGGCACAAGATAAGATATTATCAAAGGAGGACAATTGAATTCAAATGTAAGAAGAGTTGTCATGGTAATCAAAAGATCAGAATTTTCCTAAAATGTGATTGAGTAACTCCTATCATATTCTAGATCCTATGTCCTAGTCGCAGGCTCGTAATTAGCACTCTAAGTCGAGCACCATTACGAGATCGCAATAATTGCGACTCTGACCTGCATGGGCCGCTACAAAAACGTGTCACGACCCGCACCCTGATTAGGGGCACGAGAACATGGGTACGTCCAGCCTACGCCGCAGTGTCGACGGTAGAACGCTGTATAGGTCATCTATAACATCTAACATCCAACAACAAGATATATAAACCTGTCATCTCCGCACGGAGGTATAACATGACATCTCAACTCTATATCTCAAACACAAGTCTAGAAAAGATAGAGCATGATATGGAATCAGATGAAAGGAAGAAACTAAATATAAATAGAGTTATCACACCACACAAAGTAGATGTCCAACACAAATAAGTACAAGACCTGAAATACAACTAAGTCACAACTAACAATCGGAACAATCCGATACAAAATGAAAACTATAAATACTAGACTAGACTAGGCACCCTCTACTGAGCTAGATGCTCCTCAGGCTCCTGAAGGTCACCCTCATGTGTCCCATAGAAGGTAGGACAGTCACCATCATCATCTGTAATATTTTCAACAGGTCCAGTCAGGACAGGAACGAGCACAATACATCTCACGCAGTTCATATCATGTTGGGAAATGTAAAGCATACATAGAGTAAGATACATGGACTGTAAAGAATATATATAAAACGAGAGAGATTTGATAACTGGAAATATCTATACATATGATAAGTAAGAACTGTAGGAAAACCTGTGATTTAGAGCATGATATGGTTATATAAACGGGTTAGGACATATACAAGATTTCACAAGATTGTACAAGATGGAATTTTGATCACATAACCATTTCCTACTCAACCTCCCCAATCAATACACAAGGATCTAGTCAAGTTACGTTACCTTGCACAAGATGTTTTTATCATGTTTGCTCACGTGATCATGAGAGTACAAGATTGCACAAGAGTATACATGAAAGCGGTGTACATAAAATATAAGATGTTCGTGAAAAGCACATGACAACTGTATTTGATGCACCCCGAGGGGGATAATATCGCATGACAAGATCCATATAGTACCAATCCGTGATAATAACGTGACAGCATCATGTAAAGTAATCTAGAGCAAGAATATAAATCCTAACAAGTATGAAATAATCAGAGAATATACTCGCCTGCCACCATGTATGACTGATATGAATAGATGTCCGAACTGGTATCACAGAGTCCTATTCAGAGTAAAACAGGTCACAACATATCCACAATGGTAAAAATAGAGTATACAATGCATACTACATGATTCTAGGTCAATCTGGTCAACAGTCAACTCTTGGTCAACTTTAAAAGTCAAACTAGGTCAAACTAAGTTACACCAAGCTAAACTAGGTCACACTAGGACAACCAAGGTCACAGGAAGTCAATCCAAGTCAAACTAGGTCACACTGAGTCACACTAAGTCTTGTCAAGTCAATCTAGGTCAAATTAAGTTATATCAAGTCAATCTAAGTCAGACTAAGTCAACTCTAGGTCATACCAGTCATCGCAGGTCAAAACAAGTCGAAGAAAGTCAAACGGGGTCAAGAGTTAGCCTACAGTTGACTTTTGGTCAACTGGTCAACTCTGGTCAACTCTAGGTCAACCTAGGTCAAACTGGTCAAATGTTGACCAACAGTTGACTTTTGGTCAACCGTTCAAGTCTAAAGGAATTTAGGACTAAATTGGGTAAAGTGTTGACCCATAGTTGACTTTCGGTCTAAAAAGTCAACCGTGGTCAACCAAGGTCAAGACTAGGTCTAGGCGACTATTTCTAATTATTACCAACCTCTACAACCCATATCCAAGTCCATCTTGGACTTCGAAACTCATATCTTGGCCGTAGGCCAATACCCTATTTAACCCTTAAAAAGGGTAAAATTCTAGCTTAGGCAACTATCAAGTTAGCCTACCTACGCTTGGTATTTTGACCCGAGCTCCCTAGGGTAGTAAGATACTAGCCTATACATATATTACCTACCAAGATACCTAGGGTAAGTGAACATTTAGTCCACGATACGGCCCATTGCCGATATCTTGAATATTTTAAGATACAAAATGGTACGGCACGATACCGGCGCCCTACAACCCCGATTCTACTCGGGAGCCTACTCACAAAATCTAATTCACGTATTCTTGCCCCACGCCAAGTTTCAACTCATTCCGATACTCCGAGCTCTGTTTCGCCCTCTAACTCGATCCCCTCTATTTCCTATTTCTCACTTTTCTTCCTATTCTTCTAACTTCTTCTAATTCTTAAACTTCTTCTAATCTTCTCTAAGTATCTATCTATATATAAACACACACACACACTCTCCAATTTCCCTTACACACGCACATAAAGCACAAACACACAAAATACTCAATTTTTCGGATTTTAGCACACTGGGACAACCTGCACACCTTTAAGGCTCTCATGCTCACCTTTAAGGCACTTCTGCTCACCTTTAAGGCTCCTCTGCTCACCTTTAAGGCTCTACTGCACAGTTTTTCCTGAATAGCATTCTGCACACTTCTAAGGCATTCCTGCACAACTACAAGGCTCTTATGCACAACTCTAAGGCTCTAATGCACAACTATAAGTTCTAATGCACAACTCTAAGCATTGATACATACATATACAATATATATATATATACATACCTATATAAAAACACCCAAACATGCACAAATGTATATATATATCTAAATATATATATAAATCTCACACATACACACAAATATACATATAGATACATATACATACACATATTTACACATGTATATATATGTATATATATATATATACCACTCTCAAAAAGGATTAAACCATAATAAATCCTTAACCTATATTTTAAGGGAACCTACAAAGGCTATGGTCAACTTGTAGAGAATGATCCCCTCTATCATTTATGTGAAGGAAATAAATGCAAAAGGAGGAATTTAAAAGGGTTTAAAAATCATACCTAAAAGTGGATTTGAAAAGGAAGAAGAAGGAGTTGGAAAGAAAGTAATGGAGAAGAAGAAGAAACTTAGTGAGGAAGTAAAAGAGTTGGAGGGGGTGGCCCTATAGGTGGTCGGCCATGGTGCCAAGGGGTAGGGGCACTTGTATTTACAAGTTTGCCCCTCCCTAAGCCTAATGCAAATTTAATCCAAAATGGGTTTTGAAAAATGCTAAAAATAAATAAAAATCATAATTAAACTTAATTACTCATGGAAAACTAGTCCAAACTCCTAAACCTAAAAGTTTAGTGTGGTGGGCCATGGTTAAATAACAGGCTAATTGCGACTCAAGTCGAAATTCATCGGGGTCCCGAATTAACTCGGAATGCGATAAAATTCGAACCCGACTCCTAATATATTTAAATAATAATATTCATGAAATAAAATTCCCAAATAATATTATAAAATGGAAAATTACCATTTTACCCCTAACTGGGAAAAGTGAGGGTGACAGGTTGGCACACTAATATTAGATGTGACACCGGCTCCCATCTCCCTCCTCTCTTGCTCTTTTCGGTGCCAGGAAGTATCCTCCAAGGCTACTAATAATGAATATCTTCCAGATAACTCATCTCTTCCTCTAGACTTTTCTTTTTGGGGCAATGGATAATGCATGGACTCAAAGGATGCACAATTACGGATAACCATTACTCTTTTTTTGGACCAAAAATCGTACCAAAACGAATAAGAAATTTAGTTCGGTTTGAAAAAAAAATCAATTTTGTTTTTCAAAATACTAAAATTTCTTATTCGGTTTCGATTTCGATTTCGAATTTCGGTTTTGATGCAAAATCGAAAATCGAGTAAAAATTATACAATTATATAAATACCCTAAATTATATGAATATCTTGTGATTAAAAATGTACATTTTGAATTTCAATTTGATTTCAACAACTAGTCCATCTTTGTGCGCACTTTAAAATTTAACAAATGTGTGTATAAAAATGATAAATTTTAATATAATTTAGCCACGATTCCAAACTTTAGTCCGACCTATTAAACAATATAGATAGTATAAAGAACAAACCGAATAAACTGAATTTGAATTTATTATTCGATTTGGTTTCGTTTCTGCTAATTCGGTTCGGTTTCAGTTTTGAAGTTTTAGAATTTTGATTTATTCGATTTTAGCTAATTCGATTGAAACCGAATAGATCGAACGCATACCCCTATGCACAATGTAATAGATGGCGGCATGAAATGGTCCTAATAGAGGATTCAAAAAAACGGATTCCAAGAAGTCTTAGAGAAAATTTCCATAACTTTAGATACTCTCCAAAATTATCTCAAATGGGACCAAGTATTATTATAACAATAAACAAGCTGCTTTTATTATTATTATTATTTATTATTGTTTGTCACGCCCCAGAACCAGAATACTGGAGAGAGGGGGGCAGACACAGCCAGCTACGTACATTGAAGTGCAACCCACCTCGCAATACGGTCACGGCTGTCTAGATGCATGAGGGTTTATCTACAAGTCATCAGTCTCTTATGGTCAAGAACAAGCCTAGTATCTCAATCTCACGCAAACAAATAAATGTTACAAGATATTAGATTATCAGACATACAAGGTAAGGCGTCCCAAACATTACATATTCAGATGATCATGAAGCTAGTCATACAAAATGCGAAGACTAGCAAGAGTTTAAGTCATATATGATCAAATCTAGTATTTGCCAATCATGTTACAGCCCTTAGGCAGACAAAAATAAGTTTCAACACGAGCTAACACTTGCTCGGCGACTAAACGTCTCAAAAAATAATTTACAATAGAGCGTGGAACAAAAGAAGAAAACCCATTCGTTGCCAGGGTTACGTCTGGTGTTTACCATATGGCTGGAAGACAAGTAGATCCTCGGGTGCTATTCCAAAATCTGGCCATACAAAACCAGCTGGGTCAGACCCCAGAAAGAGCAAGTGCCACAAGGGAGGCTTCACTTAGGAACTAAACCAACATATTAGCACATAAAGACATAAATGATAACGAAAGACATGAGTTAGAGAAAACAGGAAAATAAATGATAAGATAACTAAAGGACTATTCCGGTAACCAAGTTACAACCCGTAAACCAAACAATGACCGGGGTTGTAACCCTTCACCTGAACAGAGCTTAGTCTCCAATCATTTATCGACAAGAGTAAAGCATAACAGTAATCTACCAAAGTAATCATACACTGGCACTGTCTAGACAAGACTAGACTAGACTCCATCCATCA